>OZ023210.1:15939532-16539532 GCA_963995525.1 Escarpia spicata
TGGGAATGCACCGTGAGGAAGATAAGAGGTCGATACATTCAGCTACTCTACAAGGGACACAAATTCCAATAGACGGATTAGATTGTTGGGATAATTATCCTCGCGATTGCTCAGAATTTCTCCAATTTAGCTTCAATGTTTGGTGAAAAATTCACGTATGCAATCGCAATCACTTCCGAATTCACGTGCCTATGGTCATTATATCTGATTAGTTGACGTGATTGAACAATTACCTGATCTGATTGCATAGTCACGGAACGGGTGGGGGCAGGGGTGCAAGCATATGGGTCTGCCCCCGATTAAATGTGAGCGTGAATGTTTGTTTTTGTGTCGAGCGTTAATGGCGGGTGGAAATGTAAATTTTATGAGACGATTAATGTGTATTTTGTCGACTGTGAAAGGTGTGTGTAATTGGAGGGCAGACATATGGTTCCCCCCCAAGACAGCCACAAGGTGAAGGAAGATATGAAGATATGCGGCGGCGCGGCGGCAGAAAAATTTCAGTTGTGCTGAAGCTCCTGTAGCCCCCCCCCCCCCCAATATGAATTTCGTTCCCGTGCCACTATCTGATAGACTTTTTCATCATTTCACTTCACACGATACTAGCCTCCAGTCGTGTGTTTCAGCCATTGCCGTGGTTTTGACTTATGATCGTCTCATCATGATAGGTTGGCACCATGCATTTGCACATATAGGCTATGTCTTCCACACAGGCCGTGTATATGTTAGGAAGTACGATTACTAAATGTTCCCCAGCTGATAAAGTCTTTCCATCTGACCATGTCATACTGCTGAAAACCTTATCAGCTACTGCTTCGGAAGTGGCATCACAGTGCAATACCGAAACGTCGTGTCCTCGCTGGAGAGTATTTTATCAAGAGTGGTGTTCTTCTGATAAGTGACTATAATCCAAATAAAGCAATTGTTGTCATCGACGTTGGTGTGCCTTTTATATTTTGTCAACACAACAAAACTCAGAATAGTATTACCCAAATTACGCATAACATTTAAGAGACGTCATTGTTCATATGGCCTGTGCAAGACATGGTCTACTTAACCTTCTGCAGACACGATACATTGGTCTTTCAATGCGCAGTCACGAATTCTCTTTTCTTCGTTATAAAGCCGTGCTGCAATCATACAATTCCATCAGTGTCACCAGTAAAGTAGATGTTTAAACAGGTGTGTGATTTTGAGCAATAATGACTCGGTACTAAGTATGCCTTTCAACAAGACACCTACACTAGTATTTGTGGGACGTCTAAATTATCAATTGCCTGGTTAGCTCATTTGTGACCAGCGGGTGTTTGCGTATTTGAGCGACAGAACTCGTCGACCATAAACAACCTAATAGCTGTTAGTTTGTTCGTTTACGATATAAATCGTACAAAAATAAACTAATAGCCGTGTTACGATTCGTTAAACGGAATTATTATAGTATGTTACGGTCAAAGCTGCGGGGCAACATATCCGTGACTTGGATGTATGTACGTACAATAATGGAGAACTCTCGACCTGGGTGCAGTTATCATCGATGACGGGCCTACTACAAAAACACGTTCAGTGTGTATTTTACAAGCATTGGACCAGACCCAGGAGGTAAACGTAATGGACATTGTATGTTATAGCACCAACTGACAATGGACGCAATAGTAATAATATAGTTGCAGAAATAACTTTTTCGGCAGATTGTGATAACATTACAATGAGTCTCGTTAGAAATATGATTTCAACGTATTTCGGAAACGATGTCGGATATATGCGTAATGTGTTGTTTAAGAACAGCTTTTACCCGTACACGATTAAACAGTGAAAGTAATACCTTGTTGGAATACTAGACCCTGTACGTTTTGCATAGTTTCATGAACTTATCTCTGATATAATACACTTGCTGTGACGATAATAAATTGACGTTCAACCAGAGCTCGTTTCTGTAGATATTTGTATTAATAAGAACACGTACATATGTGCATATAATGACATTCTATTTATATAATACCAAATAAATAATATATAAATATCTATATATTACATACAGAATGCCGTAGCGCCCCTGCCCAGGAGTAACAATTACCTTTTGTTACCACTATCACAAGCGACAACACGTGGAGTTCTCACATCAATGACACATCAAACAAGACAAACAAGACCTAAGGTTTTCTTCGACGGGATATCACAAGTCGCAATAGGCAGTAAGAAAATAAAAGGAACCGTGTGTAAAACCTTGATGAGAGTTGTTCTGGTATCTGTTTGCTCAGTTTGGGACCACACACCATCTGAGATGTAACTGCCCTTGAGAAGATCGAGAGGAAACAGCGCGGTGGGTGACCAACATACACTGTCACACTTGCTGCGTAGACTCCATGCTAAAACACAAAACTGGCCAACCCGCAAGGCAGTAGAAGAAAGCACACCTCAATATCCTATATCGATATCACACAGGAACTATTTGCGCTTAAATTTGCGTTGAGATGTTGACTCCGCAGTGTTGCTGTTTCTTGACCTGTTGTAATGTCGTAAGCCAATCTATTGGTTTCGTTCGTACGACTAAATGAAAACATCAATGTCAACTACCTCACGTCGTCCCATAGAGCAACAAACTTGTCCACCGTGGCGCCCTCTGGCTGGAGAGTTGCTCACCACTCAATTGGCCCACTGTTTCCATTGTTCTAGACAGGTGAAAAAACAAACGAGACAACTGGGTGCAGACACAGTCATGCACCAACTGTTTTCGGACAGTAAGGACGGGGAAGAAAGGATAGCACTTGAATAATGTCCGGCGTAGGCACACCATGACTTGTCAGGGTCCGAGTCTGCACAATGCATTAGCGAAATGTTTGATAATGGCTCAATGAATTGAGTGCATGTACAGGAAGCTCATTTTTAGAGAAACAACAATCGTGTGGTGTTCTGAAACACCACGTAGATATAATAATTTTAATAGAAATGCGCACAATTTCAGCACAATCGATAAGTGGAGAAAATGTTCTCGTAGAGCAATTTAATTAAAATAACAAATTTCTACTTAATACTAAATCTCTCGTGTTGCCCGTCGTTCCCAGTGTTAGCGTATTGATAGTTTCCTAACTTTAATCGAACTAGCGTATGTGTGTACATGTTTGCCTACGTTAACGTTTTCCTCTTAAACGGCTAGCACCTCGGGCGCCAAACTTTCACGAATCAATCTACAACCCCACAAGTGTAGCGTGACACCCTTATCTTGCCAAAACGCCCTATATACGTCAAGGTTTCATACCTTTTGTAGGGTAACTCTATTGTTCGGAACGTAAAACGTAATGCGCACGTAACACGTAACTTTACAATCGCAGAAACCACTCGCGCGATGCAAAAACTTCGGGAAAACGGCCCCATCCGTCATTGACTTGGCAACATGGAGTAGGCGCGGACAACATAATGCTTTTGTCTACTCCATGCCAATAGCATAGCAATACGAATATTATTTGACAATTGTACACTATCACGACTATCGATGGACGTGAACTTCACATTCTCTTCGGTCTTCGTCATTTTGAATTGCTTATGTTGCACGTGTGTGACGCGTTTATATACGTTTGACGTGCACTGAAAGTATCGCACACCTATGCGAGAGCTTTTAACATGGTGTTTATGGAACTATGCTGTGTGTTTTCTAAGATTTGGTAAATGTTGTCATTACGATTGTCACACATGGACTACTAAGTTATTTTCTTCGGGGACGAGCATTTGGCTAGTATAGAAAATGTTCCAACTGTAGGAAAATGGAAGTGTCCTGAAGACTAAACACACACACACACGCATGCACGAAAGCACACACACACACACACACACACACACACACACACACACACACACACACACACACACACACACACACACACACACACACACACACACACACACACACACACACACACACACACACACACACTTGGCAATTACTGCGACTGGGTGGTCTTATGACTAGGCGGTCTTGATGTATGTACAGATGCCCTGATTACGTACACTTGAATTGAATCATCTAGCTGTGACCGCAAGACACGTTTTTCTGAACTCAGACGGTGTCACACCACTAATGTGTGCCTTATCAAATAACTCAGATGACGATTATATATATATATATATATATAATATCAGATATTAGATATCTCCCAACTGAACCGATAACCTCGTGATCACTAACTCGCGTATACGTAATGAGACGTGTTTCAGGAAACGTACTAATTCACAAAACTCTATGTGAACACGTACGGTTCGTGTCACTAAGTAACATTGTCATTCAAATATTGAAGGCAGCTGCGCTTGTAGCTGGGTAGCATTGGCTGAGGCGGAAGTTCAGAAATACCATATCGTTGAAGGAACTGGTAGTGTCCCTTTACCACGTGTTCAGTTTCTTGCAAATAATCGTAGCGTGCGGTATCACCGGGATCCTCTTAAAGCGAGATGAAGTCACGACGACAACATGTTCTGGGTACAGCGATCATCGATTCTTTCTTGTGAGTTGTGTGATACTCGAGGGGGGTGCTTCGTAAACTGTCTCGATGATATACGACGCTTTCCTACCTGGCAGGTTCGTTCATTTCACGCCTCGTTGGAATTCTATAAACAGTTATGCCGTAGATATTACTTCTGTGATTGCATATAGTTATCTTTAAGGTAGTTCAACATCAAGGGACGTTTATTACAGAATTCAAGAAATGATATGCCTGTAGTACATGCAAATGAAATGCATGGTGATAATATACACTATAAATCATAGGTCTTTTAAAAAGAGTGAGAGAAAGAGAGAGAGCATGAATATCAGGGAGTTCATGTCTGAAGCCGATGACACATTAACGCGTAAACGATTTCGTCGAACGAGGGCATCCTTACACTTCTTCTTTACTACAATACCCTACGAAAACAAAAACAACGACGACACTGCGAACACGAAATTATTAAACGGCAAAGAGAGCAAAGCGCTTTCCATAACCTTGTTGTGGACGATCTGTGTGACGATGATGAGAAGTTTGTGCAATATTTCCGTCTTAACAAGGGGCAGTTTGCTCAGGTAACCGCTGATACCGGTACAATCCGCGAGGCTTGTTAACAGTCATGTAAGGCTTGGATTCTTCTTCGACCTCCATCTGAAGGTAAGCCTGTCGTAGATAAATCACGCTGAACTGTTGACCACCGCTCAGATTTGCATAGATCTCTTCAATTCACAGCAGGGGGTATTCATCCACATCGAGCTGAGGATTTACTGTCACTTTGAAATCATCGCAAATTCGAACTTCACCGTCCTTCTTGATTGCTGTGTCATTCGGTTCGGCCCACTCACTGTGAGTCACACGCTTCACGATGCCTTCCGCTTCCTGTTGGCCCAACCCTCGCTCTACCACTGGCTTGCGTGCAAATGGGACAGGTCTGGCTTTCCAGAATCGTGGTTTTGGCTCTTCTTTCAGCCGAATTCGTGCTTTGATGTTCGTTAGTCGTCCGAGTTCGTCAGAGAACATTGCCGCATGTCGGTTGAGCACATCGCGGAAACCAGACTGCGTCTCTAGATGCATTAGAGGCCAGTTCAAACCGATGGAGTACATCCACTCCCGACCAAGCAGAGTAGGACCATTTCCTTTCATCACATACAGTGGAAGATGCTTCATTTGTTCTCCATAACGAACTCTTACAGACAACACGCCCAACGGGTTCACTGTTCCCCCCGTATACGTGTGTAGTTGTAATGTGGAGCTTGCTAAGGGCACATGGTACAACTGTTCGCGATATTTAGCCCCTCCTATTAGATAAGATCAGAGATCAATTTCCACGATGTATTGTGTACATCAGTACGAATGATCGCAACTCAATGAGAACTGCAACCAGAATACATGGATTAGTAAATAACAGTAACTATATAACCCTCTACGACCTCCAAGTCTTTAAACCACTGAAGACTGATATGTCGACAAATAATAATGTGGCTTGTGTTAGTAGAACAAAAATAAGAACAAGAAAAAACATAGTTCGCTGAGTGTCAACAGTGGAAACATAGTTCTTTAGCCGTGTTGGCGGGGCCGCGTTGCGGGCCGAACGTCGCAATGGGGCGGCAGGAGTTGCACGTGGTGAAGCAGGAGCCGGGCGTGGCGCCGGCTTGGGTGACGCAGACGATTGCAGCTGTGGTGGCGAGGCGTCTGCCAAGGGTGGGGACGCAGGCGGAGCGGGTGGCAACTTGGTTACAGGCACTGGAGTCATCGCAGGTGGAGTGGGCGATAACAGTACGGTTGGCGTAGGTGTCGGTCGAGCGCGTTCTTTCGGTGATGAGGCTGATTGCTGTTGCGCCGCTGGTGCTACAGAGTAGGCGACTGGCGGTGGAAGAAAGGCGTTGATGCCCAGTTGGCCAGGAGTCGCGCGTTTGATGGCGGGGGTGAATCGTCTCAAGAACTTACGGTTCCGCATGGTAATGCGGCCCGAGCCGTCCACGCGGATCGCGTACTGATCATGTTGCCGAACCTCGATCACTATCCCCGTCTTGTCCCATTTCCGCGGGTTGGGGCCGATTTGATTTTGAATGCGGACAAAGTCGCCCACCATGAGTGGCGGTAACGTCTTCGTGTGTTCTGCCCATCGTTCGGCGTCCTTCATGTGGCGAATTCGTAGCGCCTCCTCGCGTGCACTTAGTGTCTCATGCCACGTTGTGCGAGGTTTGTAGAGTCCTGGAAGGATGGGGATGAAGTCTCGGATAGGGCGTCCGAATGTGCACATTGCCGGGGAGAACTTGGTGTCTTTGTCGGGTGTGTTTCTGTACTGTAGTATGACCCGCTGGAATTCATCAGTATCAAGCTCGCCGTTGGGGGCTTGTATTGCCTGTTATCATGCGCTTCTCCGTTTTCACGCCGACTTCCGCTCGACAATTACTGTGGGGATACGCAACTGAAGACAGGCGATGATGAACACCCCATGATCTGAGGAAAGTCTGCGTGGCGGATGATGAGAATTCGGGGCCGCCGTCTGATGATAGCTCATCGGGGATGCCGAAGGTGCCGAATATCTGCCGTAGACTAGCGATCAAGCCTTGCGCCCCACCTCTACACCGCTCCACTACGGGCCAGTTTGAATACCGGTCCACAGTAACGAGATAGTTCACGCCTTTGTAAGTAAAGTAGTCTGAGCACATACTTTGAAACGGGTAGACCGGTAGTATCTGGTGGGAAGCTGGTGCACTGGGCTGCGAGGGGGCCATCCTGTTACAGTCGTTGCAGAGGTTTCTGAGGTCAGCGATGGCCGAGGTAATTCCGGGCCAAAAGACGCTGTGTTCCGCCCAAGATATCATTGACGATATGCCCTGGTGAGCGGCGTGCAGTGATTGCAGTACATCGAGGCGCAGTGAGCGGGGGATGACTATTCTGTCGTTGTATAAAACTACAACGTCCACAGAGGTTGATCCTGCCCTGGGTTCATGCTGTCGTTGTAAGCGGTCGAGTCGTGTGCGAGTGTATGAGCTCTTGGCTGCCTCTGCCCCGTGCGTGTCGACCAAGCGTGAGGCTGATCGTTTTCCGGCTTCTTTTACTTCAACAAAGCGTAGGACTTTTTGTCGCCGAGCAGGTCCAGTTGGATTTCCGGATCCTCCAGGCCCCTGATCACCAGGTTTTGTAGCACTTCTTCTGTGTAGTTAACGGTCTGTGTGCAACAGTTGATGGGGAGGCTTCAAACTGGAAATCGGTATTGAGTGGGGTACCACAGGGATCAGTACTAGGACCTATATTATTCTTAATATATATCAACGATTTGGACGATGATATAACAAGCAAGGTGTTAAAATTTGCGGATGATACAAAAGTGTTTAGAAGGATTAAAAGTGATGGAGACAGACAGCATTTACAAGATGATCTTGATAGGTTGATCAAATGGTCTGAAAAGTGGCAAATGCTGTTCAATTTTGGGAAATGTAAATGCCTCCACACAGGTCATGGGAATGAAGAGGTAAAATATAAAATGGGGGGTACTGTTCTAAGTACTACTGTAAAAGAAAAGGACTTAGGGTTAACTATTAGTGCTGATATGAAGGTTTCAGAGCAGTGCGGAATTGCAGCGTCAAAGGGAAATCAAATCCTTGGATTAATTAGGCGAAATATAGCGTATAAGAAAAAAGAATTAATAGTACCGCTGTACAAAACAATAGTGAGGCCTCATTTAGAATATTGTATACAAGCATGGAGGCCATATCGCAAGAAGGACATAGATATGCTAGAAAGAGTACAGAGGAGAGTGACTAAAATGATACAAAATCTGAGGGATCTTAGTTACGAAATACGCCTAAAAGAATGTGGTTTAACAACACTAGAGACCAGGAGATTGAGAGGAGATCACATAGAAGTGTTTAAAATATTGAATGGTTATGAAAATATTGATAGACACATTTTTTTCTCAGTTAAGAAAGATAGAAGGACCAGAGGACATGAAGCTACATTAGTAAAGGAGCAGTGTAGATTAGATATAAGAAAGTTCTCATTCTCACAAAGGACTGTAAATGAATGGAACAGATTATCTCCTGATTGTGTTGGTGCTAGTAGCGTGAATATGTTTAAAAATAAAATCGACACACACCTTAAAAAGGCGGGATACATGTAGATAAAAAGTATTGGACTCTCGATAAGCCAAAAGGCTTCCTTGTCCAACTGCCATCCAGAGTAATTTTCTGGATGTCAATCTTGTTAAATCTTGTAAAACTTGGGCACGGGAGGGAGAACTTGCAGACGCCGGCTTGGCCGCGGATCCTGGCACTGAATGACCTGACAGTCTCGTCTCTGTCTTGGTGCATGTTATGCAGGGTGACCCGAGCGACCATCGTGTTTTCTTTCCTGACAGCCAAGGTACGCACCAACGTCAATATCTCCTCCTCAGGGCGGTCAGTGAGTGTACGACCCATGCCAATGGAGCGTGTGACGTCCTTTCGCAATTGTTCGTCGCAGCATTCGAGTAGTTGAATTATTCTATCTTTGCCAGATACTTTGGTTGCTTCCACGTAGTCGCGCCATCGGACCAGGAAGTAGTCCCATTCTTCGCTGCTCCCCGCCGATGTGACCGTTGGTCGTTTCACCCTTTCCACTTTAGCAGCGGCGGCGTTTGTGGAGGATGTTGGGGCGTGAGTGATAGCGTGGGTGTTGAGTAGCGCCACGGCGATGATCGCGTCAACATCGTCTGTCACGTACGTGCAGTTAGGGATGGGACAGGCCACCACAGACATGGTGATGCTCGAGTACGTTTGGTAGTCGTCGATGGAGATTGAGTTGCGATCATAGATAAGATCAGATATCAATTTCCACGATGTATTGTGTACATCAGTACGAATGATCGCAACTCAATGAGAACTGCAACCAGAATACATGGATTAGTAAATAACAGTAACTGTATAACCCTCTACCTATGACAGAGACAGCGGAGCCCGTGTCTAGCTCCATCACAATGTCTGTTTTCAACTTCCATCGTCACCGAGATTGGCTTCTAGTCATTTCGCTTGGACACTTTGTACAGTCGGAGTCCTGTCCAGTCATGCCGCTCGGCTCCTTCGCTGCCTTGCATGACGTTCAATGACGTTGGCGGTGGCTGTTTGTTAGTCGTCTGTCGGCATACCTTTCGAATATGTCCGACCTTACCACATAAGTAACATTTCTCCTTGATAAATGGACATCCTTTTGGATTGTGTTGTCCGTTGCATCTGTAGCATTTTGATGTGGTGTCTGTACGTTTCCACTGTCGCAGGTTGGTGCTTCCTGGCATTGTTTTATTGTTCTGTTGTCTATGCTGTTTACTACAGCTGTCCAATTTGTGCACCCTGCTTTCCTTGCCAGTCTCTCCTTAACAGACCTTGACATCTCGGTTAGCTTGATCTATCGCAAGACATCGTCTCACGGCAATCTCGAATATTAGTCACTGAGTTTTTTCTTTCTGAAGATCTCTGAGCATCTTGTCATCTCTTATGACAGATACCAAACGGTCTTGGAGACGTTCGGCTCGCGTTACGTCACTGAATTTGCATTCGCTTACGAAATGCTTCAGCGTTGCGACGTAATCGCTGACAGATTCACTAACCTGTCATGATCGATTGTCAAACTCGTATCGAACAACCAATGCTGATTTATCTGGCTTGGTGTGTTTTTGCAATCGATCCACTATCACCGAATACGTTACGTCGGCGTCTTTAGGTGTGGCTGGTACAAACAAGTCTTTGTGCAGCTGATATGTCTCCGTAGTCGTAGAGACATTTTACAATAGGATGGCAATTTTGGTTTGATCGTCCGTTATTACATTAGCAAGGAAGTAAAATTCCAACTGTTGTTTGTACGCTTCCCAGTCGGTACCATGGGTATACTTCATTACGTTGCCGAAGCTGAACGACGTTCTGCCACCCGACAATTAGCCTCGATTACCCAGGCGCCGTGAGGTGGCAGCACATTTTCGCCCCTCATGACCTGGAATATTAAAGGGATTCTGTGTAAGCTAATATACATTCGAGATGTACCGTGTCAAAACGTATTCATTTCCCATAAGTACTTTCTCTGCTACTAATGTCTTGCATGTTTATGCATAATTTGGGTGTTATCTGCGCAAAACGCCGATAAACAATTGTGTTTACGCGAATAATGTTGAGCTTGTTGCCACGTGGATGATTAATTCTGCAGCCCAAGTGTAATGAATATTCATGCACGCGCAGTGACCCACACAAAGACGGTTGACGTGACACACACAACAACAAGTCTGATTCCGATGTGAGATGAGTCAAGCAATGGCATTGTAAATAAGCAATTTGTAGACATATGTATATTGACAACTATTTTTATAAGTGTAGGAAGCGTATGCATTGTTTATTTATTCTGCTTCCCAATGCCGTCAACCGAGTAACGTTTCGATTAAACAGAATTATAACGTCCGCCGATGCGGACGGCTGCAGTCGGTGTCAGCTGCCGCTGGAACTGTCACTGAGTCTGTCGAGCCTCTACTACAGTAAATAACATAGCGTTAGGCAAGGGTCTCGCCTTTCTAGTTAGTAAAACTGCATTGTCCGGTATTTAACATACAGTGAACAAAATGCACACTAAAATATCAGTATATGCAACCATGGCAAGAGGATTAACTTGGTTGTGGATGTAATTTGTTTGCCTAAATCTGGGATTTGGGTAGATAGACAGCATTTACAAGATGTTCTTGACAGGTTGACCAAATGGTCTGAAAAACGGCAAATGATGTTCAGTTTTGGGAAATGTAAATGCCTCCACACAGGACATGGGAACGAAGAGGTAGAATATATACAACGGGGGCTAATGTACTAAGTACTACTGTAAAAGAAAAGGACTTAGGGTTAACCATTAGTGCTGATGTGAAGGTTTCAGAGCAGTGCGGAATTGCAGCTTCAAAAGGAAATGAAATCCTTGAGTTAATTAGGTAAATATAGCATATTATAAAAAATATTTTGATTGAGAGGGGATCAGATAGAAGTGTTTAAAATATTGAATGGTTATGAAAATATTGATAGAAATATTGTTTCTCAGTTAAGAAAGATAGAAGGACTACTGGACATGAAATTACATTAGTAAAGGAGCAATGTAGATTATATATAAGAAAGTTCTCATTTTTATAAATGCGTACATTGGAAACAAGTACGTGCCTGTATTTTAATTTATTAACATCTTATAACTACATCACTACTCAGTTTCGTGTATTTCACACATATGTCTGATTTGTTATAATACTTTTGTGACCAGGTATTAGTCATCACTATCGTCTTCGGACACACGATTTTCAAACTGTAAGCCGTCGTCATTCTCACACTGTGTGTTAAACAAGCAAGTTCTTGCATTTGCAGGAACACCTCTGTGGTGAATAGTGTATTTTGCATTGGCATCATACCGCCTCAATGACGGCCATGGGTGCTGGAAGGATGTCAGTTGTTGGCGTCAGCTGTCCATCAGCAGTTTAGTGGTAGCCATTCTGCAGTAGGTCCAAAAACACCCTAGCCTGCAAGTGTACTCTCGGTATGTGCAGGTTGAGCGCCCCAACTATGGGTGTTAGCTTGTTACTCTCCGCCAGTGTTTACAGAAGAGGTGCCACCGCAGTTCTGGAATGCGCTTGATCTGGGTGCCCTTCGGACAATATGCAGCGCATACGAATTTAGCCAAGGTAGACTACTGATTTTCTGTCACTTCACTGGCTGCTGATAACACAACCTGAGCATTGGCCACGTCATCGCCGGCCTCAAGAAAGATGTTGAACCATGAAGTCTTGCCTATTCTGGCAAACTTCTGTGTACTTTCGGCCCCAGAGAAGGCATGGAATGCCTGCAATGTGTTGGCCCTTTCTGCACCGTGAGCTGTCCAGGATGGCTCAATCGGCAGCACGCCCGATGCCATCGAGATCGAGGTCTTCCTCGGCAGCATATCATAATTAGCTATGATCAGCTCAAGGATATCAGTGAGTAGTGAGAAGAACATCAGTCTTCCCTTGGTCTCCTTTGTGCTGCCAAGACAGCCTGACAAATCATTAAGGTGTCTGCTTCCTCGTGGTTGTTGTCTTCAAAGTGAATGTCCCCGTTGCTCCTTGTTCGCCCAGATGCTGAAGTGATAACCAGCTTGGGGGAATCTCGGTTGTACTGTACAGTTTTCTCAGCCAGGTACACAGTGAGATCACCTTTCGTCTTGTCATGGGATAGAAAACGGCTCATTGTGATGTGTTTTATGCTGGTATCGTCCTGGACATGGTACTGGATTGGGTCATTCCCTCCATGTCTCTTTTCCCTGGTAGTGCTCTTCAGTGAATCCACCTTGTAGATGTCAAACACTAGAATGATTTCGTCATAGCCTCTTGTGATGTCCATCATTTTGTCAATGAAACATTCACTGAGATCCTTCACTGTCGCCATGGTTGCTTTCTTCTTCGTCAGTTTCTGGACAACCACCATGCCATCTACGACCGCAATTGTCCTACTTAGATGGGGACCGTCGATTTCAGCAGATGCCAAGTCCATGGCTTCCTCATCTGGTACATTAACATGCGTCGGTATGAGTTTCTGTTGTTGCTAACTGCTCAAGGACACGGATGAGCTTGGACTTGTCGTTGCTTGGCAACGTTGAACCACTTGCAGCGAACAGTGCCCTTGGACTCAGCGTGAACTCATAATTGCTGACGTAGTGCTTCTGGTCAATAACTCTGCATGACCGGGCAACGACCATCAGTCTGCCATACAGGTCCTTGGCTTCCCACATATCTACTCTCTTGTCACGGATCTTGACTGCAAGCTTCTTGCTGCCAAACATCATGTTGTTTTGTTTCTTGAGAGGTGCCCACAGGCTTACATTCCCGTTTATACTCTCTGCCACATAGTCTTCGTACAGCTTCTGTCCAGTCTCGTCCATGTTCAGGATATGTGGAACGTACTCGTATGGAATGTATGCACGAGTAATCAGGTTGAATAGCGTACGACCTTCAGCAGAGAATGACTCATTATGGCAGCGTTGGTCTTGCTGATGGCATCATGCTCCTGCTTGACCACATTCATGGATAGATCCTGATGCTCACTAGCCTTGTTGTCTTTGACACTGAACTGACCCTTAAACTCGCTTGTTTTGTACGAGAGAAGAGAAACGCTAGGAAGAAGTTTTTTGTTGCATTGGCATTGTTTGAGATTCCGATGAGACCAGAATGAACATTCATGAGCTTGTTCAGATGTTCACAGGCATTATCCTGTGGAACGCAGTGGTGCAGTGGTCAGAGCTTCGGATTATCAGTCGAGAGAACCAAATGGTTATACCATTGTACATTGACCCCACTGGATTCCTTGCCCCTCAATATGTAGGTTTAGCCACCAAAAACAAAAGGCTGGGTGGTTTAGCAGCTGAGGTATTGAGAAATACAGGTTTTCAGTGTCCACAGTTTTAAAAATCCAAGATGGCCGCCATATATACCTTTAAAAATGCAAACATTGGTACTCAGATTAATTATATCATAACGTTTCCAAAAATAAGTCCTATAAGCCCTCACATTTGCGATACAACTCTCCAAATCCGTATCACAAAAATCATACTCTGTGTCTTCCATATTTCCAAAGATGAGACAGATTTGGGCTATGGCACATATTACGTTACAGTACAATTCCATGCGGCAATCAGGTACACTATTTCATTCGTGATTTCATACGGAAATCGGTCAGATAGGCTTACAATTACACATTACACTGCTTGTATATATTAACTAAGGAACCTGTCAGGCATTACACCCATCTAAATAGCATCATGTTAGTATGCTATTTACGTGGTTGAAATAGAAAATTTATGTTCATGTCACCTTTAATGAGAAATGTCAAGAGTACCAGTTACCCCTCGCAATCAGCTTCATAGACTTCACCAAAGCGTTTAACAGCATCCACAGACCCTCCACGTGGAAAATATTAACCACGTATGAAATCCCACAAAAGATTGCAACAACATTGGAGCAGTTGTATGAAAACTCGAGATGTTGTGTAAAAACAAAAGATGGCTACAGCGACTGGTTCCATGTGATGACTGGTGTCAGACAAGGCTGCATTCTTTCCCCCTTCTCTTTGCCGTGGCCATCGACTGGGTCATGACCTGGGCTTTGTTGATGAGATTGCTGCCCTCTCAGACACCACCTATAGGGCCTACACCGTCTCGTGGAATCAGTCAGCAAATATGCTGATGGCTTTGGGACTTGTCATCAGTGAAAGGAAGACAAAAACATGCTGACAGGGGAGCATAAACCACATATGTTTTGATCAACCAGAAAAAAGTAGAAACAGTCGAAAACGTCACCTACCTTGGCAGCTCCATCAACAATCAAGGAGTAATTGATCATGGACTAAACTGCAGAGTGGGGAAAGCGTTAACAGTCTTCAACCAGGTGAGGAACATTTGGAACAACAAGAAATTAACTTTGAAATCTAAACTCCGCTTTTATAACTAAAACGTATACCAACCCTTCTACATGGATGTGAAACATGATAACTAAAAACAAGCCAAGGAAACAAAATTGATGCATTCGACACTAAGTGCCTGCGAAAAATCTTGGGCATACATTGGAGCGACCGTGTGACGAACATAGATGTCCGGATACGATCAGGACAACTTCTGGCATCATTTACTATCTGCAGAAGACGAATGAACTGGCTCGGCCGTGTCACAAGGCCACGTCACAAGGCTCCCATCTACTAGACCTGCCCAACAAGCGCTATGGTGGATACCAACAATGGAAAACGACATCAGCAATTGTAGCGAATTAAAAGTGGAATATTTGCGATAAAAGAATATTTTTAAGAAGTGATATTCAGTCAACGTTGCATTTTACAAAAATACAAAAGTCCCAACACTGTAGCATCGGCAACTGCAGTGAATTAAAAGTGCATATTCGCGAAAAAGGCACGATATTCATTCAAAGTAGCATGTTCAAAAATACAAATTGGCAGATGATAGCATGGAATCAGCAACTGCAGTAAATTAAAAGTGGCATATTCACAAAAACAGCATCATTCAAATTAACATTCATGACTTTTTCTTACGTAATTCGTATCCATCGAATGAGCATATCGGCCATCGTTGGTGTCGAATTTAGTGGCTGGCATGATCTGGGATGGAGGCATCGGCATGGGTGAGGAGTATCTGTTAAGGCGACATGTTGGGATTCTGCGCATTGAAGAAGAGCTGTAAAGACTGTATAAGAAGCAGTGGTTGGGTGTTTTCTGGCAATGTTTTAATGCGCAACAAACAGCTCTCGAAAAACATGTCCTATGAAAACTTTGCCGTCGTCGGCGCTGCATGTCGCTTCTTCATCTGGATGTATTCGCCCAAAGACCACCCCAGTTCGTCGTGCTTCCGTTTGGTGCAACGCTTGCGAGACGTTGTTATCGGGGGTGGAGAAGTAGGCCTCGTGTGAGGGGGCTTCGTTGGTTTGCCAATGCCATCTGATCCAGCAGTTGAGACCGACAGTAAACGTTGGCTGAAAATACGCAAAACATATTTTAATGCATTTTTTTATTTTTGTTTTGTTTCCGAGGTGTCTGTGAAACTTTTCTAATTGTGTCGGCGCCGTCGACGGCCCACATGTTGTTTTTAAGTGCCCGGGAATCTCAGGCTCTCGTATTGATGGCAATGGTAGATGCAAATTTGCAATGCATAGCTATCGATGTTGGTTCGCACGATCAACACCATGATAGTGCAATATTTGCCAACAGGGGAATGGGGCGAGGTATACTAAATGGAACTCTGAACTTTCCGGAAAGCAATGTTATCCCAGGTGCAATACTGTTATGGCGCATGCCTTATACATATAACTGTTGGAGACTCTGCGCTTCAACTAAGTAAGTATATGATAAAATCATATGCCGGCCGTGACTGCTCAGAAGATCAACGAATATTCAATTATCAGGTATCGAGAGATAGACGGATTGTTGAAAATGTATTTGGAATAGTAGCTGCGAGATGGAGAATTTGTCATACAAAAATTGCAGTTCAGTCAGAAGCAGCCATAATATTGGTTAAAGTGGACTGCCCTCTACATAACATAGTTCAGTGAAATACCACACCAGCAATGTGCATAATGTCACTGGATTATACCAACAAAGAAATGTCAAAATACCCAAACACGACTGGATCGCACGAAAGCCGCGACAGCAGCTAAAACAATCAAGGATAGATTCAAGACATACGTCAACGAAATCAATATCCTTTCCTGGCAGAAAAACGTAGTGAGCCGGGGTATGACCTAAATTTACTAACATATCTGACGCGCTGTCTTCGAACACCAGGTCACCATCGTTCTCTCGTGGAAACTCTTCTGTGGACACCACAAATGAAGTTTCCTCTTCATTTGCCTCGCAAGTTCGTTTCTGTTCTGAAAAAAATAATACGATGTAGTCATTAATAACAGTAGTTAACCAAATTATATCACGATAAAATTCATATGCTGGATTTTAATATGTTTATCTATTGGCAGGTGTTAATTAACAAGGGACAATCGGCAGTAGACGCTTGCTTAAATGTTTCGTTAGCTTGATAAGCCTGCTTGTTTTAATTTATGAAACAAACGTATTTATATAAGTAATACATATGTAATATGCAAAATTGAGCTGTATATTCTTATCATTTGTCAACATTATGCTAAACGATATGTCGTATTACATATACGTATTCTGGTTTAGATTACCTCACATCCATCAGATTAGAGGCCTCGGTGAATCCCATGAATTCCACGAATTCCCATGGTTTTGTAACAGTCGTAAAGTCAACGAAATATGAACTGAACAATTCATTATATATATATATATATATATATATAAAGTTACCGATATAACCTATATGGCCTATGGTATGGACTTAAAGAAACCATGTGCTGCATAGGCCTATTTCGGCGCCAGTCATGTAGACATGCCTATCGATAGGCCTTTTCAAATTATTACCATTGTACCCGTCTCCTGTTGTTGCAGCTATTCTCTCCCACGCATTGCAGCATTGCTGCGAATCGTGGTAGGAAATGTGGCGGGGGTTGTAGAGGTACGGCCTCCTCCGGACCTCCTCGATCAGTTCCCCTATCTGCTCACGCGTCAGGCACTGTCGAGGCATTTTCGCAATAAGTGAAGAAGTATGGTAAACACCCCGTGTGACGTCATAATTTGGGAATCATTGTTCCGTTTACGGAGCGTTAACGCTCCATTTTGCAACATGTTCGAAAGGTGTCTTAAACACATCCGTTAACGCACCAATGTGTCATATCACATTGAAAAGCGTAAGTTCGAAACCGTGCGTTACCGGATGCGTTTTACGGACATTACGCAATACACATCACGCATCGTTTACGCGTCAATGTATCATCGACTTGACTCACCCTAAACTTTTCCTTGTGATAATGGTTCGTAATCTTACACAATTTATGCTTATTATTGAACACCAATGGAGGTGTGCTATGAAAGAGTTTGGTGAATCGCGTCCTCTGATTACATGACGTTGAATACTCTTATTGTGCTATTTGAAATCGATGCGTCTTTGTGTTTTTAGAACACGACGAGTTTGGACTTTACCTTCTACTTGCAATCGACGGTGCTGACGTGGTTGCCATGTGTCTACCTCTGGCTCTGTTCGTTCTACTATGTACCTGCATTGGTGGCCAAACCTTCATGCAGTTACTGGTCGGACACGAGTCGTCGTAACGCCGTCAAACTGGTGAGTTCAGCCCTGTTTACCTGCATAAACCCGTGAGATCCAGGTATTCTATAGTGTTATATATCTTGCTTGGTGTTGCTGTCCACTGCTCCTATGTGAACTGCCTCCACCTGTCATATTCCTTCGTCTTTCTAAAATCCATCTTCATGCAGTCCTCCGAACTTACTTGTTGTCTTTCCATTTTCCAGCGGCTGTGATGTTTCTTCGCCTCTGCTCGCTTCGATAGTCTGCCCGCAACCATTGTCATCAAATAATCAGGCCGCAACATCCGGTCTCTTTCTAAGTTCCCGTTAAGCTGCAGTAGCTCTCGATCTTTGGATCATTCTTCCTCCTTCTATGCACGCTCTTTGTTCCTATAATTCTCCGGACCCAATTATCCTCGCAAACTTACTGCTTTTGTTGGCGTTCTTTGTTCTGTCAGCGCCGCTGTCGCCAGACCAAACATGTATGCCAATGTTATACACGCTCTCAGGACTTTTCTTTAAGGTTTTTTTCGAAATGTTTCTGTCCACCATGACACCCATGTGTATTCATCTCGAAGGTGCTGGGAACGTGTCTATGTGTCGTTGCTGCGGTGGAGTTGATTAAGACCCTTGCAGACAGTGCAACGGGCAAACAAGTTGCCGTGACCCAAAATTTCAAGTGCGTCGCCAACGTCGCCAGTATGGTACCTACATTTTGTTTATCTAAATACAACACAAATTTATTTTGACACACAGTGACATTTGGTTTTGAATATATATTTAATAACTAACGCATTTTATATTTTAAAATGTTAAGATTTCCTGGTGAATTATATATTCTTCTATTGCTATCGAGCCATCAGTAAGGGGCGCGGCTAGTGTAGTGGTTAGCACGTCCGCCTGAGTTCGAAATCCGGACCGGGCAGGCTTAATATTTGGTGTTGGTGTAAAAAATCCTGGCTATCAACATTGGGGACTGTGTATCCTCGTGTGAGATCACGTTAATGTCGGTCCCATCTCAATTTGGGACGTAAAAGAACCATTGAAGACGACAAGCACCCTGGCATTGACCACTCTCAGTGCCAGCATATAAAGGTCGGTTTGGCGATAATGTTCTATAAAAGGCTGACTAGTTGAATGAGACCTCATAAGAGCATTACACTGTAACCACAATAATACAGACTAGTCAGTTAATAGAACGTTGTCGAGCGCTGGAAACTACTAGGAAACTAGATTTTTTTTAAATACACCAGAGACAACTGCATAAATGTGGGCACAATGTGTGCCTTCTATTTTTAACAAGACAGTGTACAATCAATGTGTTTGTTTTTATACGTAACAATTTAGTATGGTGAATTTTTTGGGTAATTATGTAGGTAATAAGGCGTGTAACATGTGGTAGATATCTAGGCCTACGTTTTGAAATAACGTGTGTTATGCCGTTTAATTAGGACAACGTGAAAATGTAATAGTGTGGATATGTTATTTTCATGTCGTTTTGTACTCGTAATGGTAATTACAAAGGTAACGATATACTTCAAAGAATGTATCTTTTGTGGCAGGTGCTGGCGACGTTCCTCACACATTTTGAATTCCGGAAAGGAGTAATTTCTGGCGGAGTTCTCTTCTTCTACTGGTTACTGTTAACCGTTATTGGTTTCGTAACCTTCTTGTCTAACATAATTCGTTTGGAGGATGTTTGTCAGGTGAGGATATTGAGTCACACGTAAGCGACCTAATATACATAAACCTAACAGAACGTACACGTTGATGGATTGTTGATATCATCGATTTAGCAGCAATTACTTTTTTGTTTAATGATTTAATTATTTAAGAAATTTTTCTTTCACT
The DNA here is from genome assembly GCA_963995525.1 of Escarpia spicata. Lineage (NCBI taxonomy): Eukaryota > Metazoa > Annelida > Polychaeta > Sabellida > Siboglinidae > Escarpia > Escarpia spicata. The sequence goes on from OZ023210.1 coordinate 15,959,538, forward strand.
TTCCTGTTTACACAAGCAGTGCATATAACGTTTGTGTTCTGTTTACTTGTGGCTCGTATATTAATTGCCGGTGCTTTTGGCGTTGCATTTCAGGGCGTTGACGACTCCGATAAGTTCCACATCACCGCCTTCTACGTGTCCTGTGGCCTAGTCTTCGCGCAGCTCTTGTTGTCTTTGTTCTCCGACGTCGCCGCCCGCCCCGAGTTCCGTCGTGCTGACAGAGAGAGGCAGCCTCTCATCGCTGACGCCAGCTCACGGGTATTAGTTTAGGGGTAATCTCATAAGTGTGTAATGTTCCAAAAAACGTATAGCATTACATATCGTAATGGGTAATACATCCACAGCAGACAACATATATACTTGGATTTTTTTTTAAACGCTATAGACAAACTATCACTATATTCCACAGTTATTGCGAATGTTCACAACTAACCTGGACTTTCATTACACGTTACTCGGAAATGCATTTATATTTATTTTGTGTATTGTTTCCTTTCAAGAATAAAATGAAAGATAATCTCGGGTAGCATGTTGCTAGAACGAGGGAGGACATCATACGTATCGTTCGCCTATCTACCACTAAGGCGTGCGCTTTAGATCCAATGCCGACATGCATGTTGGAAGACAACATCGACTTGCTCGCACCAATACCTACTGACATCGTCAATGCATCTCTGCAGTCAGGCATCGTACCGCCGAATATGAAACATGCCTTATTAACAACAATACTTAAGAAACGCTGTCTCGACGTTAACGTACTCACGAACTATCGTCCTATATCGCGAATCAGTTTTGTATCGAAGATTCTGGAACGATACATTGCAAATGAATTGCGCCATTACATGGATGCGAATGATTTCAATGACCCGTTTCAAAGTGCTTACCGCCCGAACCACAGTACCGAGACTGCGCTTGTGCGTATCCACGAAGATCTAACTGAAGCAATTGATGCGCGGCGCGGCGTACTGTTCGTGCTGTTAGATCTCAGTGCCGCGTTTGATACACGGGATCATGCCATTTTGCTGCAGCGACAGACAGAACAGAGTCAGACAGAACACGTGGTGGATCGAACAAACGCCACAAAGATAAGACAACATACATCTCCTCGAAGAACAACACAGCAGATCTTCCGCAGGGTCCGTTCTCGGTCCCGTGTTGTTGAATCTGTACTGTCTACCAATTGCATATATCTTCAAACGCCACAACCTTCAATAACACTTATACGCTGACGACACTCAACTGTAGTTAAGAAAGATAGAAGGACTAGAGGACATGAAGTTACATTAATGAAATAGCAGTGTAGAATAGATTTAAGAAAGTTCTCATTCTCACAAAGGACTGCAAATGAATGGAACAGATTATCTGCTGATTGTGTGGGTGCTACTGGCGTGAATATGTTTAAAAACAAAATCGATACATACCACAGAAGGGCGGGATACACGTAGATAAAAGGGTTGGACTCTCGATAAGCCAAAGGGCTTTCTTGTCCACCTGCATCTAGAGTTAATTCTCTGTGTGGCAATCTTGTTAAATTTTGTCTTGTTAAATCTGTGCAGAGTGTCCTTCACCTGAACACAGAGATGCACTTTAACGCATTGACGAATGTGCACGCGAGTTGAGACAGTGGTTAACCTACAACAAACTTCTGCTCAACGAGGATAAAACTGAGGCGATCATATTTCTGTCGTCGAGAGTACGATCGCCAACTGTCATTTCTGTCATTAGTGTTTGTCGGCCCAAGTGTCAAATGCTTGCCGTGGCGCTTACTTCCATCTGTTTCGCATCGCCAAAATACGCGCAAGTTTGACGACTACGGCGTGTAAGACTCTAGTACACTCGATCGTGCCGTCACGACTGGATTACTGCAATGCGGTGCTCTATGGCATCACTGACCGCCAGATGCATCGTCTAGAGATGGTCCAGCGCGCCGCGGTCAGAGTTGTCCTACAGATCAAGCGGAGCGACCGTCACCGAATAACTTAAATTTATTCACTGTTTACCGGTGAAGTGGCACATAAAGTACAAGATATTGATGGTGGTGTTTAACGTCATACACAACCAGAAACCCGCTTACCTTGCGTCATTAATCACCCGCTACGTGCCACGGACATCGCCATTCTGACTGTGCTGCAATATAATCTGGTGCGATATGGCCGGCGATCTTTCTCTCGAGACCATTTCTGTGGAATGCGCTGCCGGAGGAATCGCGGCTAATCACATCAATGGATGTTTTCAAAGCACGCCTCAAAACGCACTATTTTAAACTCGCTTTGAATGTGTAATATGTTGTTTTAAGGGCATCTATCTTCCTATTTAGTGCACAATCTATTTTAATTGAGTTTTAATATGGTTTACAGCTTTACCATTTTAGTCTCACTTTTAATGAATACGTAGTCTTTTCTTTATTCTTTATATGTAATGTGTGTGTGTGCGCGTGCGTGCGTGCGTGCGTGCGTGTGTGTGTGTGTGTAAGATTTATAGCCGTAATAATTATTTTAACGACGCTATTTGAAAAAGTATCAGACAAAATTTATGTTTACACCACTAAGTCTTATGTACGTGAATTGTTTTATGTTAGCGACTCTGTACACACTATTGAACAGAGTCGTACTCTGGAGACTACTGTAAAATAAAATTAGTTATTATTTATTATTATTATCAGTTACACAGGAATCACGATCATAATATACTTCGTAGAGAAAACATTATTTTGAAAGGGAAACATACAATATTGTTCAAACATGTATGCTTTCTTTGTAGAACACAAGTCCAGAAACAACTTCTCCGTTCTGGATCCGGATGCTCTTTCTTTGGATTACGAAGTGAGCATTGTCATGCATTTTACGTTTCCAAAATGGTTGTTGCTATTTAAGAAACTTGTAAATTATTTAAAAAAATTGATTACAAACGCTTGTCGAATTAAATATCCATCAATGTTAACGTATGTGTGTGTAAATATACTTCACGTGTGTTGATAGGTTGGTTATGACAGGGTATCGTCGGGACCTTGTCTTTGACGACATTTGGGACACGAAGTCGGAAGATAAATGTGAAGAAATCGTGTCGAGGTTCGAGCATGAGTGGACGAAGGGAAAAAAGAAGACGAAATCGAAGTAAGACGAAATGTCTTATTGATGTGTAATACGATAGATATGTCTAGATACGTATGTTTATTTACGTACTTACTTGTCTGCCGTGGTATATTAGTTTGATAGCAGGTATGAATTTGGCATACGTGTTCATGCCAAAGTAGGGTGAATGAGAAGAGGAGAAGATAAAAGAACAAACCACTTGACTGATTGAGGGACCACCTAATGCAGAGATCTGCAAGTTCTGCATCCTTTTTTCTCAGCCAAATATCTGCATCTGCAAAAAGTGCGGCAGAGACTGCCCTGCAAGAATGGCGTTTTTCTGTCACCACACCAATGTAATAGCCACCGCAAACGAAGTAATAACCGCAACAAACGATGTAATAACCACGGCAAGCCATTATTTTGCAAGACAGAGGATACCATTCAATCAGTCGCGTGGTCGGTCAGTCAGTTGGTCGGTCGGTCGGTCTGTCGGTCGGTCGTTCGGTCGGTCGGTCGGTCGGTCGGTCGGTCGGTCGGTCAGCCAGCCAGTCGGTCAGTCAGTCTGTCTGGCAATCAGTCAGCCCGTCAGACAGTCAGCCAGTCAGCCAGCCAGCCAGCCAGCCAGCCAGCCAGTCAGTCAGTCTGTCTGTCTGTCAACCAATCAGTCAGTCAGTCAGTCAGTCAAGTGGATAGTCAGTCAATTAGTCGGTCGGTCAGTCAGGCATTCAGTGTGCCTGGTTTGAAGTTATGGAATAGTTTACCACAGGACATTGAAAACATCCTGTCTGTTGCGAGCTTCAAGAAGTCATGACACCAATATTTGAGTGCTATACCAACATTTGGTTTTTTGTTTGTTTCATATATGGTATGCTTTCATTTGTTAATCAGTTGTATATTATGTTACTGTGTGTTGTATGACTGATATGTAAACGATGTATTGATGGCTCGGCTAACGAAAGTAACGTACAACTAAGTATACTACCGAGTGAAAATAAAATTATCAATGAATCATTCGTACACATTAATTTAAGCACGCAATGTTAGTGCTACGTTACAACATGTAAATGGAACTGTCGAGACACTATAGGCACCCAAGGATAATTTGATCACACGGTGTTGTAATCATACAATACAAGTTACAAGAACCGCAACTGCTTGATTACTCGCAAATGCCCTCGAGTTCTAAGTTTACATTTATTTCCATCTCTCATCAGGTTGCATCAGGTGGAAGTAAGTTATTTAACACAATTGTAAACTTGTCAATAACGAACCAGGTATAAACTGCTTACCTTTGTTAGTATTTTTCGATTACGTATACTGTCCTGGATCAATCCGAAGTATGTTAAACCATTTTGGAGTATATATAAATAAATCAGTTAGCGATCGATCGGCGAATGAGCAGTTCGTTGTTCCATTATTTCTTTCAGAATTAAGAAGAAAACTGCAAGTGGACAGGCCGGCAGTGAAAGCTCTCAGAAGGATGTGAAGTCACCGTCCGTCTTGCGAGTTACGCTATGTGCTTTTTGCGGAGACTTTATCATCGGAGGCATCTTGAAATTAAGCACCGATTTAATATCTCTCATCCAACCGCAGATACTAAAGTAAGACAGTGTTTAGTTGGTCTATATAGGTTTCCTTTCATGTCACCGTTTGCCTTTGTTTGTAGGTAACCAACATGAATCCCTTGTTATGTTTGCCATCGGCGTGCAACAATGTTTTTGTTTTCAATAAGTGTTTGATAGTAATATACAATGCATATAGTTCGACTAATAATATACTTCTTGTAATAGCATCGTTTCATCAGTTTGTAAATACTGTTATATACAAATATGTTTTGTTGAACTGGGGTCGCCAAGTCGGCCCTGACGTTTTGAATACGAACAGAACAGTAGATAATGTAATAAACACATATTGTTGAACCTTTTTAAAAAATACAATTTGTTATCACGCTTTAGTGTTGGTGTATGTGTTTTGCATGAATACAAAACTGACAGATATATCAGCTGGTTACAGGGACGTACACACAATCTTTAATGCTGAACTCTCGATAAATCAGAAACTTCTTTGCCCACTTGCTTTCTAGGGATTTTGCTCAGGATGTTAACATTTTTCAAAGTTGTTAAATCTTACATGCCAAATGCGTTTTGAATGCGATACGAAGTACCCGTTTTGTTGCAGCCTAATGATAACGTTCATTGTATCGAACGACCCAGTCGTGTGGCGCGGTTACTGTTACGTGGGCGCCATGTTCGTCGTCGCGTGCACGCGCACGGTTCTCGAACAGAACTACTGGTATATCTCCCTCACAACCGGCATGCACATTCGTGCAGCGCTGGTCGGCATTATTTATCGCAAGGTATGAATGAATGAAAGTTTATTGAACAGCAACAACATAATGCAGTGTGGTGCTGCTGTTGCTGCTGTTGACGGAACATAGCTGGAGTCATGCGACTTATAGGGCGATATGCCCTTTTCGAACTATATATGGTTACCAATTGCAGACGTATCGTACGGATGAACAGTGTGTAATTTGGATTTAGTTGGATTGTTGAGAGGAATAGCGAAAAAAATTAGCGGATTTCATTCGATGTAGATATTAGTTAAGTATATTTCCTAGCGGTTTTGTTTGTGTAGGCCTATATTGTGTTGCCTAGACCTGGTAGTTGGAGAAATGAAATTCAAAAGAAATAGGAATTCTGTAAACCAGTTTAACAAATAAAGTGCAAGACGGCTTGAGCAGTCAACCAGACAGATCCTGAAGTGTGCACACTATTAGCGCTCCCTGTCTACTCCAAGCATTGGGCGACGATGATGTCGTGAAGAAGTTCCAGGAGTGGGAGGCACAGAGATCCGAGAATGCCATGTTCAGATCCCTGCTGATGTACCTGCATCGAGTGGAGACGATCCTGTTCTTTGTAGCGGTATCCCGTAACGCAGACCTAAACCTCCATCTTGAAGCATGAGACGAATTGAGCAAGCTGTTATTTGCTATGGATCGAATAAAGTACAAGAGACTCTGGCCATGTTACATAGCTGACATGCACGCACTCAAGGCTGACCACCCAGAGAAGGAAGGAACTTGAATTAGGCAACATAACAGTCACCAAGACTGCCATCCCACTTGTCTCCATTGGGAAAGACCATGCCTGTGAACATCTGAACAAGCTCATGAAGGTTCATCCTAGTCTCATCGAAATCTCCAGCAGTGCCAATGCAAGACAACGCTTCTTCGTAGCTTATCCCGAACTATCGTGCATGGCAAGCGAGTTCAAGCGTCAGTTCAATATCAAAGACAACAAGGATAGTGAGCATCATGATCTATCCCCGAGTGTGGTCAAGTAGGTGCATGATGCCATCAGCAAGATCAAGGCTGCCATAATGAGTCATGGCAATCCATTCGTTATTAAAGGTCGCATGTTATTCAACCTGATTACTCGTGCACACATTCCATGCGAATACGTTCCACATATCATGAACATGGACGAGATTGGACAGAAGCTGTACCAAGACTATGTGGCAGAGAGGATCAATAGGAATGTCAGCCTATGGGCACCTCTCAAGAAACAAAACAACAATATATACATGTCTGGCAGCAAAAAGCCCTGCAATCAAGATCTGTAACAAGACATGCGGGAAACCACATTGACCGGAAGCACTGCATCAGCAACTATGAGTTCACCCTGACGCCAAGGGCACTGTTTGCTCCAAGCGGCTCAATGGTGCCAAGCAACGACAAGTTCAAGCTCATCCATGTCCTTGAGCAGTCACAAGAGGTTATGATGAAATAATTGTAGTCTATGACATTTACAAGGTGGATTCACTGAAGAGCACAACCAGGAAGAAGAGACATGGAGGGAATGACCCAATCCAGTATCAAGTCCGACACGACACATAAAACACATTACCATGAGCCATTTCCTATCCCATGACCAGACGAAAGGTAATCTCACATAGTACTTGGCTGAGAAACTTCTACAGTACAACCGAGATTCCCCCAAGCTGGTTATCACTTTACTATCTGGGCGAACAAAGAGCAACATACACATTCACTTTGAAGACAACAACCATGAGGAAGCAGACCCCTTAATGATCTGTCAGGCTGTCTTGGCAGCACAAAGAAGCCCAAGTAAAGATGTTGAGCTGATGTTTTTCTCGTTAGACACTGATCATAGTTAATTATGATCTGCTGCCGAGGAAGACCTCGATGGCATTGGGCGTGTTGCCGTTTTAAACCCACTGCTGAATGCCTACCACAAGACTGCTGATGGACATCTGACACCAACCACAACTGACATCCGTCCAGCAACGGGCCATCATTGAGATGGTACGATGCCAATGCAAAGCAGACTGTCCATCACAGAGGTGTTCCTGCAAATGCAAGGACTTGCAATGCACTAACCTCTGCTTGTGTAGCACACAGTGTGATAATGACGATGATTCACACTGTGAAATTCGTGTATCCAACGACGATAATGATGACTAATGTGCAGTTTGCCGGGTCACAACAATAGTATAACAAACCAGACATATATGTGAAGTATACGCAACTGTGTAGTGATGCTGGTATGATGGTTATAAGATGTTAATAAATGATAATACAGGTACATACTTGTGTCCAATGTACACATGTGTTTATACGCTATGCTACACGTATATTATTCAGTCATAACATGTATAACTATCATAAACTAGTAATTTCATTATGTTTAGGTGACTGTAGTTGATCATGTTGGATTCCTTGCCCCTCAATATGTAGGTTTAGCCACCAAAATCAAAAGTCTGTGTGCTTTAGCAGCTGACATATTGAGAAATACAGGTTTTCAGTGTCCACCATTTTAAAAATCCAAGATGGCCGCCAGATATACCTTTAAAACATGTAAACACTGGTTTTCAGATTCACTATGTCATAACGTTTCCAAAAATGCATAGGTTTACAAATCTCCAAAAAATTTACGAAAATACATAACAAACCCGACTATATTCCCGTCAGGCCCTGCGACTGAGCACGTCCGCCCGTCGGGACGCCGGCGTCGGTGAGATAGTGAACCTGATGGCAGTCGACGCGCAGAGAATACAAGACATGACGTGCTTCATTCATCTCATCTGGTCGTTGCCTCTCACCGTCGGTCTGTGCATGTACTTCCTATGGCAGCAGCTCGGATCTTCCATTCTCGCTGGACTTCTACTCATGTTGCTCCTGCTGCCAATCAACGGACTTATTGCGCACAAGATAGGCAAACTGCAGGTATGGTATCTCATATGAATGCAGCAATCGTGTTGTAATGAACGGCCGTGTAAGCATTTAAGAATATTTCGGTTTCACCCATATTATTATTAATTTTACACTACAACTGTTTTTTGTTTCTTTCTCAACTTGTGTAATTTAACTAGGTGGTGTATTAAATGTGTCTATATCCGGTAATAGCGTTTGTACTAAATTACTTAATTTTTCACAAAATCACCTACAAATCTAGCAGTTATTAAATTTACAAATTCGTTTGTATAATTGTGTGCTTTATTTATAGGATTCAAAAATATGTCCTATGCCATTTCCCCTGAACACGTCGCTGAGATTTGCCAATCAGCCTTTAGTGAAACTCGTTTATAGTATGATATTCTATACTAAGATACTTACAAATAAACATGGGTCTTACATGAAACATAATATAGCATATTGTATAACATATGGCTTCACAACATATTGTCAGAAATTAGTTATGTTGACATAATTATTATGTTGACATAATTATTATGTGGCAGAAGCACAGAGTAGACATTGGCTGAAATGATGTCTGTTCTGAAACTGTTTCTGTTCTCTTTGCTTCAAGATAAAACAGATGCAACACAAAGACAAACGAATACGCTTGGTGAATGAAGTGCTCAGCGGAATCAAGGTATACACCTTGTTAATACAGATATTTCAAATTATACTGCACTGGTGTAGCAAATATCTAAGGTGACACTGCGTTGCTGCGGAAGATAGCGCGTAGTAGCACTTACTATAATAATATGATGATAGAAAACATATCACATTTTTACCAGTGCGCATATCAATGTGTTAAGACAAGACAAACCATCGCATCCAGGAATATATATTTTGCCACATCATAATTGCATGCGTAGTAGTGGTGCTGACAGATACCACATTGTTTTGGCGTGTGCAAACTGTATATGACATGTAAGAAACACGTATCCACCTAAAGCAAACCTGTTATATGGATAGAAAGAACCATCATTACATTTAGTTTTCTTTTTTTATAATACAAAAGTTTAAAGTGAATACTTCGTTCATGTAATATAACGCACCCCGAAAGCACATAACAACAACAACAAACCCAACAATAAAACATTGTTTGTTTGCTAATGGCCCTACCAATACATTATGGTGCGTGTAATAGGCACTGAAATTGTACGCGTGGGAAAATCCGTTCCGGGACCGAGTTCTAGGGATACGCGACAAGGAACTGGCAGTTCTTCGGACAGCGGCTTTCTTGAACGCAGGCAGCGCCATCAGTTGGTTCATGGCACCCTACCTCGTGAGTATATTGATTGATTGGTTTATTCAATACATAACACGGCTACATATGCAGTGACAGACTATATCAAGTTTTGCATCGAGACTGCGAGTCCAAAGAAAATTGTGAAATCTTTTCCCAACAACAGACCCTACATCACCAAGGAGATCAAAGACTGCATACATCGAGAAAAGCAGGCTTTCACTAGGAAATAGACACAAGAGGTCAAACGGGTGCAAAAGGAACTCAACACCAAACTGAGAGAGGAAAAACAACAATACAAAATGGAGAAACATTTTAATTCCATGAACAATAGAACATTATGGGATACAATGAAATCGGCCATAAACATGAACTTTACTAGGAAACCAATACACACCACAAATGAACAGGCTCTTGCTGATGAAATGAATGATTTCTACAGACGGTTTGATACTCAGGACTCTTCCAGTAGATGCGATTCTGATTCTAGACGTTCAGGACTATCTTGACCCATTCCAATTTGCCTACAGGCCTGGCAGAGGAACAGGTGACGCTGTCAACACTATTGTCCATTTAATTTTGAAACACATCCAAAGCCTTATGTTAGACTATTGTTCATAGACTTTAGCTCTGCGTTCAATCTTATCCAACCTCACATTCTGCTCGCTCACTACGCTGAAACAAATGAATGTCAATCCATATATATATCAAGTGTTATCGTTCTTTCCCAACAGACAGAGTGCAGCTTGTTAAGGTAAATCAGACTCTTTCCCAAACTGTGGTAACAAATACCGGTGCACCCCAAGGTTGTGTCAGTTCGCCGATTTTGTACACTCTGTATACAAATGACTGTACCAGCAGCAGTACTAACAATTACATAATCAAATTCTCTGATGACTCGGCTATTCTTGGTATGTTACATGTTGATTCTGACATCAGTACATACATGTCTGAAATTGAAAGCTTTGTACATTGGTGTGACAACAACCACCTCAAACTTAATGCCAACAAGACTCAAGAGATGGTGTTTGATGCTAAATGTATTGTTGCCGAGCACTTGCCTGTTGTTATCCATGGTGAAGAAATTACCCAGGTCAATCAGTACAAATACCTAGGTGTCCATCTTTATAACAAACTTAGCTGGAATGTCCATGTTCACAGTGTGTGCTCCAAAGTCCACTAGCGGTTGTACTTTCTCTGCAGACTGAGAGCTTTCTGTGTCAATGATAAAATACTTGTTATTTTTTATTGCTCCATTATTGAAAGCATACTGCGCTATGGGATTACTGCTTGGTTTGGCAATCTGTCTGTTCAGTTAAAATCACAGCTTCCTCGATTGATGAGAACTGCCATGAAAATCACAGGTTCCACATCTCCCACGATCTCCCTTCAGGAGATTTTGAACAGACATTAAGAAGACTGTCAGTCAAGATTATTTGATAAGATACTAAACATGTGCTGCATAATGAATCTCGGCTCCTGCCATCTGGCAGACGTTATATAACTCCTCAGTGCAGGCTTAATAGATACAAACACTCATGCGTGCCACGGTCCATTAAACAACTTAATTCATGATGCCTGCTGCCACAGTGTCACTTGCCGTTCTTAGAATAAGTAATGTGTATGCATGTATTGTTTATCTACTGTTTTCGTCGAATGGTTTTATAGTTTTATGTACATAATGAAGTCATGTCTGTTCTCTCCCGAGACAAATTTCTCAACTCCATAGTTGATACACTAAAGCATTATCTTATCTTAAATGTAACCGTGTGCATACATAACATATAAACACACACACACACACACACACACACACACACACACACACACACACACACACACACACACACACACACACACACACACACACACACACACACACACACATATATATATATATATATATATATATAAGGATGACACAAGAAAATGCAAACACTTGTTTCTATTATGGTCCTTGGACTGACACAGACAAACACATATATATGACAACATTCGATACTATACTAACAATAGTAGTGTTTAAATTCTACATTAACGGATTGTGTATTTCTGCTATAGGCTATCTTGTAATCTTGCCACAAAGTCAATATTTATAGGTCGTAAGAATAAGATCGTAATAGTAGGCCCCTAACTACTTTTCCATACAATAAATACCGGCGTGTACAAATGTTCAACAGATGGCTCTCGGCTCATTCTCAGCGTACGTGCTCTCTTCTCCGGAGAATATACTAGACGCCAACAAAGCCTTCGTGTCGTTGGCACTCTTCAATATCATCCGATTATCCTTCTCCTACATGCCATACACGGTAACGGGTGGAATCCAGGTATGTGTACACAAGTTCCCGCGCGGGTATGTGTGCGTGTGTGTGCGTACGCGCATGCATGTTTGTTTCGTGTGTGTGTGTGTGTGTGTGTGTGTGTGTGTGTGTGTGTGTGTGTGTGTGTGTGTGTGTGTGTGTGTGTGTGTGTGTGTGTGTGTGTGTGTGTGTGTGTGTGTGTGTGTGTGTGTGTGTGTGTGTGTGTGTGTGTGCATGGCCTACTAATCTATATCTTGTATATAATATGTTAACTCTAAATGATATTTAAGGTACTATTTAATAATATCGTACGTATCGTGGACAGTCTTCAGATCTAATATATTTCCTGATAATGCTTTGTGACACCGTTTTGTGGGTTAAATCACAAAATGTCTATTCTGGTTTATAAATGTGAAAATAACGCAAGATTATATCCAAATTGTGATATCCACACTGTGGCAGCTGCGCGACAACGACAGGACAAGGGAGTGATCACTTCACTTGTTTGCAGGCGTCGGTGTCCATCGGTCGTATCGACCAATTTTTGAAGCGTGAAGAGCTTGACCCAGGCAACGTAAGCCACGAACAGGACAAAGGCAAGCGATGTCAGGGTATAGCTGTTGTATCCAATTAGTGCATATAAATGTTTGCACGGCAACTCGCATGTATCACGCAACGCGTGCGAAAGGTTCAACATGTTGGTCTGGTGGTTTGCAACTTGCACACTTTTACATCTACCAAATGTAACGCGATGTTGTAAATAATGCCATGTTGACTATAACGCAGGCACATGTTCTGTCAACACCCAGAACAGTTCTTGGGTGGTACTGGTCTAAAATTCGATACAACTCATTTGCATGTACAATCATGATCAGGCATGCATCCAATGTCCCAGTATCAAGACCCTCTTACAAGACATTTTTATTTACACGATCGAATACTCTAAAAATGTAACTAAAGTTGCACATTTCCCACCTTCCCCTACAACGATTTTCTTTGGTTAACTGACACGCAGATAGTGCGATGTTTTATGTAATTAAAATTCCAATTTTTTCGTTGCGTTATCTTAACGTGTGTTTAGTTCGTTGTTTAATCTATATTCTGTAGTCTGGCTATCGTTTGAAATTGTTCGAAATGGTAACTTAACAGACAAATAAAACATCCGGTATAAAACGTCAAGTACTACTTCAAAGATGAAGATTTAATAATCGTTTTACATTGAGGCAAAGTGTTTTCTATATGACATATCTTAAACATAGCATATTTAAATCATCACAAAATCATGTATTTTTGATATTACTCAGACGAGACATATTACAGGAGTAACACGTTTTATGTGAATACTATTTTTTAGCAAACCGAGATGTGATAAACAATAACAAAGTCAGGTTTCCAGTGTCCAAGAAAATAGTCGTTCAGGTAACCAATTAAAATCGTTGTACATTCCATCTAAAGCGCGAACCCTATTTAATACATGATGTAATCGAGTCTGTTGCACCGCAGAAAAAGTAGTTCTCTTATATGCATCCCTAATCTGGATTGCTGCAGAAACTGGTCTCCTTGTCTCTGTCGTCGAGTGAGATTGTTAATGATTGACAAGCACACTCTAGATTCGCCAGTCCACGTAAGTCTTAGGCAAGCGTTTCTCGGAAAGCTAATGTTTGTACACGTATGAAAACAAATGCATCAATCTAAACCACACGTATTTATACTGCAAAACTGCGAGTCAAACACACACAGAGGGAGGAAGGTGGCATGTATTCTTGTTTTGTGTAACATCAAATGTATGACCTGTCAAAGTCTTTCTTTACATAACTGCAATGGATGTTGGTTCTCACTGTGTAGCACGTAATTAGTTGTATATTTTGTAGGGAATACCATTACGATCAACAACGGTGTATTTAGTTGGAACAGAAACGAACCTCCTGTGCTTAAGAAGTATGTTTTTTCTTCTGTCGACTATGGATTAATGACTACGCCGCAATGACACTGATGAACATGATATAATATATATATTAACATAAATAGTGTGCAATCATCATACCCACCCACTCATCAAATCAACCAAAACCCCCACACACACACCCCACATGCACGCACGCACGCACGCACGCACGCACGCACGCACACACTCCCCACACACTCACCCACACACACACTACGCACGCACGCACGTACGCGTGTGCACACACACACACACACACACTCACACACACACACACACACACACACACACACACACACACACACACACACACACACACACACACACACACACACACACACATACATGATGTATCTAATTTGTATGTGTTTGAAAAGATCCCAACCATACCATATACCACCTTCAAGACTCTTTTACAGGACATGTTCTTATTTAGTGTCTGTATCTGTACTACAGCATCAACCTGGCGGTGGCTCGCGGCACTCTGGTGGCCGTGATAGGTGATGTCGCGTCAGGCAAGTCTTCCCTCATCTCGTCACTCCTTGGGGAGATGGAGCTCATGGAAGGTCACGTCAATGTCAATGTAAGTCACACGTTTTCCTGGACGCTTAGCTACTAGAAATAGGCTTAGTTACTAGTTTACATGTACCAGATATTGCGAGTGTTACGGTGGCTAACGGAAGAATATACGAAATTGTGTGTATGTGAAAACTGAAAACAGATCGTCCGGTAGACAGACAGGCAGACAAACCAAGAGAAACAAATAAAGTAGTTATGATGAAGGATAATCGTTTTTACACCAATAGTAGTAAAGACGTTGAGATATGGTACAATTTCAAGTTGTCAATCAGGGAGGAATTAAATTGCAATCCAATATAATACTACACAGAAAATACTTGAGCGTCACTTTCACAACAACATATTGTTTGTTTGGTGCAATAAAACAGTTCGGCAGCTATTGCAGAAACTCGTTCGCATAATGTGTCTGCCAGCAATATATAGTTTCCCGTGCCATGACCCCTATATACTATTTCTGCCTGTACACTGTGCTGCAGGGCTCCGTTGCCTACATACCACAGCAAGCATGGATCCAGAATACCACAGTCAAGGAGAATATCCTTTTCAGCAAAGATTTCGTAGAATCACGATACCAGAAAGTCATTGACGCATGTGCACTCAGATCAGACTTAGCAATCCTTCCCGCAGGAGACGAGACGGTAATTGGTGAAAAGGTACGTGTTTCTGGTTTTATATTTGTACAGCAAGAGAGGTAGATGTAAAGGTAGGGGCGAATGAGAGAGAGAGAGAGAGAGAGAGAGAGAGAGAGGGAGGGAGGGAGGGAGGGAGGGAGGCAGGGAGGGAGGGAGGGAGGGAGGGAGGGAGGGAGGGAGGGAGGGAGGGAGGGAGGGAGGGAGGCAGGGAGGGAGGCAGGGAGGGAGGGAGGGAGGGAGGGAGGGAGGGAGGGAGGGAGGGAGGGAGGGAGGGAGGGAGGGAGGGAGGGAGGGAGGGAGGGAGGGAGGGAGGGAGGGAGGGAGGGAGGGAGGGAGGGAGGGAGGGAGGGAGGGTTAGCTAGGCGAGGGCGGTGTATCAGGACTGTCGTGTCTATATGTATGGATGTCTGTATCAGGGCATCAACGCGAGCGGAGGTCAGAAGCAGAGAGCTAGCTTGGCGAGGGCCGTGTATCAGGACTGTCGTGTCTATATATGTATGTCTGTATCAGGGCATCAACGTGAGCGGAGGTCAGAAGCAGAGAGTTAGCTAGGCGAGGGTGGTGTATCAGGACTGTCGTGTCTAAATGTATGGATGTCTGTATCAGGGCATCAACGCGAATGGAGGTCAGAAGCAGAGAGCTAGCTTGGCGAGGGCCGTGTATCAGGACTGTCGTGTCTATGTATGTATGTCTGTATCAGGGCATCAACGTGAGCGGAGGTCAGAAGCAGAGAGTTAGCTTGGCGAGGGCCGTGTATCAGGACTGTCGAGTTTATCTACTCGACGATCCGCTGTCCGCCGTCGACGCTCAAGTCGGTCGACACATCTTCGACCAAGTCATCGGTCCGAACGGTCTGCTTAAGAGAAAGGTAAATGTATTACTTCCGTAAACAAAACGCTTCACGAATAGGACATTAAAACAACGCGATAGTTCTCCGCATACCCGATCATATTCTCCACTGAAGCGTACGCAAATGTTGTCTGCTTGCCTATATAAAGTACAATATCTGATCAGATTACTTCTTTTCATCCAAACACCCATAGAGCACCGCAGTATGACGTCACGCTGCCGCGCTGGTTCAATCAAATGTCTCCCGTCGTACCTGTTATGTTTTGTTCCAAACTGTAATCATTATTCTGAAAGCCATACTTGTAGTTCTTTATGGTTCCCATAAGTTGACAGTGAGAAGCATATATAGGTGAAACAAATTATGTATTTTATGTATTCTGGAACGTAAAAACTACATTTTAACGCAAGCTACTTGATCGCAGTGACAAAATCGATCGCGGTGCAACAGATGGTTTGTTGTGAATCACGCTACTTTCATCGCAAAATGCGAAAGGATAACATGTCAACATCGTACAATTATTGTATGAAATTATAACAAAATCTAAGGATTTGATAATAACTTGAAATATGGAACAAAATCTATTTCAGGCTGAGAAGTCAGGGAGCGGCAATTAAGTTGGCGTTTCTGGTGAGCCTCAAGCGGAGGTGCAATTGGCTGGTTTTAGTTTTGTCCACGATTGTAATCATAATTTTGTGATCCACACGTACAGATTTATCGATTTCTAACAGCTGCCAAAAAATACAACTATAGAAAATCAGATATTCTAAAACAATTGTTGAGAAAACCATTCATACCTCCCGGGACCACTTCCTGAAAATCTATGGGTATCTATGTTAGTCCATAATTAGTAAAAACGATTTTGTAGGGGGATTTAACCATTGAAAACAAACCGCTAGCATCGCTAACTTTTGTTCGAATATAGCTAATGGCGTCAGTAGACCCCTATCTCTGCACTTGCTGCATACTTTTCAGATCAGCCCAAACGGCTATAAAGGGGAGAAAATCATGTCAGGTTTGATCATGTTAATAGTTTCACTTATTTTCCAAGCGTTCTTCGAGGTGAGGTGCATGCTAGTATGGAGGATAACTAATTCATAATAGCGCTAAGTTTTAAAATATGCTATAAAAACTACAAGAAATTGGTCCAAATCCAAGACAATAACCAGTTTTCGTGGTAACAAGGCTCCCAGTTATATGTCCATAGACATTTGTCGAGTTAATTATTATATGCAATACACATGATTAATGTTACTGTTAATTAACTGCATAATGTGTTTATTAACAGCATATTTACATTTTGAAATGTGTTAATAGTCATGTTGTTGATATTTTACATATGCGTCGGAACGTGATGAACATATAATCAAAACCCTCCAACTGCGGGCTCACCAAAATTCAACTGCACCTCTCTTGAAGCTCATTAAAACCCCCAACTGCACCTCTCTTGAGGCTCACTAAAACCGCCAGCTGTAGCCCCACATAAGGTTCTCCAAAACCCTCCGACTGCATCCTCCTTGATGGTGACCAAAAACCTTTAACTTACATAATGACTTATTTTGTTCCTTATTTCACAATATTATCAAATCCTTTGATATTGGCAATTTCGTACATTCATTAAATTGTATTGACAGGTCCTCCTTTCGCGTTTTGCGGTGAAAATAGCATGATGCACAAAAAAAAACTGTGTTGCACCGCGACAGATATTTTCAATGCGACAAAACTGCTTGTGTTACAAAATTATTTTCTTGTTCCAGAATATTAAAATTACCAAATTTGTTTCACCCATGTTTGCTTCTCACCTTCAACTAATGTGAATCATAAAGAATTGACTTTTAAAATATTGATTACAGTGTAGAACAAAAAGTAATGCCAAATTAACAGATACGGCTGAAAACATTTGTTGCAACCAGCTGGGCCGGTTGCTAAGCGGCGTAGCGTCATCACTTCGGTTCTCTATGGCACCCAACATATCTTCACAAATAGAACAACGGAAACGCCAAAGATCTCAGAGAACATTAGACTGAGGCGAGCCCAATCAAGAAGTAAGGAGGAGTTGGGAGAAGTGGCAGCTTGGCAATCAAACATGTTCAGGGAAGTGTATGTAGATCGTACTGGCGTTCTTGATTTTATTTGGGTAATGTCTGTTTTACCTGCGACTGCTCACCAGAAACCTCCAGCCGCATCCCCTTGAGCTTCACCAAAAACCTCCAACTGCACCACCACCACCATCCGGAGAATCACCACCAATATCAAACTACACCCCCTTTGAGGCTTACAAAAAGCTTCAACTGCAACAGATAAACAAAAATCCTCCTATTCAAGCCAAACTCTTCTTTCAACCGGGGACGTGTACGGACTGACACCAATGGATACTAATCGCAAACAAATATCACGGACACGCCCTTAGATCCACAAAATTCAAACTTCTAACTTGTATACATTCCCATGTATATATCTATTTTCCAAAGCGCATCATATTAATTTAAACGAGTTGTTTTCACCGATGTAATCGTTTGTCCAGACTCGTATCCTGGTGACAAGCAGCATAGCCTACCTGCAGCAGATGGACACGATTGTTGTGCTAAAGAACGGCGAGATCTCAGAGATGGGCACATTTCAGGAGCTGCTGAGGCATAGGGCGGCCTTCGCAGAATTCATTCTCACCTACCTCAACGACCCCGACGAAGACGACGACCTTGATCCATTCTGTGAGTGCGTGATTGTCTATTGAAACAGTTCTTGCGTGGCAAACACGATAATGTCTTTGAGGCATCAACAATTTGTTTCGCAAATGCTATGAAATTGTTATTGAAAATGTTTTTTTTTACAAACTGTAGAGCATTTAAGCATAAAAAACATGTCTTAAAATGTTTCTAAGGCCTTATCACATGATATTAATCAAACATTTTCCAACCAAGTCATGGCATCTGAGGAAAAGCTGTCTGATCTTCGTTAAATAGCTTTGCGTCTGTTGAGATGTGTTAAAATAAAGCTTTGACTGTAATAATGATGTTTTAAAATCGTCACTGTAAAATGTTAACTTATTAGTCAATATTTTAAAACATTTTTATGATGGTTTTACTAGTTTGCATAATGCCTTATTTACATCTAGAAAATGCTGTTAACAAATGTTTTGCCATGGCATTTATATGTTCTTTGAATGTAATGTAAGCGTGTCTTTTGTCTTTACAGTAACTGAGATGAAGTTGGAACTAATGCGAACGTTTTCGGATATGGGCGACTGCATATTCTCCGAGAACAGTGAACGTGTGTCAGATACATTCTCTGGGACAGACCTAGCAACTGGACAAAGGTAAGCATTTTATTTAATCGGATGAACCGATCGTGGTGATGATGGAAACATAATTCGGTGGCTCATTAGAATTTGGAGAGCGCTGTAGTGCAGTAGATAACACATTCGCCCGGCATGCTAGCTCTATGAGTAGAACACCCGGACGGAGAACGGCACATTTGATATAAAAACTGGCTCTCAGCGTTGTGGACTGTGTATCCCTAGTGACACGGAGATCATGTTAATGTCGGTCCCATTAATAGAAAGTTAATAGGACGCCAAGCGCTGGAAACAACCAGAAGAGTAGAACAATTAGATTGCTACTGTGAAGGTTGTGTTCAGAATTTTGCGCGCTCTGCCATTACAGAACACGACGTCGACGACGAAGACGATGTTCTTCAAAGAAAATACCGACTCCAGGAGACAACAAAGAGAAGACGACATTGACATTAAATAAGCATAATAGTCAGAGGTTGATAGCTGACGAGCTTGCAATGAACAGTTCGGTATGTCTTGAACAATCATAAGTTACCGCTTAAATGTTGACAATAAGCAACGTATTTAGACATTTGTTGTTTACTGCGCTCTCAGTGTTGTCATTGTACCGAAGTCATCAATAACACATTTTTCTCGCCATTCTATCTACGGATTAAATACTATTTTTTAAGCTTCGCCTGTCGTTATATAGAAATGTTATAGTGTAAACATATGGCTCACAGTATAGACATAGACTGGACAGCATATTTCAATATTCAAACAATCCTGATATCCACTAATTCGGCAATGTTACGGAACAGTACACACACACACACACACACACACACACACACACACACACACACACACACACACACACACACACACACACACACACACACACACACACACACACACACACACACACACACACACACACACACACACACACACACACACACACACACACACACACACACACACACACACACACACGTAGTGACACATGTAGTGAAAAAAGAACATATCACACATTTACGCAATCTGCAGTAAGACATTTTATATATATATATATATATATATGCTCACCTTGACGGCCTTATCCCTACCAACAACAGTCCTCCTCCTCCACTCCATGCGATCTAGGGTCATATCCACTGTGACACCTCATGTCCTTTTTGATGTGTTGTTTCCACGTCTTCCTTGAACGTCCTCGTCTTCTGACACCTGGTAGCGCTAAGCTCATCATACTGCGGACGACGTTGTTCTCATCTCGTCGTTGCACATGGCCGAACTATCGTAGACGGCCACTTCGCATGGCCTCGTCGACTGTCTTATTTCTTCATTTGATCCAACCTTGATACTCCGGTTGGATCACATCCAAAATGAAAATATCACACACACACATACACACACACACACACACACACACACACACACACACACACACACACACACACACACACACACACACACACACACACACACACACACACACACACACACACACACACACATGCGTAAATGTGTAATATTTTCTTTTTTCGCCACGATTGACATCTGACATTAAAGTTGCCTTGAATATCGACATGTTTTATATCCGTGCTTATTGTTACAGCCTCTGTGAAACGGGAGGCAGCTGGTAGAAATATTTGCTATCACCAGCTGTGCTAGCTGATGAAATTACCATGGCAGCTTTATATCTATGCGTGGTGGTTTCGTAGGAAGCAATTATTAATCGACAGGATGTATGGTTGAAGGTGACGTGGCCATTGCTAGCGAGTTACCTGCGGTCTTGTGGATCCGTCTTCTGGCCCGGTATCATCGCCTGGTACGTCTTGTTCATCGTGTCGCAAGCGTCGACCAACATCTGGCTGAGCAGGTGGAGCAACGATCACATAGATGCGAACGGCACGGTCGACGCACACTTGCGTGATCGTCGTCTTGGTATATATGGCGCGCTTGGAACTCTCCAGGGTGAGGAAGAAAACACAGTGAGCGAAGATGCGTGACTTGGACAGTGGCAATAACTAGTCTCGCTTAATCGACTCTCGCCTGGCTGCGTGACTTCGCCGGGAAGAGAGTCTGGTTCTGAAACCGCTTTTTGACTGCTAACTGCCAGTTACCAAGTCTATCCTCCAAAATTGTTATGTATTATGTATGTTTTCGTTAAAGAAATGAAATTAAGAAATAATACCCAAAATAGTATTATACAAAATTAAAAGTATCTTAAACTAAATGAACAAAAACAAAAAATGTCGAGTACTCTACGGGATTCGAAGGTTTTTGAAAGACTGATTCATGACCCAACTGTGTGTTCACATCTCAAAACACAACATCCTGAATCAGTCTCAGTCAGGCTTTCAGAGTACTCCACAACCACATATCTGCTAGGTGGCTCTGATTACCTAGGCTATATGACCAAAGTACTCCACAACCGCAGCTCTGCTAGATGTCTCTGATTACCTAGGCTATATGACCAAAGAACTCCACAACCACAGCTCTGCTAGATGTCTCTGATTACCTATATGAGCGAAAGCAGAAACGGTAACCACACTGGTGCCATATTCCTCGACCTAAAGAAAACATTTGATACTGTAGACCCAAACATTTTGTTTCAGAAACTCTCTGTCATTGGTATTCAGGAAACAGAGCTTTGTTGGTTTAAGGATTATTTTGATAACAGAACAAAAAGACTTTTATGTTGTATGTGTAAGTATGATGAGTGACTGAACGTATGAGGACCCCAATGTAACGACGTCCAGTGTATATCTTAATTTGCACTGTATTTAGCTGGGCTGTCCTGAATAAAGATATTTTATTATTAACCGAGAACCTTAAAATGTTTGTTCCACACGCTATCCACTTAGCCACAGAGGTTAGCTTTTCTTTGGGGTACTTTGGCAGCTACATATATTGGTTGGCAGTCCGACCGTCGTGCACGACATCGATTGTACTTTCTGTAGTTAAATTAGTTCTTGTTTGGTATTTATATTGTATTTCTTCACATCTAGTTTTTTGTTTCTGCCGAGTATCAGCAAGACAACGAGACGAGAGCTTGTGATTATGCATGTGATTAAAAGGCAGCTACGAAGATATGGTTGTAAAAGAAACAAAAAACAAAGTTAAATTTTGGTTTAATTTTCGTAGTTTTAAAGCATTATATTAACTTCTACAAAATTACTCTTGTTTAATTTTTTTATTTTTAAAGATAGCGTTAGAGCCAATAAGCGTCTCTACCCAGATTCTGGTTAAACCGGAAACCACTGGCGAACATTGAAAACGCATTAATATTCTAAGCCTAGTACGGGGGCCCGACAGGAAGTGCGGCAGTCACCTCACGGAGCCTGGATAATCTAGGCTATGCAATAACTGGCGTTAACATCTGACACTATACGCAAAATAAATTACTATACAAAACAACTTGATGGCTGACTAAATATTAAAAAGGATAACTTATGTATCACCCCTGGCAGACAGAGAAACAAGATATGTTATGTTGTTGTGGTGAATACAGTGCCAGATACAATACATAACACTGATGGTGCGAATGCTGTAAAATTGTTAGATAAATACAAAATGCTATTTACCTAAATGTGATATTCGTACTAATAATACCAGAACAATAGAATAATAATATTTTAACATGGTAATACAAAAATACAACAGTAAAGACAACTCGCTTACTTCTGATAAGCGCCGATTCCGATGCAAGCACATTGTCTTCCTATCTTGAGTAAACAACTTCCTTGTTGATTCGTGCAGGTTTCGCCATACTGGGACAGTCGTTCGCCATCGCCATCGGATGTGTTAACGCGTCGCGCGGCATTCACTCCAGGTTGGTTCCGTTTTCTTATGTTTGGCCTAGTTTGTACTGGTCTGGTCTTGTCTGGTATTCTCTTGTGTTGTCTGGGCTTGATTGGTCTTGTCTGGTCGAGTCTGGTCTGGTTCGGTCTTGTGTGTCTTGTTTTGTCTGGTCTTATCTGGTCTTGTCTGGTTTTGTATTGTCTGGTCTTGTTTTGTTTCATCCCGTGTTGTCTCACGATTGTTGTATGATGTTCATTGCTTTGATTGTTTTATCTTATCTTTCGTACCGGCCAACTCTCTTATGGAGCCAAACTGTCTGGGTTAGGGTGCGTATGGCATTTAGCCGTGTTTAGGGCCTCCTTAGCAAAGGAAAATGTTACGAATTTCCTAATAGCATCTTCTCCACGTCGTAACGGATAATTATCATAGATCATCAAAAATTATTGTGTTTCTTTCCAGGTTGGTTCAACGGATAATGCGCGCGCCGATGTCATTCTTCGACACGACACCTATCGGACGGGTTATGAACCGTTTCTCGAAAGACGTCGACACTATTGACATTGACATTCCGGTCTCAGTACAAGTGTGGATATCAACATCGGCGTCTGTCATCGCCACAATAATTGTCATCTCCTACAGCACGCCCATCTTCTTGTCTGTTGTCTTTCCTCTCGGCCTGCTCTACTACTTTGTACAGGTATGTTAGCCGTGTTTGTGACATGGTCTCTGTATTACATTTTTGAATCTCCCTGAACAGTTTCATTTCAAATGCGATTTTTTTCTTTTCGGGCTCAACTTTCATTAATTATTTTCATAATTATTTCTTGATGTATCACACTTTGTGTATTGTTCTTACGTTGGAAAAATAAACACAATTATTATATTATTATATTGTCCAGCTTTCGCAACCGTATGTCAGCACTGAGACAACCAGGTTTTAGTAAAGTCGTATATGTGTTGCCGTTTTTATGTTGTTCCTCCACATCGTCTTGCTGTCGCTGCTGGTTTTACCAGGTTTACACGTGTGCGTATTTCCTCAGAGTCTCCACCAGAGGAGATGGTCGACCCAAGGTATTTGAATGTTGTTACTTAATCCAGGCGTTCTCCATTCATCAATGTAGTAGTTCTTGGTCGTATTCTACTGTTCACCATGATCTTGCTTTTCTCTGAGCTTATTTCCATTCTGTAGGCACATGCTGTTCTTTCCAGTGGTGATATCATTTCTTGTAGTTCCTCCTCTGTTCCAGTAATTAGTTGGATGTCATCTGCGAATCGGATGTATCTGTCTTATATTGAGATTGTGCCGTAGAAGTTGTATAATGTTTCTTGCATGATATTTTCAAGGTGTAAATTGAACAACACTGGTGATTAAAGACATCCTTGGCGTACCCCAACCGACGTTCGAAGCGATTTCCCAATTTCTCCTTGATGTAACACTGTGTTTGTTGATGGTTTATACAGCAATTCAGGTAGTGTCACTAAGCCTTCGTCTTAGCACTCGCTAGTCTTTGGTCTACATAGCGCATACAATATGTTTGTGTAATACCGTTCAATTTGTTGGCAGCGCTTCCCTTTGGTGCCATTTGAGAAACGCAGTTGTCCAACACAATTACGAATATCCTCATTAAACTGGTGCTGCATTAACATTTTCTGAAGATTTTCTCCTATGTTTAAAAGACGATGCCAGCTATCGCGCTGCAGCATGAAGGGTTGGATTGCTGATTTCCGGAAATGCGAAATTCACTGCAGTTTCATTGCAGAGATTCTACATATGCTCTGCTCGCCAACTAAAGCGGATAACCCTCATCAGCCGATCGCCAATATACGCGTACTTCAGCGAGACGGTGACAGGCATGAGTTCTATCCGTGGGTACAGGCAGCAGGAACGCTTCGTTCAGTACTCTGACTACCTCGTCGATGAAAACCAAAAGGTGTGCTACTTAAGCATCATATGCGGCAGGTAAGGAAATCATGATGACGTATTTTTTTAATAATAATAAAAAGAAGACGTTTCATTTTTCCTGCAGAACATAACGATAATGAATATACAATGTTTGTGGCATATAAATACGTATTATGTCAGAAAAAAGGGTATACAGAAGAAAGTTCTTATAGTTGTATGCCCCTGAACAAGTTTCTTCCTTTATTACATAGTATACAATTTAGTATGTGACAGTACAGCTTAATCTTCACGTTGATATTTGGTGTGAAATATTGCACGAATACCCTTTAAGTGAAGACAAGCACTGACATTATTAGTGTATAAATTAGTAATAAACATTCAAATACAGTACATTATAATACGCTCATACATTCATCATGACATTTCCCTTGTCTAAGAAGAAAAATGCATATTTAAATTCAGTGTGCATTTTTTTAAAAGTTTTTGTTATAAATATCTTTTGAACATATCGATTTATAATTTGTTAACGAATTTGTAAAAGGTTGACATCTCATTGTAGTATAGGCTGGCAGGGAATTCTTTACACCATAAATTGATAAGCTTCGCGACTTAGTATTTGTTCGGATACATTGAAGGACATATTGACATTGGACTCGAGAAGGACGTAAATTAGTTTGCTTCATAAAGAGAAGAACATTGATAGGTACTGGCATAGTGTTGTATATTATATACATTATTGAGTAAATTTTCACATCTATTAAGTCTTTAAATTTAAATATTCTAAACCTATAAAATAGTAGGTTTGTATGATGTAGTCTGCAAACACCACATATCAGTCTGACCACCTTTTTCAGTACCACTGTAATACAGGGTACATTAGTAATACACGCATTTCCCCAAATGTCACAGCAGTAGCACAGTATAGATAAGAACAGTGAGTAATATAGGGGGTAAGTCAGCTTGTGGTTCTTAGGACATGACTTGCCCTGTACACCACACCGTTTATTCTAGACAGGTTTGTCTTGACATGATTTATATGATCTTTCCAAGTAAGTTTTTCATCAATCAGAACTCTAAGGAATTTGGCCTTATTTATTATCTTCGTGCCTAGGTATAAGATCTGCTCAAAACACGTCAATTCTGTCTGGCTTTCCTTTCTGCTGCACCGCGTAACAGCCTTCAGCTGTTCTTCCATTGGTCGTCACCATGTTGTTTTGTCTATGTTTGTTTTCTTCGTTTATCTATCTTATTTCTATAACGCATAAATAGTGTACGGCTTATGCTGTGTTAAATACGAACTTAGTTGAAAACTGACATTACTGTAATGCTGTCAGATGTAAAGTTCAACTAAGTGTGATATTGTTAAGTGTATACCATCCTGTTGAGATTGTGTAGGTGGCTGGGGGTGTGTCTAGACTTCATTGCCAGCTGCGTCGTCCTGTTTGCCGGAGTGTTCACGGTGCTGCAGAGGGACTCGATTACCGCTGGTCTCGCTGGACTCTCCATCTCCTACACGCTGCGGGTAGGCGCTCGGATAGTTCTTTTACCTGATGGCATTACGCACATTTGTTTCTGAGCAGTGGCGCAATTTGTGTAGGTCATGTTTCGCGAGTGTTTCTTACTTTTTTGCTATATAACTTGTTGTGCTATTATCCTTTAACATGAATGCATAACCGATGGCTGAACTTCGCCTAATTTGCCCCCCCCCCGCGAGATCATCGATACGCCAATGTTTGTTATATAATAACACGATATGTGTACGACGGCGACGTTGCAGGTGACGGGGGAGCTGATCATGATGGCGAGGAAGACGTCAGATATGGAGGCGTACTTGGTGGCTGTGGAGAGAATCAACGAGTACAGCAACCTCAAGGAAGAGGTGGGACAACACCAGACGACAAAAGTAGTCCGTCCGCACATCCGTACATACATACATATTATGATACAGGCAGGCAGGCAGGCAGGCAGGCAGGCAGGCAGGCAGGCAGGCAAGCAGGCTGGCAGGCATGCAGGCAGGAAGGCACACGCACACGCACACGCACACGCACACGCACACGCACACGCACACGCACATTATCGCGCACGACATTAACGGTACACTAACGACCGACTGCGTGTTGTACAATTAATGTTACCTACGGCAATATATATTGGTGTCGCCGAGCTCAAAACAATAGATATATGTATCTATTTTACCCTGACAGGCTCCAGACGTTGTGCACGAGAAGCAGCCGCCCCTGGACTGGCCGCAGTACGGCTGCGTCGACTTTTGCAACTACGTCACACAATATAGGCCCGGACTGCCGCCGGTGCTGAAAGATCTCAACTGTCATATCAATGCTGGCGAAAAGGTATTTATATTATAACGGTTTTAGTGAGAACTTCATTCAATACCAGAAATACCGAGCTTTCGTAGACGCTAGGTCCGTGCCAATCGTCCGCGTTAAATGACAGATCTAATTGTTTGTTGTCGCAGCGCACTAATTGTTTTTTTGTTGCAACACGTTGCCAATTAAAGCATCGCCTGCACATCGGTACACGATCGGTACACGCATAAAAGACACATTTAAGTCATATATTCGACGATGATATAAAAGCAAGGTGTTGAAATTTGCGGATGATACAAAATTTGTTAGATGGATTAAACGTGATGGAGATAGACAGCATTTACAAGATGATATTGACAGGTTGATAAAATGGTCTGAAAAATTTCAAATGTTGTTCAATTTTGGGAAATGTGAATGCCTCCACACGGAACATGGGAACGAAGAGGTACAATATACAATGGGGGTACTGTACTAAGTACTACTATAACAGAAAAGGACTTAGGGTTAACCATTAGTGCTGATATGAAGGTTTCAGAGCAGTGCGGTATTGCAGCTTCAAAGGGAAATCAAATCCTTGGATTAATTAGGCGAAACATAACGTATAAGGAAAAAGAACTATATTGTATTCAAGCGTGGAAGCCATATCGCAGGAAGGACATAGATATGCTAGAAAGAGTACAGAGGAGAGCAACTAAAATGATACCAAAACTGAGGGATCTTAGTTACGAAATACGCCTTAAAATGTGGTTTAACAACACTAGAGACCAGGAGATTGAGAATAAATTAGATAGAAGTGTTTAAAATATTGAATGGTTATGAAAATATTGATAGAAATATTTTTTCTCAGTTAAGAAAGATAGAAGGACCAGAGGACATGAAATTACATTAGTAAAGGAGCAGTGTAGATTAGATATAAGAAAGTTCTTATTCTCACAAAGGAATAAATGAATGGAACAGATTATCTCCTGATTGTGTTGGAGCTAGTAGCGTGAATATGTTTAAAAATAAAATTGACACATACCTTAAAAGGGCGGGATACTCGTAGATAAAAAGTATCGGACTCTCGATAAGCCAAAAGGCTTCCTTGTCCACCTGCTATCTAGAGTTAATTTTCTGGATGGCAATCTTTTTCAATTACTAGGCTTTTGAACGTGCCATTTCCTAGATATCCGATCTTTTGCTGTCAATTACATATCAAACATAGGACTAATCATTCAAATATATGGTGTTAACAACATTTTTTACTCCGATTTCGATTATATTTTCACAATATATACTGAAGATACCTACGGATCAGATTTGGGGTCGGCAAGTGACCGGTCTGCGCAAGCATTTCATATATAGGCTTTTGAACGTGCTATTTCCTTAAGATATTCGACCTTTTGCTGCCATTTTAGGGAGGGAGGGAGGGAGGGAGGGAGGGAGGGAGGGAGGGAGGGAGGGAGGGAGGGAGGGAGGGAGGGAGGGAGGGAGGGAGGGAGGGAGGGAGGGAGGGAGGGAGGGAGGGAGGGAGGGAGGGAGGGAGGGAGGGAGGGAGGGAGGGAGGGAGGGAGGGAGGGAGGGAGGGAGGGAGGGAGGGAGGGAGGGAGGGAGGGAACGACTGGGTGGGTGGGTGGGTGGGTGGGTGGGTGGGTGGGTGGGTGGGTGGGTGGGTGGGTGGGTGGGTGGGTGGGTGGGTGGGTAAGTTAGTGACTGACTGAGTAAGTGAGAGTGATGATTAAATCGTAACAGCCACTCAATAATGCGCGTACTTAATATTTCGACGATATTGTCATCTATGGAAACTGTACTACTTAGCATTAGAAAGAACTAGCAGGAATAGCTGTAGTAGTAGTTTAAGTAGCAGCAGCCATACACACACATATATATATATATATATATATATATATATATATATATATTTGACAGCAGGGCTTATCCGATAGCAAGCCTAACTATACACTTTCTCTTACATTGGTCATGTAGTCACGAGACTTGTGAGAAACACCGTCACTCGTGCTGTCTCTTTCTATGCAGGTCGGAATAGTCGGTCGAACTGGCGCTGGCAAGTCATCCATGACGCTGGCTCTGTTCCGTGTCATTGAAGCTACGGCTGGATCCATCGTCATTGACGACCAGGTGCTTGGCAAAATCGGACTTCACGACCTGCGCTCCAAACTCACCATCATCCCGCAGGTAAGATACCCTAACCTCAACTCAGCCATCCCGTAAATGTCAATGGTAGTTGGGCCACCTCTGATGGTGATTTTATAATCACTTTCCACTGTTGTCGACCCTTTGCTGCTACTTTGCTTCATTGAAATTGAGCCATGTCCACTGTTCTTATGTCGTTCATCTAATTCCTTCTACGTCTGCCTCTCTTTCTCCTGCCTCCTACGGTACCATGACATAGATACGCTCGCTGTAAAACCAACAACATATATTGGCCATCATTATCAAATATTCGTGCAAATACAACATATATTAACTGGCCCAGCTGCTTGGGATACGATTAACGAAGAAGTCCTCAAAAGAGACCCTCTCGCCTTATAACTGTATTGGACTACACTTAAAGAAATGCGATTGTTGAGAGGAAAGGACTAACTTTCTCCAGCGGCGGAGCACCAAACATCCAGCCCGTCTTTCCTCCCATCTTGATTTTTTTTGATGACATCGTATGGTCGCCGACACGACACACGACGCAGAACAATAATTACTTAGTAAGGTCGCCTTTAAGCGGAAGGCATTTAAGGTGGCTGCATCGGCTATTGTATGCTTCTTTTGAATTAATCATTTCTAATATAAGTTTTGAAGATAAGCTAACCATTTTTTATCAGAATTTGCCTCAGATACTAAACAATACTCCAGACCAAAAATAATTGATGTTTTATGTTGTTTAGATATATTTAAATGTGTTTAAAGACAATTACAAAATATTTCAAAAATTACCTTAAAATGGCATTTTATTTCATTTTGAGAAACTCCTCCAAAAGAAAAATGTGTATGGTTGTAAGTACAAACATGTTATTGACATTCATACGGGGTTTTTTGTAAACAAATTCATATTAAATTTGATACAGCTTCATAAACATTTTGCTACAATGTTGAAAGACAGCAACAATCCGTATTGCATTTTTGGCACGACCCCAAACATAAAACCATCCCGTGCAATTTTTGGTAAACACAAGTCGAGTTCATATGCCAAGTTATGGCTTTGTAAGTATTGTAGTTTTTATAAAAAGTTACATTAAGTAATACTTCCTGTTTGTTACCAATAGTACAAGTGTCACCAGATGCTTGTTTTTTGTTTAGAAATGTGACTTTTTTAGTGGCGTGTGGCTTATTTCAACACAATTTGACAGACACTTCTATTACTGAGATTTCCCCCCAAGGTTTTCCCGCCAAGTTGTCTCATGATATGTGTTACGAAGGACGATGTGTTGAACTTGTTGTGGTAGACAAGATTGATTGACACCTGCTGGGGTCAGTCACATGTCATTGCAAATGGCGGCTGAGGTCGGGCATTATCGGAGAATAAACAAAACTACCGCCAGTATCTGGTGATTTGACAGCGTGATGCATTTAGGTAATTATAATACAACAGCATAGTGGCATAAGAATAACCAGACTATTATGATCTGCATTCATGGTGAATGAATTTATGTTTGAACTGGGCTGACGCGCACGTGATCTTCACTATGGAAACATCGTCAGTTTCCAAGAATCTGAAAAGGGACTTTCCACAGACACACTAAAAATACTAGTTTTTAAAGGACTGATTGGTGACATATGGTGATAGTGCTTTGGTTTTTTTAATAGTACACATGTTCATACTGACACCTACTAATGTTTTATGAAGACAAAAATTAAGAAATCAACTGACATGATACACGGTGCAGCTACCTTAAGTAAGTATTTAACAGAACAGCCAACCAATGTCCGCAATGAGAATGTGTCATACGTACAATGTACTTGTATTGACATTCGCGTATGGCCAGTTTCGTTATCACACAGGACCCGGTCCTATTCACGGGCTCATTGCGCATGAATCTTGACCCGTTCGACCGGTGCACTGACGAGGAACTGTGGAGGTCGCTCGAGCATGCCCATCTCAAGGATTACGTGATGGCATTTCCGTCCGGCCTGCAGCACGACTGCGCAGAGGGAGGAGAAAATTTTAGGTAGGTCTTAAACAGGCGTATAAATTATATGGTAGCCTACTAGGTGGTGATCTCCTTGTGTGAGTTATGTCAATTCAATGTTTTCGCTTGTCTCGCTTCATAATCGGGAAGGAGGGAGATATAGGGGAGGGGGAGAGGGAGTGAGGGGAGGAGGGAGGGACGGGGGGATGAGGAGAGGGAGAGAGGGAAGGAGAGAGAAGAGGGGGTGAGAGTGAGAGAAAGGGATTCGGTTTAATAATCAAACATCTGCTCGCAGTAAACAGATTTAAAGGTACCATGTCCAGCCGCCACTGTGTCGCTGTTTCAGCGTTGGTCAGCGGCAGCTGGTGTGTCTGGCCCGGGCGCTGCTTCGCAAGTCGAAGGTCCTCATTCTGGACGAAGCGACGGCAGCAGTTGATCTGAAGACGGACGACCTCATACAGGCGACGATCCGGGCCGAGTTCGCCGACTCAACAGTAATAACGATCGCGCATCGACTCAACACGATCATGGACTACGACAGGTGATTGCTTCCACGTGGTGGTCTTACCTCAACATAGATTATTTTCTATTTTTCGCGATCGGGGAGAGCGGGCTGGAGATGTGTGGACTTTTCGCCGTCGATGGGAGTAGTGTTGGACATTTTTGATGGTCGAGGGGATGATGTTGGAGATTGTTCGTGGTCGAGGGAGAAAGTGGTGAAAACATCTTTGGGAGCTTCACCGCGCCCACCAAACACATCAACAACATATTGAGTTTGGGCTTATCATACAAATTGCTTTAATTTCAATTTTAGTATCAAGTAATAGCAACGATATAAGTGCCATGTCATTGGTAGTTGTGTCTGCAGACAAACAGCCATTGAATAGAAAAATGTTTTCGATGCGTTTTGGCCGCCGAGCTAGGACTGACAGCCACTAGTGAACATTAAACGTATGCCTACCTCAGAATGCGGTGGTCTCACAGGGTCACAAGGGCCAGTGGTAATACATGTACATCATAAGGGACGCCTGGAGCCAGAGCCAGGTGGAATGTTGAAATGACGTCAATTCCGGTGGAAGGGCAAAGGTCCACAATACATAGGTCATTGCGCATGCGCAATGGTGTCTTTTTCATGGTATATAGGTGGTGGACCATTGTTATCATAAATAGCGCCCCTTGGTGAAAATAAGGTGAACTAGAAAAATAGGTCAATCAGCGCCTTCTTTTGATCAACCGATGAACTATGTAACTAAGTCAATGACGTCATGAAATAGTTCAATGATGTCATGGAATAGGTCATTGCGCATGCACATTGGTATTATTTTCTAACGGTAGTCCTTAAATTCGTGCCTCTTAAGTGGTCAATGATAAAAGTAGGTCTGTAAGCACCCCCTGGTGGTTATGTGGTCATCTGTTTAACGAAGTCAATGACGTTAATAAACTAGGTCAATGATATCATAAAATAGGTCATTGGCATACGCAATGATGAGTTTTCCTTACAGTTGTGCTTAAATTCGTGTCTCTTGTGTGGTGAACTATAAAAATAGGTCTATGTCGTCGTGAAATAGATCACTTATATCATGGAAAAAAAAATTGCGCATGTGCAATGATTTTTTTCTTGCAGTAGGACTTATCTACCCTAATGTTTTGTTCTTACAATAGTGCATAAATTCGCTACCCTAATGTGGTGAGTTATTGAAATATGTCTATGATTTCGGGAAATATACCGTTATTTCCATTTATGCTTCCTATTTAGTCCATTGGCGTGATGACGTCCTTACATTTTGGACTTGCAACGTCTTAGCGGGTGTAAAGTTAATTATTTCTTGAGCGTCACAATTTAGTGCCAGTTTAATACTTCACCGAGGTAATTTCTTAACATCTTAGCGTTTCAGTATGGTAGCGGTTTACAATGTTCATATTTTAGTGCATCAGCGTGTTAACTTCTAACGTTTCATCGCGTTAGAATGGAAGTGTTTTGGTAATTTAGTACATTACCGAGGTAACTTCGTAACATTTTAGCTTTTCGTGCGGTAGGCTTGTATCATTTTCGTATTTTAGTGCGTCAACGTGGTAACTTCCTAACATACTTAACGTTTTGTCGCGTTAGAGTGGTAGTGGTTTAGTAACTTAGTACATTACCAGAGTAAATTTCTCTCATTTTATCGTTACTGACTAACGCGTGGATATCATATATTATTGCTAGTTTAGCCTATCATCAAGTGAATTATCGTATTAAAGTGTGTGGGTGTAGTAAATTATTGTTACTCGGACACGCTCCAGGACGTGAACTTCCTCCTCCTCCTCCTCCTCTCTCTCTCCCTCTCCTCCTCATAGCGAATGTATGCACTACTGAACAAACTATTTGGGTAGAGTGCAATGACCTATTCCATGACATAAAAGGCACGGATTTAAGGACACCTTTATAAAATAATACCAATGTGCATGCACAATGACCTATTCCATGACATCGTTTACCTATTTCATGACGTCATCGACTTAGGCGCTGATTGACCTATTTTTCTAGTTGACCTTATTTTCACCTATGTGATCAAAAAAGTCCACCACCTATATGCTATAGAAAACACACCATTGCGCATGCGCAATGACCTATTTATTGACGTATTTGACCTATTTTTATAGTATAAAAAATAAGACTCGAATTTAAGCAGTACTGTTTCACCGGTTTCCCACAAGGGGCGCTTATTGACCTAGTTATTTAGTTCACCACCTATTCGCTGGTGCGCCATTTGACCTTCCACAGGAAGTGACGCCATTACCACCCGGCTTTGGCTCCAGGCGTCCCTTCTGATGTACCTACATTACTACTAAGGCCAAAAGATGTATGGTGTTTTTATTGGTTCAAACCACAACCCACACCAACCAATACGTGGCTCTACGGGCGCGCCATTGTATCGATTTATTTCCCCCATGACATATGATGACGATCAAACTACCACCAACCTATGCGATTTGGAAACTTATGCAATCACGCCTAATCACCTAATGTATGCCGTTTTTCCAGGGTTCTGGTACTGCACAACCGATCTGTTAAAGAGTTCGACTCACCAGACGCGCTGCTTAAAGATAACGACAGCATCTTCTATGGCATGGCGAAAGACGCCGGACTCGTCTGACGAAGACTGTCATTTTATAAAACTGACATGTCATGATGGCGGCTTACTCTTGTATCATCGTACCCATTCACTAACTGTAGCATGGGCGCATTTGTTGAAGCTATTAATCCAAAACCCGACATTCTTCAGCAAAGAACAAGCAGACATTCGCCATAATATTTCGAGTGCTGATTCCACTATATTAAAGCATTGTTTTATAGTGTTCGTGGTATGTTCCTATTAACAAATTATAAGTATATTAGTTGGTTTTTCTCTTTATCATAAAGACACGCATCGCTCTTCCAGACATTATTAGCATTCACCACAAGAACGTATTGTCATATTCACGAACAGCAGAATCTATCTTGTCTCCTGTAGCAATGACACTAACGATAAGTACTTCATCTGGCGGCTGGCGTTGCACTGTCAGTACAGTGGATAATGTTTTCTTTCTTTTACAGTAGTTGTTAAGTTATTTAGTGTGAACTTGACAATGACGGCATTTCGGCTGAGGACGTGTTCTGGTCGTTCACAACAGGTAAAGATAAAGAACAGTTCATGTGATCACTGGTAACGTTTGGCAGGTACCAAACAATAAACTTCTGAATCCGGTACACTACCTGCTGCTGCATTCGCTTTTCGTCTCAGAGGAAATTAAAGTGATCTAGTGAACTTATCAAATCTGCGTCAATCTAACTTAATAAATTGGTCAGCCAGGTCAGTCATAGCACAACATGTTTGCTGAAGCATTCCAGTTTTATTATAA
Organism: Escarpia spicata; assembly: GCA_963995525.1. Classification (NCBI taxonomy): domain Eukaryota; kingdom Metazoa; phylum Annelida; class Polychaeta; order Sabellida; family Siboglinidae; genus Escarpia; species Escarpia spicata. The sequence continues at coordinate 15,994,723 of OZ023210.1, forward strand.
ACTAACCTCAAAGCCATGATGGAGGTAACCGAAACATAAATATATATGTATTACTAGTGGAAGCTGCGAACTCGCACTCAGTTTTGCTTAAAATCATCTCTTTGTTCGACAAACAAAGAGTGTGTTGCCTATGACAGTGCCTGTTATCTTGATGATCGATGGTGTGTATTCTTCGTTCTGTCTTGCCAGGCAGTACTATATTGCATTCTATTTGCATTTTATTAAGATCACAATGCGATCCGGTGACAATGACGACAAATTACCTAAATTGTGCACACCATTTTAATCGGGTGAACTTTCCTCACCGCGTAGATTATGTGTCTCAAAAAAGTGTTGATATGTCTGAAACTCTTGCGTGCTCTGCCACTCTCGCTCTCGACTCTCTACAAACGGGTCATCAGCTGTGACGTCGATATGTTCCCGCGTCATCGGCAGAACCAGTCGGTATGCGTGCAGCATCATACGATGAGGTGTGACATCACAGCGGTCACTGTAGGTGTAGTCGCCGACAATCATGTGGCCAACGTGGGCACAGTGCACTCGTAGTTGGTGGGTGCGACCTGAACACAACAGGGGTACTGGCTGTTGAGTTTGTTTTAATTGATTACAGAACATTCTTCAGGATGGCTGAATTTCTCATAAACCTATCCAATGATCGGAAATACCTGTTGTATATGCTTTCAGCTCTTTTCCACACCATTCAACCAATACGAGGTAAACTATGAGCTGTCACATGCATATGATGAATAATAACCAATTCGTCATACGTGCTGAAGAAGCCTATTTAAGAAGAGATGAAAGGGTATATCACAGCTAATTCAAATCCTTGGATATTATGTTTAAAAGAAATTAATTCAATAATTGTTTTCTCATGCTTTTCCCATCAATATTTGGCAGAACTCTCTCTGTAATACTGACTCAATTGCAGTATGGTTGAGATCGAACAACACACCTGAATTAGACGTATTATGTCTGATATAATGTTAGCCGCTGTTAATGCTTTGATTAGTAATGAAATATATCTATTAATTACTTTTCTACATTTCTACTTTCTAGCTTGTCAAAGACTAGTATTTGTCATGCTTTCTGCCAAACATGTTTGCTGCAAACCAGTGGTTAGTAACACTTTATGTCAAACAGACTGGCTCCCTTTACGCTAACTCTCTCATACAAACCAGTGGTTAGTAACACTTTATGTCAAACAGACTGGCTCCCTTTACGCTAATTCTCTCATACAAACAATGCTATTTAAGTCTCAACGAAATGATAAGGTAAATAATTTTGTGTTTAGATCCCCAGGTGGTATCATCTAGTGGCATTGTGTAAAGGTACATAAATCATATAACGTCAACATACTCGCCATACAAGGCTGAATATTATAAATATATAACACTCACCCTTGGTGCAACAAACCAAAAGCCCCAGTGATCATCATAACAGTATTTTGATACTAAACTCATTCAGTGGTGCCATCTGGCTAGAGAATTGCTCACCACCTAATCTACCCACCATTTCCATTTCTCTCCGACAGGTGAAAAGCATATCAGGAACACATAAATATACAACTCTGCCCCTAACAGTCACAGTCAGCACCTATCAATTACCGAATTCTTAACTGAAAAACATGCTTGAAACTGTCTAAATTCAGATAGTGAATAACAAATGTTTGAGCTGAATAACTGTTTGGTGTGAACTCTGTGCAGTACCTGTTCGTGGAATGAGCAGGATCTTGGAGGCCAGTTGACCCTCATACAAGCCATGCTCAAGCAAAACAATGTCAGTAGATGCTTGCTTTGGAGCATTGCATTGTGGGTGATCTATGGTCCGGATACGACAGTAGTCCTTGATCTCCACATCACGCCCAATGGCAATATCGACCAGTCGATGTCGAAATGTTTCTGGGTCCATGTGGCCTCTCACCTGATTGTGAACAAAAACTATGCAATTAATTAGTCTTGCCACATGGCAATTTTTTTAATGTTCTAACCACAGTAAATTGTATTTAACTCAGATCCTTCCTGGAGCTATGTTTGACACTCAAGGTATGTGAAACTCACTTCTGTTAACTACAATAACTATAATTATTATAATTGTTATTGTCTACCTTACACCCATTCGTTGAGCAATATACCAAATTCACCACGCAGAACAATTTTTGTAGTAACGCGAATAAATAATTAGTACAAAAGTTTTAAAATATTTACAAACAGTGCATCATAGTATAAAAATTATTTGGTTTATATTACTTTGTGAAAACATAAACAAAATAAGGGTAAAAAAAATGAATGGTTCGGTGTCAAGCTTGAACCCGCGTCACCCGATTGTAAAACAAATTACACGAAACCAACGCATCTACCAACTGAGCTACCAAGACCAACAGAAATTCGCTGACTGATTTAAGTTGTTATGATAAATTGCACAACTCCTCCTTCATATATCGATATTCTAGTGATATTATGAGATTAAATAACGTTACTTTCTGTAGCTGGATACAATATCTGTGTTATGTATGTTTATTGGTGTAGATTATTTCCGGTGGGTTTCAATTTATATAATTATTCTGAAGATGAGCCGAAGCTCCGCGAAACCTCGCCGGCTTGTAGGCCCATCCGCATTCATTGTTTTGAATAAAATTGGATTCATGTGGAACCGTAAGATAACAGCTTGTTCCTCTATGATGACTAGTGTTTGTATTACATCGGAATATCGCACAATAACTCATTCTGATGCTCGTTTCAACCCAAAAGCTATCCTTGTAAACATGCTCTGAATGCATGCAACATTGCAAGGGGTCGGCCTGGTGCGAGTATATGTCGTCTGTGACGTCACAATACCACATGATCGCCTAGCTCATTAAATTTTAGTTTTCCGCAGGAATCGTTACACAGGCGGGTTTAAAATCAAATTTATGCTACAAATGTATCTTTCTGTATTTTTTTAATGTTCTCGAATGTTACATACAATGTGTAACTTTGTGTACACATAAAAAACGGATTTTAGCTAATGCCTTGCTTTTATTCCCTTTAAGTTACGTACGCTGAATTGTATAATTAATTGAGTACCTGTCTGTCACCCCTGCATTATATTATATGCTAGCTTACATAGAGGAGATAGAAGCCAAGGACATCAACTATCACCTCTACAGTGGCGCCATGTGGAGATCTAATCATAATTCAATTCTCTCAGGTAGGAGACGGCTCTAGAAAAGCACTGCATATGAATAATTTCAAAAATAGATAAGCGAGCAAAAAATGAACAACTGTCAAACACGTTAAAAAAACGCATTTTGAACGACTGCTAGTACCATTACGGTTCGTCGGATCCCAACAATATTGATGTCATTTGAAAGTTTAAGCTTTCTGCTATTCAAACATATCAATGGTTTCCTGATAATCATTCCTAAAATTAACTAAAAACGGACCTACAACCGGGCCCGTTCCGATGTTTTAGACACTGCGAACGATGTTGTTTCGTCGACACAGTTCACCAATCTACCGATTGAGGCACCACTATCTGATTTCATGGTATAAGCCCATTGGGTGGCGTACGTTATTGTGATGTCACGCCGACGCAGAGATATATCGGTTTCGCTGCGATCAAAGCACATCAATTTCGCTGCGGTTTAAAAGTGGGTGGAGCTTATAACATGAAATCAAGAAATGGTGACGTGCGCATGCCTGGACCTATGCAAATGAGGAAAACAGCGCTGCAATCGGAAGATTAGTGTACTGAGTACTCGCCGCCAACATCGTTCGGAACCGTACAGAACACCAAAAACAGTGTGATTGTAGGTCCTTTTATCAGTGTTCTTTAAATGATTACCGGGAAATCTAGATGACGCTAGAATAACAAAAGTGCATCCTTTCAAATGATACCAAGATCGTCGGGACAGGACAAGCCGTGAGAATGCTAGCGACCGTAGAATTTCATGTTTTGGACGTGTTCTGAGTTGTTCATTTTTTGTTCATCTATTTTTTATAATTATTAACTAAATAACTCCAAATAGCTATTGTCGTGTGGTTCAAAGTGCGTTGCCAATTGGTAGATCAAAGGCCAATGGTACAAGGAAGCATCTGAACACAGAAAGAGAAGAGTGAATCTCTGCGCCTCAGAGGGGATGCATTTACAATACTCCAATGTAAATATGCTAACTTTTACTCTTTCCATGTCCATCTATTTCAATGGACCATTGTTCTCTAGTCTATCAAATTGCAATGTATATTGGAAGACAACCGGCAAAAAATATCTACAACGGTCCTCCTGAAAAACTAATATAAACAATTATGTACCTAGGTTTGTGGTGTCACCTACTGGTCAATTTGGACAATGCCCTATACAGAACTGACTGCTTGCAGAACATAGTCAGTCATTGTTATATCTTAAATACAAAGAGAGAAAAGCTGCCTACCAGTGCCAGATAGTGCTTGTTCACCCTCCTTTGGGCGAATGCATTGGCCGCCCAACGAGTGCCCTTCTTTGTCAGACCTATACAAAGTAGGCCACTTGTTGCAAAGTCTAAGCGATGCGCAAATCTACAAGCAAACATGATTATGCAATTTAAAAAGTAGCAAGAGTACTTAAGCGCAGTAAACACATGGAAAATTATGTAACCACATTAAGAACAATTATCAAGACAACATTTTCCGTGGTACAAAAAGAGCACAGATTGCATTGGTGACTAAGTAACCAAATGTTGGTTAAAGGGAAATTCTCAAAACTTCTTATATATCACAGAGATAAAATAATAGTTAATTACATACATCAAAAAGGCAAAGTAATTGTAATTGACTACATTCATTATAAAAGTTATCATAATCAATCACAATTTTCTTACAAATGCACAGTTATGTTGTCCAGATCCCAACTACAACCAAAGAAGTCTGACGGGCCAATTTCATTAAAAATTATGTTGCATCTGTAATCTGACACCAGACCTCATAAATATATTGAAACGTTATCGCTAATTTGACGTCTTAGAATGACCCCCTTGAATGTATTGTTCTTGACACGTAACTAACAAGAGTCAAAAACCGTGAAGTAGACTCTTTGAAAATGGATATACATCAGATGCAGCAAATGATAAATAAAAATGCTAAATTAATAGAACCAACCTGAATCCAAATTGCACATCTTTGTCGATTAATTCCGGATATACGTGCTGAAGTTGAGAGGCGACAGAAATGACATGAGCCTCGTCGCTGTTCACTACGATGTCATGTCGTTTGTTGATGACAATAAAGTGGTCGCTATGGTAAACAACCGACAGGTCTTCAATTTTCGGCATTGTGCCGTGTCCAAGCTTCACCCGGACGAACTGGACATACCGTAACCGCAACCAGTTGACAAAGTGCTTTGTGACGGTCTCACTGACATTTCTCGCAGTCATGGGTGATGCATATGATATCAGAACCCCCAGTGGCAGGGCTCAAAACCATGTCTTGTTCGCTGGGGAAACTACAACAAATAACGTGACATTTGTAAGATTATCCCGCAGTTTCCTATAAACAAATGGCGTTCAATCGACTGAAAGGAAGTTGCAACTTCCATCCATGTGAGGCCGCTGATCATCAATTTACAATGTAGTTCCTCCATGTTAAATCTCAGAGTGCCCCAGCTCTGTCCCAGTAGTTCTGACAGAATGTTGGGCAGTGGTGTTAAATGTGGGTCCACCTTGATTTTGACATTAACAATATAAAGTTAGAACTACATTTAGCAAGGCGCACACTAAAAGGCGGACAATTTATAGTATAACAATTCTTGGCTTGGTTTTGTTTATTTTTATTTAGGCAATTGTGCACATCATGTCAAATAATATAATAAACAACTGTATTGTTTTTTGCTACGTTATGAATTTATTGCAGTGCTCGGCACAAAACTACACATCAAATTCCTCAATCAATTTCACAATCTCTTCATTTATTCCAAATTATTTAATAATCCTAATATTCTTAAAACTATGTAAGTGAAACACATTGTTGCAGAGTGAACAAACATGTCATAATAATGCAAAATGAAATCAATTAAAAATCACCACAGTTAAGATAAATTACAAATACAAATTCTGTGAGGCAGCCATCATCTGTAACAAAACACGAGTGAATATTTTAATATATTATTTAGAGTGTGTTGTATAAATGTGCACAAACAAGGCAGTTAGGCCTAGAGAAATAAAATTTTGACTCTATATATGAGAGCTGATTACAGACAGTTCAGTGGATTTCTATTTTCCTACTAACAGTAGTTCTTATATAAACATGAATATGAAATTAAGTATTTGCATTAACAGATCAATTGAGCTCAAACCAAATAGTGGGTACGTATATCAAAGACGATTAACTAGCAAAGCCTTCAAATTCCAACAATGGTCACTGCTGGTGTTACATAAAAATTACAAGTTCCCAAAGCTGATATCAAAGAGTCAATTGACTGAGGTCCCCAGTAACAAGAACATTCAAATCCTACAAACTACTCTCACAGTCACCAACAAGTATGTAACAGTAACAATCCAAATGAGTTCAAACCAAATTTGCCTGTTTACTATTATACTATAGATCAAACTTATTCACAAGACTGGCAAAGCCTCATAATTTCTCACCTTGTTATGTGGCAACTATTTCAGTAACACTAACGATGGTGTTGTCTATGAAAAACATGTACAGTTAGCCAAATGGCTATATCAAATGATTTAAATCAATTGACTATGTGTGGGACCTCACTTTACAACTGAGCAATCTTTTTATAGTAAGTAGACTGTTTATCTTTCTCATTCTTTTGATTTTTTTTTTAATACAAGTTACACCATTAGTGATATTAAATTTACAACTGTCAAAATAAAAACAAGAGACACCCCAATGTTTACAGATGCACTCGCAAAAGACAGCGCACGTAAAAACGGAACAGACATCATGCGCATCCTTGTGAATGTGGTCTGCCAGTCCGCCCATTCTTGGTCCGCCTTTTAGTGTGTGTGCCATTTGGCAATCCAGTTACTGTCCTACTAGTACGAGATGATACGCACGTGTACAATACCAGATCAAGTAGTCAGGGACATTTCCACTGTGTGTATACAAGAACCAAATTGAAATCAATGTGCGTCTGTGTTAAAGGTGTACAAATGTTGAATAATCTAAAGATTTTGTGAAAAAAAACAGTTATTCTTGCAATATATTTTGTGAAGATTGTATTATTAGTTGGATTGGATTTGACTAAAAGGCGCACGACCACGTAATATAATGTGTTGGTAGATAGTTTGGCCGTTGATGGTATATTTATATTACATATGGTTTGTGTGTGCATTATTAAAAAAAATTAGTCTGTATTTCACCCAGGGGTTACGCAATTTAGGCATTTTATCCAATCTTCCGTACGAGCATATATTCTCGACACAGTAGCGCCACCTGGTGAATGGAACCGGTGAGTTATCACAAGCGATGATAAAAGTTGCGAATTCTGTTACTCCATTGTAAAGAACATATCTCAAAGTTGGGGAGCTGCACAGTGCACACACATACCTCCTACGAGCCACTAACAGCCCGCTTGGTTACCAACACTGCATACATTGTGGTCGTTCGTGGTCGGGCGCTGGCTGAAGTTTATTTTTACTACTACTACTAGTAGTACTACTAATCGGGTCCTGGATGGTTCACCCCCCGACGTGTTTGGCCCATGCAGACGGATGGTTCGGCCCGGATGTTTCGGCCCACGCCGACAGATGGTTCGGCCCACGTAACAAAATTCCGCTATGCAGGGTCGGATTTTTCGACCGACACCAACGGATGTTTCGGCATACTTCACCGACAATTCAATGTGCGGTGTTGAATGTTTCGGCCCATTGATAATTATCAAAGCAACGGTCGCCTCAGTCCTGCCTCAGCCCGGCCTGATTGATTCGGCCTGTTGTGTTTGAAGATTGTTTTTGATGTTTACAATAAATTACCTACCACCTCTTTATTGTTTGTTGGTTTGTTTGAACTCGCACTCTTACCTGGATTGCTTGTATGTGTGATATTTGTTTGTTTGTTGCAAAGTATCCTAGCAGTAAGCTAAACAAACATGGTAACGGAGCACATGATGTGAGCACAAGCAATGTTTATGTAGTTGATGTCGATTGAACAGAGAAAATGTGCGACCACACTTTTCAAAGATGCATAACGGTTTTTCAAGGGATGTATGATGATGACGAATGTGTCTGTTTTCAAGAATAACTTTTATTCAGGTTTTCCAACATTAAATAATTTGTTGCCCAATTAATGTGTCTCCTTTACAGAATAAATATAATTACTATTGCAAGCTATATTGAAACATTACGCGTAAATATCTAATAATTCGTGACACATTTACCAAAAATATGGAAGTCAAAATAGTAAATATAAGAATTATTTAGACATTTATCAAATAAAATACTTCGATTTCCGCAGCAACTAAGTCTAAGGTCGCAAAAGTCAGATTTCTAAAGACTAAACAGAAGCAGGACGCATGATTCGGCCCATAGAGCCCGCCGACACCGGTTACAGAAACGGTTGATTCGGCCCACGTGAATGCAAGCAGGTCACGGTTAACTGGTTGCGCGAACGGATGGTTCGTACCCATGGGCCGAAGCCGTCGGGGGACGAAACTTCGAAAGTCGAAACATCCGACTCCCTACTAATCATACCGTAAAAATGGGTATATTGTCTCATAAGATAATTAGCTTCAGGCATATCCATTTTAACTTTTACTTGAACACGATTCCTTATTTAAGCATGGAAAATGTGTGATGAAAATTAAAATGAACATATTTGTATTGTACTTGTAACGTGAGCGAGGGTTATCGCTGGGCGATAATACATGCTGCCATTGAGTCGACCACTGGGCTATTTGCAAGTACGCATATTAGTATATATATATATAAAACATACGCCAAAAATGGGAATACACGCCTTGACGATGCAAATATGCCAGATAACCAAGTGCCAATAATTACATGGTCGATTGTTAACGGAGTCATACCAAAACCTTGTCTCACCTTACGAAGTACTGTCACCGCGCCATCTGTCGGGCTTCAACAATTTAAATTGTAGCCGCGACGCATTCTCACTAGGTGGCGACATCCTCGCGAGTGTATACTGCTCGGTGCAACATCATCTTCGTCGTCGTCATCACCATCATCTTCTTCTTCATAATAGTTTTAAATAATGTCCACGCATTACCCTGCATACTGGGATTCAGGGAGGATAAAACGTTTAGACATGTAGACTCTGATGTCATTAGTGTCACGTATATGCTAATACTTCACTATGTATAGTTCATGGAATGCAATCTGTATCCACGTTTGTCATTTATCTTAATCAAATTGTATGCATACTTCAATATATTACCAAATAAAAAAGGTATATATGATAAAATATTTTGTGTAGTACTTAAAAATATACCCGTGACCAAAATGTTAGTTTCAGCTGTTCATATCCGTAGAACAAACATTTAAGTCTAAGAATAATGTCAGAGCAAATCATGGTATTACTTGTTAATTACTCGTTATTAAGTGCATGCTTATAGAATGTCTCGTAAACGCTGTTTACTACGACATCCAAATTTCCAGTAGTTAGTCAAAAAGAAGGAATATAGTAATACAATTATTCAAGTGCTTAACGTGTTTGCCAATAAACATTCATCCGAAAACAGGCACTGTTTTGGCTAGGTTGAGAAGTAAGTGCGCAAGAATCTATGTTAAATATAAAACATGTTGCGTCATGTTTAAGAGATGTTTACTATACGACATCCATTTTCTCAAAAACTACTGATTCCAGAGCTTAACCATGATGCAGATAGACCATCACAATGGTGTCACAAAAATGCCATTAAATCTACGTCATTATTGTAATTCTGGCCACAATGTCCTGGAGAAGTAACAAGTGTTTACTATGACATCGTGTCAAACCGTTTACTACGATAACCGCCTATAATAAAACATTGAAATTCACTTTATCCGGTTATCACTATTACATATTTATATTCGGATATCCAAACTTATGGCGTTGGACATTCAGAAAGTAAAAAAGGTAACTTCCCGGAAATTGTATGGTGACAGTATGCATTTTGTCAATACTAAGGTTTATACAGTTAAATTGAGACTACATTGAATTAGTGAAACGTACTGGTTGTTGAGAGAACATGCGACGTACGACGAAAAGTTACTACACAGAATTGACATTGGCATGGTATTTTCCGCGCACATGCACTTTAAATTCAAGCTAATATGTCGTGGTCGTGGTCAACTTAATATGTTTACTACGACAGTTTGCCCTTCTGAAAGTTAATCTAAGATGATGAATGTTACATCATAATATTACCTGGAAATTAGATAATGCATCAGTGCATTATGTTATTCTATGTTTTAAGTACTTTTATGTGTACGCAAAACATGGCAACAGTATTGCTGGCTGGATGATGATAACAAATATAAGTATAACAAATGTCATTGCAGCCATGCAGTATGGGTAGACACAATGCTGCAAATTGCAAGAAATGACATAATAGGCAAAAACTTGGTCATAAAAAGAAGGAAGCGGTGGATCTGGCGCTATATCAAATAAACGTCTTAACAAAAGGGAGAAGGCTCGGAAGAATTTCCGTGAATCAGTGGTACGTAACTTTTAATGGACTACGCCGAATATTACTATAGCGAGGAAATTCAAAGTGCACACTACAATAAAGAACAGATCTGGCTTCACATAATCCTGGTCGTTCATTATCGGCAGGTGATGGCCCACTACATTACATAAGTTAAGTTGTGGTCAGTGCTGAGTGCAGCCACGCAACACCAACAACACACCTTTTTCAAAAAAGGTGATATCGATGATCAAACAGCTGGTTCGAAACGTCACATTGGTACACTACCCCACATATTCCCTCATCAGGCAGTTTGGGAGCAAACACACTGTCAACCTCACTGTTCAACACCAGTTCTTGTTTGACGTTCATCAACTGGTTATATTTCGAGGCAGGCAGCGGAAAAGGACCCTGCGACGGACCGTGCCTGGCATTTTAGCAGTGGTTGATAGTGTTTACCGCTCATCACTTTGAAGTGCAGATTGTGTTTACGGACGTTTCTGTGGACTTGAAGTGTTGTGATCGCCGTCACTTTAATTTTCTTTCCTCCATACACAGCAAGCGTGTCTGAGACTCGTGTCAGATTATGTAAGTTAGTGTCTCCTGCAGCTAACTTGTAGTAGACTCTCAGCGGCAGGATGTTACACTGTGATCCGGTATCGCACTCGAACTGTACTCTGTGCGACCCGGTCCCAAATGTTATGTAACCAGCATCCGTCTGCCGCCCGTCCATACGGTTAACCAACTGTCGCGTAGCCGAATCGTCTATTAAACTGCTCACACCATATATTCTTAATTTCCGAGTTTTAACGTCTCTTCTGTTGACCCTGGTCTTGCGACACTTGGCGGCGAAATGATTCAATCCCTGACAGGCTCTGCATTTCTGGCCCCAACCTGAACATTTGCCTCTGTCGTGTGTGTGTGTGTGTGTGTGTGTGTCTTGCCACAAAACGAACACTTCACAACAGTACCTGTTTTTGCGTGTTCTTCCTCGAGGTCTTGCGCGTTCTGCCTCGTTGCTACGGTTTCCAAACTGCTTCCTTCTTGTGCCTTTCCCCATCGCGTGTACGTCTGTGTCACCGACGTAACTCCATGCCTTAGCTCGTTCAGTTTTCACTTCTGAACTTGTGATGTCTAAGGCTTTCTCCAGTGTTAAGTCGTGTTGCTCGAGTAGTTTCTCTCGGATTCTCTCGTCCAGAACACTCGACACCAGATGATCACGGTAAATCTCATCCGTCGTGATCACATTAAACGCACCGTCTGTTCCAATCGTGCACAGTTCGTCGTACCATGTCATAACATCTTCACCGGCCCGCTGTTTCCGTGATTGAAATGTATGTCGCTCTAGCTACATGTGCGCACTGATTTAACCCTAGCCTAGAGGCTAGCATGGTTCACTACACTAGAGTAGAGCCCACTTCTCTATAATAATTTATGCTAATTTACTGTCCATGTGGGTACTGCCTCGAGTCCAAAGATTGATGCTATGCATCGAGTCCAAAATTAATATACCCCTCTCGCTGGGATCAGCTGGGGTATCTCATAAAAATCTCGTGACAGTCAACCTCACTGTTCAACAACAATTCTTGTTTGACGTTCACCGTCAAATGCAAATGTTTCGAGGCAAAGGACCCTGCGACGGAGTAGGAGGAACTGCCAATTGAAATGCAAGTTTGGAATTTAAGCGGGATCTCATAGTTAACAGCGCAGAAACCTTCATTTAGTGGGGACTTGAATAAACCAAAACAAAAAGATGACATAGACGATAACCGTGGATGAGGTGGCAGGAAATGAAAACCTCCAATGTAATGCAAATTCCAGGCACCGCACATCTGTCTACACAGAATAATGCCTGCAGGTGCGGGACAGGTACGAGATACATCTTGTATCAAAGAAGAATGCTTCATAGACGGCGAGTTACTCCCGGCATGCTCTAGATTGACAATGCACCCTGTAGTGTTGCGTGGAGTTAGAATACACGCAAGCACGACAACGTCTAGTTAACACATGTATTCGCCAGCACACTACAATAATAACCCGGCCACAAATAGACGGAAATATCAACACGTTAAACGGGTTGCCGAAAACGAGAATACATCACAAGCGTTATTGGAGATCCACGGAAACCCACGAAGTCATCGCTCTCGCCTAACCTCGCTGAATGTCTCGAGCTCGCAGATGAAGACATCTTCCCGAACATCCGCACCCCGTTCATTATTCTGCCTGTGACGGGAGAAAATATACCTACGCAGTAGGATGGGGGGAAGATCGGCTTTCTGGGCTCACCCAGATGAACATGAACTACAGCATGGATAATGATCTGGAAAAAGTTTGTTATGTGTTCATAGAAAAGGAACAAACGGAAAATGTTCTCAAGTTACATATTGTATCAATAATCGACGTGACTCAAATCAGGTGTGCAAACATTATCATGTTCATCATGTTCCAGCTGGCAGGTAGTCAACAGGCACTGGCGATGCTCCAATTGGAAAATCAGCGAGTAGTGAAGTTTGAGTAATGATTAACATACCTGTTCATCAACAAGTTATTTAAAACACAGCTCAGAACTTTGGCATGAAAGGCGGATGACATGTGCAAATCACTACATTTTGGGATTCGGGATTATCACTATCTGGAGAAACTATTGAACACAGTTTCCTTAGCAACATATGCGCTGAATAATATAGAAAATGCGTGTAGCATTTTTACTCAAACATTATGTTAGTCGCTTTCTGTGTAGATATTGTTATTAAATTGTATACATTGTCGTACGAATAAATACATATTATTACTATACTACCGTGCCTCTCTAGTGTGTAATAATGCTGAGTTAAGACGATTAGTTGTAGCATACTTTTGTTATTAAACAATTCCATTATTATTCTTTTTATGCTTTATGCTCCCTCGCGGCGCTTCGCCATTTGTTTTCAGGCCATAAGTTTTAAGGGCTTATTTTGGACCCCCTTTTTGTAAACCCTGGATCCGCCCCTGGGGTAAATCCATTGTTCGGGACGTAAAACGTAATGCGCGCGTAAAGCATCACTTAACAATCGTAATTAAGAACCACGCGCGCGCGGCAAATTCTTCGGGAAATGGGCCCCTGTGTCATGGACTAGGATGCTTGGCAACATGAAGTTTAGGCGCTGAGACAATAGACTTACGTCTACCCTCATGCCAATACCATAGCAATACGACTATTATTTGACAATTCTACACTCCAGGGCCTGTCGATGGACACGTACTTCGTTTTATCTCCTGTATAATATATAAACAGACCTTCGTCATTTTGAACATACAATGAGTATAGGGCCTGTAAGTCTCGCGCCTCGTTTTCGATCTGTGGTCATCTGGCGACATCGACTCCATTTCCGCCAGCTTAAATAATGGGGATAGATTTTGTTTTTTGTTGTAATCATCGGAATTTTTCCAAATCGTGTTCTTTTTTCGGTTTCCGACAGATGATCACAAGTTGAAGCAGTGGGGAAAACTTTGCTGTTAAGAATGTTTGTGGTAATTGTGCACCTTAATCGAATTGTTATAACGATTTGACGAGCCATGAATCATGATGGCGACTTTGAAGTTTGACTTTGTTGACGGTCAATGACAATAATTCTTTCGCCCAGTACAACATTGTCGTGTACTGGCCGTGGGCTGTGCGTACAGCGACATTATAGAATGAAGATTCTCGTAGAGAAAGTATGAACACGTTTATTGTGACACATTGAGATGTAGAAAGGAAAAGAGGAAACGGGGCATGGTAAACGGTTCCGCGATCAAGGATCTAACATTCCTCCCCCTTTAAGAAAAACATAATTAGTATAATTATAAAAATGTAAACTTTTAACACAAACAAGAGTCCCTTATACGTATCAATGTCATATCTAAGATACTAATCTAGTGCTCTCGCGACTAGCTACAGCTACCGAAACCTAATCTATTCTGGCTATCTTGATCTATGCATTGTCCATTATGAAAGTAATATAGACTTTACAAGTTCAATCTGTCCGGTGGCTTCACCACGTCTGGTACTACACAGGACTGCGACCATTCAACTGTTGGTCTTGAGATCACCTCTCCTGTGGCGGTACCCGTAGTCACGTCCGAGTTGCCAGATGATAGTGGTGGTATCGATGTTGTTCGCTCGAACCGAGGTAGTACTTCACGCTCTGCAAGCCTCGGTGGAAGTTGAGGCTCTTCAACCCTCAGTGGTACCAAACGCTCTTCCGTCGCCTCGATCGGCCTTCTCTCGCGCAAATGATCCTGGTGACGCTTCCACACTCTATCATCCTGCAGACGTACCGCGGAGGTCAGCGGACCCAGCCGGTTCTCTATCACCGTAGCGACCCATTTCGGTTGTCCCTGAAAGTTCAACGCCCAGACACAGTCTCCTGTCATGAAACTTCGCTCCACTGCTCTCTGGTCGTGGCGTTCTTTGTCTTTTTCCTGTTTGCGCAAGACTCGGTTCTGAATGGATGGTCGTAGAAGATCCAGTCGTGTGCTCGGTGGTGTCTTCAACACAAACTCTGTTGGAGCTCTGCCGGTTGTAGCTTGTGGAGTTACCCTGTAGCGTGCTAGGAAGGTGTAGAGACGATCTTCTAGGTTGCCATTTGTCTTCTTCAACCCTGCTTTTACAGTCTGAACGGCGCGTTCAGCTAAGCCATTACTGGATGGGTGATAAGGTGAAGACTTGATGTGTTTGATTCCGTTAGCTCGACAAAACTGTTCATACTCCTCACTGGTGAAACAGCTTCCGTTATCTGATACCACTGTGCTTGGTAGGCCCAAAATCGCAAACGTCTGTCTTAGCTTCGTGAGAGTTGCACTGGTTGTCGCAGCTGATACAACGTGTGCATCGATGTACTTGCTGTGAGCATCGACTATGATGAGTATCATACGTCCCTCAAACGGTCCCGCATAATCAATGTGTATTCGATGCCACGTTCGTCCCGGCCATTCCCATGGATGCAGTGGTGCCACTGGTGGTTGTTTGCTGTGTATTTGGCAAGTCGTGCAGTCCTTAACACACATCTCGATTTCAGCGTCCAAACCTGGCCACCAGAGGTAGCTTCGGGCTAACGCCTTCATCTTCACTATGCCCGGATGCGTCTCATGTAGTTCTTTCAACAACGTGTCACGACCCTTTGGTGGTACGATGACTCTTGCTCCCCACACCAGCACCCCGTGTTGGACACTCAGTTCGTCTTTCCTTCGAGTGTAACTCTCCCACTCGCGTGGTACATCGCTATGCCATCCTCCTTCCACGAACCGTAGAACTTGTGACAGCATCGGATCGTTTGCTGTCCATTTAGCGATGCGTTCTGCCGTGATGGGTGTATCGTTCATGGTTTAAGTGCTAGAACCACTTCCTCCGGGACTGGTACTCGTTCAGGAGTGTCTGGTAGCGGCAAGCGACTCAATCCGTCTGCATGACAGATACTCGTACCCGGTCTGTACTCCAGATGGTACTGATAGTTATTTAGTGTTAGTGCCCATCTCTGAATGCGTGCACTAGCCATTGCGGAGATGGCACGATCTTCCTTCAACAGCCCGACCAACGGCTTGTGGTCGGTCTGCAACGTGAAGTTCCTCCCGTAAAGGTACTTATGGAACTTGGATATCCCGAAGACCAACGACAACGCTTCCTTTTCCAGCTGTGCGTACTTCTTTTCCGCTGTGGAGAGAGAGCGTGATGCGTATGCGATAGGCTTGTCGCTGCCATCGGGCAATCTGTGTGACAGTACGCTTCCAATCCCGTAAGGATATGCGTCACTCCTCAAGATGATCGACAGTTCAGGGTTGTAGTGTACAAGCACATCTGAAGAAACAAGCAGTGCCTTAGACTCATCGAAAGCCTTTTGTTGCGTCGGACCCCACTTCCACTTTGTGTGTTGGCGTGTCATTTCATGCAGCGGAGCAAGCAACGTACTGAGATTGCGCAAGAAGTTGTGATAGTAGTGAATGAGTCCTAGATAACTCCTCAACTCCTGTACATTCTGCGGTGCAGGCGCGTTCTGTACTGCTCGCACTTTGTCTTCCGTAGGATGAATACCTTCAGCATCAATCACATGACCTAGATAGGTGCACGATTTCTGACGAAACGCACATTTCTCCTTCTTCAGGCGTAACCCTGCGTCTTGTAGTCGCGTTAGCACAGTAGCCAGATTACGATCGTGCTCTTCTGGCGTTCTTCCTGTGACCAGGATGTCGTCGAGGTAGACTACAGTCATGGGTATGTTCTGTAGTAACTGCTCCATGATTCTCTGGAAGATACCTGGAGAAGAACTCACACCGAAAGGCAGACGTTCGAATGCGAATAGCCCTTTCGACGTGTCGATTGTAGTCAACGGACGTGATTCTTCATTCAGTACGACTTGTTGATACGCATGGCTCATGTCCAGCGTGGTGTACATTGTACCACCTGCTAATTTTGTAAACAGATCAGTCACATTGTCTACCTTGACGGCTCTGTTGATGGTTACCTTATAGTCGCCACAGATTCTGACTGCGCCGGTAGACTTCAAGACCGGTACAATGGGCGCGGCCCACTCAGAATACTCCACAGGACGGATGATTCCGGCCTTCTGCATACGATCTAGCTCGTCCTCTACTTTGGCTCGTAAAGCAAGAGGTACAGGTCGAGGTTTACAATACCTCGGTTTAACCGTGTCATCAACGTAGAACTTCGCAGTCAGCCCCTTTAGAGTGCCTAGTCCCTCACTGAACATTGATTCGTAAGGCTTTAGGAAGTCCTCTCTGTCTACCTGGTTCACGGTAGCCCAGTTCACTTTCAACACTGTTAGCCAGTCCCTTCCCAGCAGGTTAGGTCCCGACCCAGGCACTACGACTGCCTGCAGCCTGTGCTGTTGATTGTTGTGACAAACGTTCACCTGTGCCCTAAAGGCTCAAGTGTGGTACCTGCGTACGTTCGTAACCTCGGAACGTTACGCGTGTCGAGAGTGAGCACAGATGTCTTGCAGATTTTAGCCCACTCATCCCCCGATATAAGCGAAACTGCTGCTCCGGTATCTATCTCCATAGCCACTTCACTTCCCTCTATCTGGACATTGCAAATGTACGGTGGTATGGTGTGGGCGGCACTTGTGTGATACAGGCCAAGTGTGTATGTGTCTTCACATAACTTGTCATTGCGTTGCGAGTGTGTGTCATTTTCTACTAAGTGTGTCTGTTGAGTGTTTGCATTGCACACATTAGCAAAGTGATTTAGCTTTTGACACTTGTAGCATCTCCTGCCCCAAGCTTTGCACATTCGCCGATCGTCGTGTGGCGGTCCACCACGGCCTGAGCATGCCGGTGTGCCCCCTTGTGACGTCTGTACCGCTGCTGACTGCTCACGACTGGTCGATCGTCTCGATGTGGCGTCCCTTGGCGATCAGGCGGAAAACGCTTTCTTGGTGGATTGCGATCTCTGTGTGTCGCCAACTGGCGACCAAAGCTGAAACCTCCACGTGAAGAGTTGCGCCGCCCCTCGTCATTCGATACGGCGTGGACAGGCCTCGGCACGGACGAAAAAGAGTTTCTTATGATCTTCGACTGCTGTAGCGTAGCTTCCAGTGTGCGCTCGAACGTCAGTAACTTCTCTAGCGTGATTGTAGGTTCACTTAACCCCTTGTCACGCACTTTTGACATCGCACATTTTTGGATGATTTGCGATTTCACTTCTGTCTTTCTCATGGAACTTACAGTTTTTGGCTAGTTGCTGCAATCGTGCATTGAATTGGTCCAGCGTCCCTGACGACGTCTGTTCAGCCTGTCGGAACTTGAATATTTCATATTCTTCATTGCACTGCGGCCTGAAGTAAGCAGTGAACTTCCGCTTGGTTTCTGCGAAATCATCATTTTCTGTCACCCCCACTGCTTCACTCAATTCAAACACTGCCTCACCAGCATAATGAAGCAACATTGCTCTCATTCTTGTATCGTTCTGAATGTCTGTAGCCACCACAAAGTTCTCAAAGCGCCTCACCCAACGTTCCCAGCGATGGCCTGCGCTGTCAGTCGGCTCCAGCAAAAAATGTGCGACGTCAGCGATAGTTTCCATTTTCACACAGAAATTAGACGTAGTCTAGTTCAAAGTAACTCGTAGTGTTGTCAGTTTACCTCGTCGCCAATTAATGTCGTGTACTGGCCGCGGGCTGTGCGTACAGCGACATTATAGAATGAAGATTCTCGTAGAGAAAGTATGAACACGTTTATTGTGACACATTGAGATGTAGAAAGGAAAAGAGGAAACGGGGCATGGTAAACGGTTCCGCGATCAAGGATCTAACAAACATGTTATTGAACTAATGCATTTTTTGTGATTGCGTGCATTTAGGCAACTTTTCAGATGTAAATGGTTACCGGACTGTTTTGAAATAACTTATAACATTTAAACATTCGCGGTTTTGTGACAAGCGATAATCCGTGGTATATCGTTTTAACTCCCACTTCTTACATAATTGTTAATCATGTTATGTAATCCTTCTTATATTTCATATTTTAATATGTACTGGTTCTTGTTACATTAACTAATACCGCTGCTTGTTATCTATTTAATTTAGATGAAAAAAAAAATTCGGGATCAAAAACAAATTTCAGTATATGACCGCCGTCAACTGCTGCCTGGCTCTTTCTCTGCATTTTTAATTTCCCTGATGTATAATTCATAAATAATTTTACTAATCTCCATAGGAGAGAATGTATCAGTAGTTGTATACCTGACGTGCATATAGAGAGCAATAATGTACACATTGCACTTTTCAAGTCGTACCTTTAATTATTCAATCAATGACATACATTGCGATTTAAACAAGTACAAACACCGTCCTGGATAAGATAGCTTTTGTTACACTTTCAGGGTTGTCTATCCCAAAATAACATCAATACTTGTAATACAACTCCTTGAATTGTTGCATTCTAATAACATTTTACAAATATATGTGTGAATGTATTTAATATTATATTGTTTGTTTTTAAACATCATCTATAATATTGAACGGCTCTGTAACAACAAATGAGCAAGTAAACACGACATGTAAATTGCAGGCACAGTAGGCAGCAAGTTAGTATAATATTATATCAACGACATTAATGCATTCTAACACCTATTATGTATAAACAAATATTAGTATAGCGTAAAATGTAAAAAACATACTGCAGAATGATTGATGCTATAACACAATGATTTCATTGCAACATTGTTTCTAAGTGTACATTGTCGTTAAGCACGTGTCATGATGCTGTGTCATTATAACTGATAATTACAAAATATATTTGGTTTAATAAAAAACGATACGTTCTTGGCCCCTGATGCAGCAGCACCTATCCAACGGTACCTGAGGTCAAAGGGGAGTTACCCCAAGGGTGTAGGATGGTACAATATGGTATTATAAAAGGCAAGTTCTTATACAGCGCAGTATCCGGTCCTCAGGACTGCACAAAGTGCTTTACATTTTACTCCCTGGCAGATCCGTTAAATCAAACACCATCTCGACTTCTCAGGGACGCATCCAGCCATGCTTCAGTTAATGCGCAAAGACTGTTCGTACACAAATATCCACCACTGTCTATAGCCAGGTACTCATTCATACAGCTGAGTGAACTGGAGCAACGTAGAGTGAACAAACTTGCCATGGTTTGACATCACAGCACAGGATTCGAACCAGGGTTCTCTCAGTCGAGAGACCAAAGTTCTAGCCACTGCACCACTGCGCCCCACACATAGCCACAACATGTGTACTTTCCCCGATGCCATTTGCTAAGTAATCTTATCTTTGTATAAGTATTGTTACCCAAAGCATGTGCACTCTACTATGACGTTAGTCTGCGTTGTTGTTAGTTTCTAGTTTCATTAATTTCCCTGCATGTTGAATAAGCATGAAGAATGACCATCTACCCATAGCAGTATCTTAAATTGCTTTTTAAACTACCTTTTAAGAAAGTTCACGGACAACAATGTACTTGTCAATAATCTTTGGTAATTTAGATATCCTTTACATTACATAACTACAGTCTTTTAAAAACCATATCACAGTGTAATAAATGTATAATTAATCTTTACTTGGATTATTTTTATCAAATAAGAATTTACTAGTCCACTATGATTAATGTTGAAATTCAGATGCAAATTGTACAATGACAAAATACGAGTGTTAAACAAAACAAGTCGCAGCAATAGTGCTACGTATAGATGCCAATACATTACATCCTCTTACAAAACACATTATGTTTCTACTGTAAAAAATATGTTAATGCAATGTAAACTTTTTTAAATGTTAATATGTTATGTTACTATGATTTTTATCTACTTTCTAGATTTTTTTCAAAATGCAACTTCTTTATCAAACCACAACCATGCAATGATATCAGAAGCATAGTATAATGTATGCTTGATGTCATAAGAAGACCAGGGATCAGAGAATCCTGTAAAAGGAGAATCATTCGACGATCTGCTGAGTCATCATGAAGTTCCATTTAATCCGTGTTGAGATGTCGACTCAGATCACATTGTTGCTGTTCAGAACCATCGAGAGGAACTGTAAAAAAGAACACTTCCATCATCAGAGTGTAAACCTACCATTTAGTTAACTATGTCTTGTTAACTATCTCTTGCCACAGCACTCTGTCATTTTGTTTGGCAAGAAACAACAATTTATCCAGAATGACAGTTGTTTTTATTACTTTTGAAAAAAGGGCGACAAAACCTGCTTTATGTTCTGTCGCTAGACAGCAACTTCATCGGATTTTTTGCGGACCACGCCAGATGGGAGAAGAAGACACCAGCCCACCCAATCCTGGGACTAACTGATGACGCAGCCGATGCACCAGGCAACCCCCAGTACGGCTCAACAAAAAGCGCAGATGTTAGAACTCATGCTTGGCCAAATCGCAAACTACTGCCCCATTATCTCAAGAAACACAATAGTCAAAAGTTCCATCTCACTCGCAACAATCTGACAAGTTATTAGACTACATTACGGTTTCCAATCCACAGCCCAGGTGCCCACTTCCACTGGCATGCGCCTCGAGCCTGGCGAGAGACCAGAGGACGTATACCAATGAGTGATCGCCTTTGCCGAAGACAATCTGCTCAGACCCGAAGGCAACATCTTACATCTTACAGAAGATGAAGAGAACACCAACAATTGAAAACTTCGAAGTCCTGACCAGGTTGCAACGCATCCATTCAGATTTGCCGAAACTCGTCAAACATGCAGAGATATAGCACCGAATTACGTAATCGCACATTACCATCAATCAAGCTTGAAATTCCATTCGTTCACAAGTCAGACCCTTAGTGCCAAGACGTACGCCAGGCCCACATGCATATCCCCGACGTCCGACAAACACCAATGTGCCCACTACGTAAACAAGCTGGACGTAGCAACCTTCGTCATTTTCTTAGCGAATGCACACACTTATCAGAAGAAGACCATCACTATTATGGCCAAAGTCCGACAGATTATCGACATACTTGACAATGAAAACGAACACAACTCCATAGAACCTGAGGAGATCAACACCGAAATCATCGATTATGAAATACGAACAGTACAAAAAATCGAGGTTCGACAGTCACCTTATTTAAAAGTGTTCTACGGTCATCATACAGCCCTTATAACCACTGACAGTCCATAAAACTACTGGGAACATAATTCGCCTTGCAACAGCGCATCACCTGGGTTGCGTGATACAGAAATCATCACCATCATCTCACCAAGCCGATAGATCGTCACCGTTAACCATAGTAGGCGAAACTACTCTCGAACTGACACGCGACACCAACACGGCCTAGTCCAACCAACCATTGCCGCCAGCATCGCGGGTAAAATCCGCATCGCCAACCTTACAAACACCGTAGGCATCTTCAGACGAAACGAATATTTCTGTCAAATTCGCGAAGTATTTGCACCAGACGTCGCCACAGATGCACTTCCCACCAAAACCGCCGTCGTTGAGAATGTACGATCTCGCACCATCGATGCCAAGTCGACCAAGCACCCTGCCACGATCCAAATCGACCCACACAAAATGCTATCAGTCAATGAGAGGTCTGCATTTCGCACTCTCGTTGAAGAGTACGACGATGTGTTTGATCTGAACTACCGCAGTCAGCGGTTACAACGGCAATATTAGGCCGTTCGAGGCAGTTGTGAACATGGATCTTGAACAACCACCACAGCGCAAAGGACGCCTGCCACAGTACGCGCGTGCACAATTCGTTGAACTCCAACAAATGTTTTGACGAACAAGAAGCAATGGGTGTGTTCGTCTGTCCGGAAGACGTCCCCATCACAGTCGAGTATCCCAGCCCATCATTTCTAATCAAGAAACATAACGGAGGCCACAGACTGGTAACGGCATTCACAGACGTTGGCCGGCTACAGCAAGCCACAACCCGCTCTCACGCCTGATGTAGACAGCACCCTACGGAAAATCACGCAGTGGAAATACATAGCGACCACCGACCTATCCAACGCATTCTACCAAATTCCACTTTCGCGCGACTCCATGAAATATTGCAGCGTAGTCACCCCATTCCGCGGGGTAGGCGTATACGCTCGATCCGCAATGAAAATGCTTGGTTCCGAAACCGCACTAGAGGAATTCATGTGTCGAGTATTAGATCTTCTCGAAGAATGCGTAACTCCAAAGCTTGCAGACGACATTTACTGTGGGGGAAATACCATCACAGAACTCCAACGAAATGTCAAAAGATTACTACAGTGCCTCACCAACAGCGGACACCGTTCATCCGCCACAAATACAACTGTATGCCCAACATCTACTGTAATACTCGGTTGAGTGTGGCATCTAGGCACCATCCACTCCAGCCCACACCGCATCACCACACTAGCCAGTTGCGACAGGCCCGTGAGAGTGTAAGCCACGTGCTCATTCGTCGGAGCATACAATATGTTGGTATAAGTCGTCCCCGGGTGTTGAACATTACTTGCTCCTCTCGATAGTGTGACAGCCGGACGTCAGTCGAACGACCGAATAGAGTGGACAGACATGCTACACGAAGCGTTCAAACGAGCACAGGACAAGCTATGAACAAACAAAACGATAACTTTGCCACGACCGGAAGATAAGTTGTGGATCGTAAACGACGCATCAATTAAACAGTGCGGCATAGGAGTTACAATGTATGTCATGTAGAATGGCAAACTGAAACTTGCAGGCTTCTTCAGCGTCAAATTGCGCGGACGGCAGGTCACATGGTTAAAATGTGAGATAGAAGCACCGTCGATCGCTGCCGCCGTAAAGCATTTCAGTCCCTACATAATACAGTCAAATCACAAGACATTTGTCCTTACCGACAGCAAACCATGCGTACAAGCACACGAGAAACTCTGCCGCGGAGAATTCTCAGTCAGTCCGGTTGTGTCTACATTCTTGTCAGTTGTCAGGAGATATCAGGCATCTGTCCACACGTAGTTGGATCAGTTAACATTCCACCCGACTTCGCGAGTCTCAACGCACCCGCATGTACCGACCGACACTGTCAAATCTGCACATTCGTCAGGCGAATGGAAGACTCTCTCGTGCAGCATATAACTGCTCAAGATGTAACTTCCGGCAAAGCTGCATTTCCGTTCACTACCAGATAGGCGTGGCTCGGTATTCAAAGCGAATGTCCGGACTTACGCCGTACACATGCACATCTCACGTCTTACACATGCACATCTCACGCAAGGGACGCGACCGCCAAAGAAAATAATAAACACCAAAGATGTTAAATGCCTCAATGTTGCAACTGTTGCTCGAGATGGCCTCTTAGCCGTAACGATCCGTTCAGTCAAGCAGGTGACTGCATGGCGTCCTCCTGCATGACCTCCCATAAGTTGTAGGAATTTCCTACGCTACTGATGTCATCAAGCGGGAGCGACAGTTGATCTTGGTATTGCGAGAATGTGTAACTTCATACACCATCATCAAAAATGAACGCCGCGAGACTTTACGAGACGCGTTGATAACGCTCCGCGTAGGAATGAGACTGTTCGATGGCCCTCCCACAGTCATACGAACCGACCCAGCGCCAGGATTCGCCTTACTCGTCAACGACGAACTTCTCTCCCGATATCGCATGACAGTCGAGCTGGGACGCGTGACAAATCCGAATAAAAACCAGTGGCAGAGAAGGCCGTTCGCGAACTCGAAGGTGCAATTCTCCAGCAACAACCGTGTGCCGGAGTCGTTACACATGTCACACTGGCCATCGCAACTGCAACTCTCACGTCCCGAGAATGCAACCGGGGTTTATTTGCTCGTGAGATGTGGACTCAGCGTGACCAGTATACCAGCGAACAGATGCCAGTGTCTGCTCACAACGTCATTCTGGAACAACAAAAGCCACACGACGCCAGTCACAAGCACAGCGAGCTATCGAAGACACCGAGCGGTAAAACGCCAAACTCTGAACCCATTGTGATCGGAGATCTGGTTTATACACATGCGACTGACACAAACAAATCGAAACAGACACTTGGTTGTAAGAGTTAACGGTATTTGGATTAATATTCGTAAGTTCATCGGAAATCAACTAAGAGCTACGTCATACAGGGTGAAGCAGACTGGGTGTTACCGCGTCACTGCTAAAAACACTTGTGTTGCCGCTGTTCAACAAACACGAGTCGATTCAAGACCCAGACGACGTACCGGACCCATTGCCACCACCAAGCGTACCCTCAGTACAGTTATCCGAACCCGAGACTCAGCCACAGATCGATGAATTCCCCGATGTAAATGAACCCCCTGGGATACCTGACACACCACCGACACCAGTGAACGATGGTGTTCAACCTCGACGATCTACTAGACACCGACGGCTCCCAAAATGTTTAAGCGATTACGACACATACAAAATGAACAAACGGACACGGAAAAAATAAATTACGCCAACACGGCTGAAGGAAAACCTGCCGTGTGCCATTGACGGTTTTTCTGTCGCTCATATAAGTATCCGCAATAAACCATTATTACCTTATTGGTGGTGTCTGATTGTACAGCGCTACTGTGCATTCCTTTCACTCTAGCTGACGTAGAATAAATATGCTGACAGCATGCAGCCCACCAAATTACATTTAATAAACTCAAAGCAGTCTCCGGGATTTGAATATGTTGACCACGAACTACTCAAATTGTAAACGAAACATTCAGGTTATAAACATCTATATTAGTAATATAATCGATGCTGGGAGTTTAACCAAAAGTAAAGTGCCTTTTCAAAGCCCAAAATGCTGCTCGACGTTGTGCCAATAATTACTGGCTGCAACTTAGTCAGAGCATCCAGATGTCATCTGTCACAGGAAATATCAGGGGCATGTATGATGGAATTAAGGCGGCAATAGGACCATCCATAAAGAGGACTGTTCCACTGAAAACAATGGAGAAGTCATCACTGACAGCAATAAACAAATGGACAGATGGGTGGATCACTACCTCGAATTATACTCCCTGGAAAATACTGTCGCCAAGGAGGCACTAGACACCATTGAGAGCTTGCCCATTGTAAAAGAGCTAGACATATAACCGACAGTGGAAGAGCTCAGCAAAGTGATTGACTCACTCACAAATGGAAAAAACCCTTGAAATTATGCCATACCATCCGAAATCATCAAACATTTGCATGAACTTCTCTGCCTCTGTTGGAATGAGGGAGCAGTTCCTCAGGATATCGATGATGCAAATATAGCAACACTGTACAACAACAAACGTGATCGTAGCGATTGCAACAATAACCATGGCATCTCCCTGTTGAGCGTCGTGAAAAAGGTTTTTGCACGTGTAGCCCTGGCCATACTGCAGATTCTGGCTGAAGGCATCTATCCTGAATCTCAATGTATCTTCAGAACCGGAAGATCCATAACAGACATGACATTCTCAGTATGACAACTGCAAAAGAAATGTTGAGAACAAAGAAGATCGTTGTATATTGCCTTCATCGACCTCACAGAGGCATTTGACCTCCTTAGCAGAAGTGGGTTATTTAAGCTGCTGGAAAGAATTGATTGTCCCGCTAAACTGCTCAGTGTGATCTCCTCCTTCCATGACAACATGAAAGGCACAGCCAACTATGACGGAGCTACATCCGAACCCTTTGAGATCTGCAGTGGAGTAAAACAAGGATGCGTTCCGGCACCAGCTCTCTTTGGTATATTCTTCTCGATTATGCTATCATATGCCTTTGGTACATCCACAGAGGGTGTCAACTTACACACTATAACTGATGGGAAGCTGCTTAACCTCATCTGGTTGAAAGCTAAGACAAAAGTCCGTTGAGTCTTCATCCGAGAAATGCTTTTCACTGATGATGCTGCGCTGGCAACTCACACCGAGGAAGATCTTCAGCAACTAATAGGCAGACTCTCCCATGCCTGCAAAGAATTTGGAATGGCTATCAGTATCAAAAAGACTAATGTCATGGGACAGGACGTTGTCATGCAATCACTAATCAAGATTGACGATGTGACACTTGATGTCGTCGATGACTTCACATACCTAGGCTCCATAGTCACGAGTAATTTGTTACTAGATGCTAAAATTAACAAGCGCATAATAAAAGCTGCAACAGTCATGTCCAAACTGAACAGGAGAGTTTGGAACAATAACAACTTGACGGAGAATACCAAACAACGTGTATATCACGCGTGTGTCCTCAGCGCACTCCTCTACAGCAGTGAGGTCTGGACAACATACACAAGACAAGAAAAGAGACCGAATAGCTTTCACCTTCGTTGCCTCAGATGCATTCTCGGCATCTCCTGGCAGGACATGGTCATGGATACATAGGTCGTGGAGCGTGCTTCGTGTTTCAGCATATATACACTGTTAAGCCAACGACGTCTGCGATGACTCGGCCATGTTCACCGAATGGCTGATGGTCGTACACCCAAAGATGTACTCTACGGTGGACTTGTCACTGGGACGTATCCTGTTGGCCGTCCATATCTTCGGTACAAACACATATGTAAACGGGATATGAAGATGGCAGGAATCTATGCAAACAGCTGGAAGACAGCAGCTGATGATCGCACTCATTGGAAGTCGACCATTAAAAGAGGCATGAGAAGAGGAGAAGACACAAGAACAACACAACTGGCTGAGAAGAGGGACCACCGAAAGCAGACATCTAAAAATCTTACATTCTCTTCTCAACCAAATGCCTATGTCTGCGACAAGTGCGGCAGAGACTGCCACGCCAGGGTGGGTCTTTTAAGCCACTCCAGGCGATGTACGTTACCAAGTTGACAATTACAGTGCAAACCATTGTCTGTGATGGTAGAAGGATGCCTACTTTGATGTTTGATGCGGTCATTGTGTTCCCACACACAAAACAGCTCATTCAGCAAATATCCTGCTAATATTGATTACCCTGGCTAATATCTAGTAACGGAATGGCTAACCTCTTTTTAACATCACACATTTTACAGTCATGAATTCCCACTTTCTCTAATCTTGCAACTCGAAAGAGAAATATAAAATTCAAGTACCTCTTCATAATGTATCTGCAGAACTCCCTTCTGTTGGGTGTCTTTACTGCGGAACTGATCTGTCAGGGATTTTACCATGACGCTGCACTGGATGAAGTCATCGAAGTTCATCGAGGCGGAATTGCTACGATCAAAGACACTAAGGCACAACTTCACAAAGTCAGGCGACCTGTAAAGCAAAATGAGTTACACTTTGCAATGTGGAAGAGTTTGAAGCACATACATGAGGATGACCTTACTACCTGGAAGATGTCTTGCTGTCATCCCCCATAAGAGTTATGAACCACAGTTGGTCATGTTGGTGTAACCGTGGAAGGGTTCATCACACCATGTAGGCCCTATTGGTGGGGGTGGGAGGTGGTTTAAACAAATATGAAACATTGTACATTTCTTTGGACTTTATAATTTTATGTGACTACCCCGTAAAGATTCGAACACAAATATTTATATTAGATAATCTTGTATCCCCTGGAGTGTTAAAGCATCCCCACCACAAATGCACTATAACTTTAAAGACCAATTATTATTGATTTTTAACTTTACACCAATTGCGCTGCCTTTAATAGATAATTTACAATGTCAGCTATGGATGAGAAAACTTCACAAAATCAGATGCCTTGTTAAACTAGTAAAATGAGATTCATATTTTAAATGTCAATGGTTAAAGAGACGATGACATAATAATTTCTCAAACTGTAAAAGCACAAGTCATTTATCACTCTTTGTGAAAGTATACTCACAAATTATAGCCAAAAGACTGGAAGGCCTGTTGAAGTTCACCAGCATCGATGTTCCCTGATTTGTCTGTGTCGTACCTGAAAAAAGATGTGCGCATCATTTCAAATATGGTTGTGTGTTCGTTTACCCGAATCTCCCAGCAAGTCTTGTTTTGTTGCACCTCTGATGTATTCGGACACTGTATATTTTCGGCCACTCAAAATTGACAAAATTAATTATTGTTGTGTACCTTATGTTTTTCAGACACAGCTACAAATAATATAATTTTTCTTCCTAATCAGATACCAACTGACAAGGAAACTGTAATGACATTAAAATGCCTTGTTAATATCTGGGTAATAAAAATGGAGATGACATGACGTCAGGATTCATTCATGTACGTAGGTATTCAGACAGTGTGTCTGAGAATTATTTGTGTGCATTGTAAGTTTTCAGACAGCTGATAATTTTATTATTTTTAAGTGTCTGAATGCATGTAGTTATTACAGTAGGCGCAGTAGAAATATACTATTATCATAATTATGACTACATAGTTCACTAAATCAGCTGTACTTCGCCCCACTTTGCAGTTGGGAGCATGGGAACCAGACAACTTCACAGGTCTGTTCACGATGAGATACATCCCTCCATAATAAGTGTCAATAATGACTGTTTACAATTTTGAGTGTTTTGTTTACAATTTGAACATTTCGTGGGGGGAACAATCAAACTATTTGGGGCTTATTAAACACAATTTGGTGGACAATACACATATAGCATAATTACTGTTATGTTCAGAATACTGTATTTTAAAAATAAGGAACAGTTAGATAGCATCGGTTTAAATATTGCCAAGTTTTTATGGAAAATGTAAACCAAAAAACTATACAGTTATTAAAATGTATGTTTAATAGAACATTCCTATAGTTACGCAACATTTTAGATTGTTTCTCAGAAAACAGTAGTATTTGTGAATAATTATGTTCGTAATTTTGTTTTGTTTATGAAGAATTCACCAGTATCAATAATAGATAGTTTGCATTACCTGTCAAAGCACGATTTCCAGTTTTCAATGTATTCCCACAGTGCTGCAAATTCATCCACATCAATTCCTCCCGAACTGGAGATATAAAAACAAACAAAAATTTAATGTAGTAATAATAATACAACTAGTAGGTCATGTTTGAAATATATTGTATTAAGTATAGTATTCTTTGTATTAAGTATAGTATTCATGGTAGTTCTAAGAATAAAAATTTGAATATAATTAATGTTTAAAAACTATTGAACACTGTAATTTCTTGCAAGACTGATATTAACAGGTAAACTTTTATATTTCTACCTCTACAATTATGAAGAGACATATAAATATAATAATGCAATTTACGGAGAAACCAACTGTCACCGACAGCAACAGTGAGTAACAATTACTGTAACCAACAGCAACAGAGAGTACTGACCATAACTAACACAGAGTATCAAGTGTAACCAATAGCAACCAATAGTGCCGACCATAACCGACAGCAACAGAGAATGACGTGACAAACTAAAAATTTAGCTAAATTAAATGTCCAGACTTACTTGTTGCGGTCAAACATTCCTATCATGAGGCGACACGTCTCTGCGTTGAATTGTGACCAGTTGCCATTGACTAGCACCCGTTGAAGTTCCTCCACGGTTATCTCTCCTGAGTGGTCAGTGTCAACCATCTGCCATTCAAAACAAAAATCCATCATTCATGTGACAAAGCCACATCACAGCTGGAGAATGGACATTGTCTCGTTCCCAGTTTTCTTTATAAATTAATCCTAGCTTATACCCACCAATGGAGCAACAAAGCACTCGTTTACGGTGATGCAATCTGGAGAAACTTATCACCATTCCATTATCTCTGGTAGGAGATATGCCCTCCAGAAAAGCAGTGCATGTCAAAAATATATAAGTAACAATCGTGTACAGTGGTGTCATCTGGTGAATTGATCACCACTCAATTGTCAAAGGCCCACCACCAAAGCCATATGCATGTATTAAACTGTAAATAACTGTCATTGTATTTTGGAAGATCAGAGGACGGTGGTCCAGTGAAGAAAATGAAGGTAGAAAGAGTTGAGTAGATCTTGGCACTATAAGGAGATGCACTTACTAATTACAATACTCAATGCATTAGCCTATTAAACAGAAAATGCTCTTACGACTAGAATAATTAATATATTGAAGGAACATACCTGCCAAAATGAGTTAATAAGCCCAAAATAGTGTATGCTATTTGAATTTTTAGCCCATGAAAAGTAAATATCACTTTCGCACGAATACCACCTGGTTTAAGCACAAAGCTCTTTGATGTTTGGTTGCGATATTCCCACATTCAAGAAAACCAGTTCAGTAATCTGTCTGTTATTATTACCGGGTATTAATAAAATTACTACACAAGCTGATTCGCAAATTCGATAATAACCAACTTTCAAACAATGTGTAACTGATTCAGTGAACATCCTGCTAATCATTAGCATCCATGCCTGGGTGGAGGATTTTGGGTAATGGAACAGCCAAAGTCAGGTTCACTGTCAATTTAGGAATCATACTCATAGCTAAATAAGTTGTCAAAATCAGACACATTATATGTATTATAAATATTCACAATCAGCATTTTATGAACATTCTCCATAGCAACAATATGTGTACATTTAAGAATTGCATACCGCAAACAAAAACTAGACATACACAATATCAACATGACATACCTGAAACCATTTCCACAGTTCGGGTTTAACGTTGGGGGGTGGGCTTTGGGGTCTTCCATACATCCCCATGGGAGGGGGTGCTCCTCTAGGACCAAATGCATGGTTAATGGCACCAGGAGCTTGCTGTGGGTAACCCATAGGAGGCTGCAATGATATTCCGAAAATTGTGTTGTTGGCTGTAAATGTGAAATATTTTTGACATGTGATTTCTTACATACCTTATCAGAACAGCACCTTATCACATATATTTGCCGGTGTTCATATCTACCACCTCTCCTGGGTTTTCTGGAATTTCCTGGATCTTCACGGCTTCCTAGAAAAGAAACTCTCCAGGATTGTAGGTTTTTATGTGCATTTGTTGGAGATTTTTGTGATCCTCAAGGGAGGTGCAGTTTTAAATCCCAGCGGGTGCAGTTGGCATTTTGTTATGCCTCAGGGGAGGTGTATATAGTTGGAAGCCCCAAGGGGAGTGCAGTTTTTCAAAGATTTTTGGTGAGCCTCAAAAGATTTTGAAACTTAAAAGGCAGTATATTCTAGTTTTTCATTTATTAATTAATATAATGTTCTTAAAACTACACTAACTATGTTGATGGTATACTGCCTGCCAAACTGTGCTTAGTAAGCCTGTAACAAAGTTCTCAATTTGAAGGTACGACCATGGGAACATGTTCAAATAGCAGGCCTGGGTAATAGCTAGTAATATGTAATACTAACGATTAAAAATATTGAAGTAATAGTAATAGGTTGAGCAAAAACTCAATGTAATAGTAATAGGAAGCAATGTAATAGTAATGGTAGTAGGAAGCAGTAATAGTATTAGGAAGCAATGTAATAGTAATGGTAGTAGGAAGCAGTAATAGTAATAGGAAGCAATGTAATAGTAATTGACCTATTACTTTTATATTACTGTTGAACATTTAAACCAAATTTCAACTACACAACAAATTCCATTTGATTAGGTTGTAGATTCCACTAATTACTCCAGGTTTTATGGTTGCTCCCCCTTGTCAACTTCAGCATGGCCCTGGTGAAGTTTTATCCTAGAGTTTTATAAGCGTTTATATAGCAAGAGACACTGGTACAGTGTGACTGCTGTATTGACTAAAGGGATTAAACTAGGCTTTCACTGCTTTGAAGCCAGTTCTTGCAAGTGCCAAGTTGCCAACTATAAGCCTATAAGGTTTAGTGACTGCCTCCATGGTGCACACAATTTAGCCTAAACTACAGTGGGTGTAAAAAAACATCCTGATGTATTTGTACTTGAGCCAATAATTAGCTGTCCACCAAGCACCAAGCAGCAGAGCAGTGGAGCAATGTGGTTTAATTAGACTGTAATATAATCATCTAGATATGTGATATTGACTACTGCTTTTGTCTTTCATTCCAGGATGGTATTTTAATATAAAATGGAACATAATTATGTTTTTACTTTATAATACTTCCCTAATGATGATGATGATGATGAAAGTACTTGACATTCTCAAATATCATACTTTGGGCATGGGTATCAATAAATGGCGAGTTAGATTTTTAATTCACCTGCCTTGTTTAACTTCTTGAGACTCTGAGTCAAACAATTGTACTTATTGTATTTATGCATACAGTGCATTATATCATAACATGTTCCAATGAAAAAGTTAATAGTAATCGTAATTGCTTCAAATGTAATAATAATAGGAAGAATTCAGCATGTAATAGTAATAGGAAGGAAACAAATTAATAGTAATATATTACATTGTAATATAATCTGACCCGTAGCCAGCTTTTCACAATGGGGTGTTCATATTTTACCAACTCAGACTCCAGGGTGCACCTAAAGTTCATGTGGGGTTATATTTTTACACAATGCAGAGGGCCCCACATCCTCGTAATGCAGAAGGTTACATTTCTAACTGGAAGAACAATGAAGTGGGTGTGAGATTGGTGGGCCATGTGGTTTCGTCTTATATTCTTTCATGTTACAGTGTGTATATATATATATACATGCAAACACCACATTAGCATCCCCAGCAGGCCCATAATGAGGTAGTTTTGGGAGTGCGTTTTCAGACAAAGTGGGACTCATATGGTCTGTGGAGACTGGTCCCATTTTGCTGCCTGATTAAGCCTAATTTACACCCAATTGTATTCATAAAAGCCAATACGCAGTGATAGCATATTGTTAATATAACTGAATTTTTTACTTGAAACCCTTCGCCGTGTGTGCAATTGTTTTTAATATGTTCATATTAATATAATAAAAAAACGAGGCACCGAAGAGTGTGCGTGTGTCAAAGTTATTTTTCAGAATAAACAGTGAACGTGTGAAATTTATAATCTGGTTTTTACTCAGTAAAACATGCCTGGTAAATAGAAGCAAGATTAGAAAATTTATTGTCCCCTTGTGGAATTTGAATTAAATTCTAAGTGTCAAACAGTCAAGTGCCATATCCTGTACACCACACTGACTCCAGAAAAACACAAACTGTATTTTACAACTGTACAGAACACAAAATGGACATAATAATTGATAATAAAGACTCTTCACACATTCTTGCCTCCTTATCAGCAATAAGGCTCCCCTTTCTGAGATCCACAAACATGCAACTTGCAACCACAGTATTTTCGCAAGCATACACTACAGCCACACAATAGATGAAGCTAAATTTTATTGTGTATTGGTTAAATTACAATTATTCATCGAAATTTTTGTTCCATTGCAATAATAAAAAATGATGCTTTGAGCCAATGAGTTTGTCTACCGGGTTAGCAGCTTGTAAGAAATTCACTCGCTACACATCTTAACTTAAGTTGTTGATTGTTGAGAATAGCCTCTTTGACAGTCGGTAGTTACCTTAATCAGCATACTAAAAATAAAAAAGCCGCACCTCTCGTTTAATGATTATGAATGTTTAATGAATTATTTTATATGGCTTAATTTATGTGCTCATAATTGTTAAATCATTGTCTCCCCATTCATTCACCAGTATTTTGCCTGCATCTGTTATCTCTAAGTGACTACAATTAGGAGTCTAGGACTCATAATTTTATGTAAAACTGGCTTTTTGTGTATTTGTTACTCCATGCATTTATATAATAGGAGACCCTGGGATAGTGTCTTTCTGCATGGCTAATTGGATGCAACTGTCCTTTGACTCACATTCCTCTAGTGACTGCCCTTTCCAAATGTGGCATTGGAGACAGACCCCTCAGCCAGGCTCCCATACATTCAATGATGATCACTTAATAGATAACGGTTCTCCCTTTAACATATGTACAAATCAGGCTTTCTTGGCATTCCTTGCAATGCTTGAACACTATCCAGCAGCTGTTAGGAAGGGGGGTTTAACGCTTTTGAGAAACATGGAATACAATTAGTGGTTCACATTTTAAAGATGCAATTTTGAGGGGGTTCACATTTTGGAAAAAGGGGGTTCACAAAAAGGGGATTCACGTGAACCCCAAGAACCCCCTGGCTACGGGCATGGTAACTAACCCCAGGCCTGTCTGCGTTAACTGCTATATACCCTTTAATGTTCAACTTTCCCACGGTCAACACGGAAGACTTCCTGTTACAAAATACTATGCCTGCTCATTCTGGGTAGACGAACAGACTAGGTCCCTTTATAGTTTAACAGTTGGCATGCAGGTTTAATATATACCGGCATTTATCATGATGCTGATACGGCAAACAATAGTCAATAGGCCTATATCAATGAAATTGAAAGTACGCAAATGTTATGTGAAATTTAGAAACCCTTCTTGTTTTAGAGGTCTAACAGCCATATACCAATGTCTTTTTTAAATTGTGATGATTGTCAGACGTTTATGTTTAACAAACAAGCCAGCCAAAGTACAGATACGACAATGATCGACAATTGAACCATACCAGTGCACCGCCCCGGCTACGGCACTGACACCGGTATACACTCACTGGCACGTACTCCAAAGGCAAAGCCCGAGACACCTGTAGACATTATTATAACTCTCACATCTCAACCGGTAAATAAAAGCAAGATTATAAAATTTATTGTCCCCTTGTGGAATTTGATTTAAATTCTAAGTGTCAAACAGTCAAGTACCATATCCTGTACACCACACTGACTCCAGGAAACACAAACTGTATTTTACAACTATACGTAACACAAAATGGACATAATAATTGATAATAAAGGCTCTTCACACATTCTTGCCTCCTCATCAGCGATAAGGCTGCCCTTTCCGAGATCCACAAACATGCAACTTGCAACCACAGTATTTTTGCAAGCATACACTACAGCCACACAATTACACAATTTCTCATCAGCACGCGCATTTTAAAATAGGTGAAGCTAAACTTTATTGTGTATTGATTAAATTACAATTATTCATAGAAATTTTTGTTCCATTGCAATAGTTTAAAATTATGCTTTGAGCCGATGAGTTTGTCTACCGGGTTAGCAGCTTGTAAGAAATTCACTCGCTACACATCTTAACTTAAGTTGTTGATTGTTGAGAATAGCTTCTTTGACAGTCGGTAGTTACCTTAATCAGCATACTAAAAATAAAAAGCCGCACCTCTCGTTTAATGATTATGAATGTTTAATGAATTATTTTATATGGCTTAATTTATGTGCTCATAATTGTTAAATCATCGTCTCCCCATTCATTCACCAGTATTTTGCCTGCATCTGTTATCTCTAAGTGACTACAATTAGGAGTCTAGGACTCATAATTTTATGTAAAACTGGCTTCTTGTGTATTTGTTGCCCCATGCGTTTATATAATAGGAGACCCTGGGATAGTGTAAAGTCCTACTGCATGGCTAATTGGATGCAACTGTCCTTTGACTCACATTCCTCTAGTGACTGCCCTTTCCAAATGTGGCATTGCAGTCAGACCCCTCAGCCAGGCTCCCATACATTCAATGATGATCACTTAATAGATAACGGTTCTCCCTTTAACATATACAAATCAGGCTTTCTTGGCATTCCTTGCAATGCTTGAACACTATCCAGCAGCTGTTAGGAAGGGGGGTTTAACGCTTTTGAGAAACATGGAATACATTTAGTGGTTCACATTTTAAAGATGCAATTTTGAGGGGGTTCACATTTTGGAGAAAGGGGGTTCACAAAAAGGGGATTCACTTGAACCCCATGAACCCCCTGGCTGCAGGCATGGTAATTGACCCCAGGCCTGTCTGAGTTAACTGCTATATACCCTTTGATGTTCAACTTTCCCATGGTCAACACGGAAGACTTCCTGTTACAAAATACTATGCCTGCTCATTCTGGGTAGACGAACAGACTAGGTCTCTTTATAGTTTAACAGTTGGCATGCAGGTTTAATATATACCGGCATTTATCATGATGCTGTTTTACTTCTTGTGCATTGGACATTTAAAAGACTATGAAGTTGAAGGCTGTTTTCAAATCATAATTATACGCAGCTCACCCGGGCACCGTCACGCATGCAGGCACCACGTTGCTGATACGGCAAACAATAGTCAATATCCCAGATAGCAGGTAAACGTTAATATAACGTTTGCATTTGGTTAGAACAGTTCGATTTTGGTTACTGTTAGATCTCTAACGTTACCGGAACGTTAGTTTTGGTTTGGTTTGAAACTGCTTGATTTCTAACGTTGCCAGAACGTTCGTTTTTGGTTTGATTTAAAACGGTTTGATCTCTAACGTTGCCGGGACGTTAGTTTTTTGTTTGATTTTAAACAGTTAGATCTCTAACGTAGTCGGAACGTTAGTTTTTGGTTTGATTTGAAACTGTTTGATCTCTAACGTTGCCGAAACGTTAGGTTTGGGTTTGATTTTAAACAGTTATATCTCTAACGTTGCTGGAACGTTAATTTTTGGTTTAATTTAAAACAGTTAGATCTCTAACGTTGTCGAAACGTTGGTTTTTGGTATGATTTAAAACAGTTAGATCTCTAACTTTGCCGGAACGTTCCTTTTTGGTTTGATTTAAAACAGTTACTTCTCTAACGTTGTCGGAACGTTAGTTTTTGGTTTGATTTGAAATTGTTTGATCTCTAACTTTGCCGGAACGTTCGTTTTTAGTTTGATGTTAAACAGTTAGATCTCTAACGTTGCGGGAACGTTCCTTTTTGGTTTGACTTAAAACAGTTAAATCTCTAACGTTGCCGGAACGTTCGTTTTTAGTTTGATGTTAAACAGTTAGATCTCTAACGTTGCCGGAACGTTCGTTTTTAGTTTGATGTTAAACAGTTAGATCTCTAACTTTGCTGGAACGTTCGTTTTAGGTTTGATTTGAAACTGTTAGATCTCTAACGTTGCCGAAACGTTCGTTTTTGGTTTGATTTTAAGCAGTTAGATCTCTAGCGTTGCCGGAACGTTAGGTTTTGGTTTGATTTTAAACTGTTTGATTTCTGACGTTGCCGGGACGTTAGTTTTTGGTTTGGTTTTAAACTGTTCGATTTCTGTCGTTTCCGGAACGTTAGTTTTTGATTTGATTAGAAACGTTTTGATCTCACTAACGTTGCCGGAACACAAGTATACATGCAAGCTATTAAAACAGTAAAATAGATTAAACTCGGCTAGTCAGATAGCATCTATAACTAGCCGAGTTGCCCGGCGTTGCTCAGGGGAAAACGGCAGTCGCTCGCTCAAATACTGTTTTGAAAATTGCAATCCTTGAGATCCCCACTGCCCCATATGAATGTTCTAGCTGCTCGGCTTTGCACGGGAGAAAAAGAAATTGTCCAGATAAAACCACGTGTAATTATATCTATAAATGAAATCTTAGGGAGCACTCCCACAATCTTGTACACTGGAATGTGATCCATCCTGAAATCATGAATAATAATATTATGAATACTAAAATTAGACCAAACCTCAAATGCCCTACATTTTAATCTCACCCACACCAAACCGACCAAACAAATCCCAGATGTTTCTAGTCTACACACATTGATAAATTGTACCTGGTTACTGGCCTAGTTGTAGGACAAACCTGGCCTGTATGCATACATACGTACGTACGTACGTATATCGATACGTACGCACATACACACATACATACATACACACATACACACATACATACATACAAAGAAAGACTGTTTAATAATATATACGTTCCTTTAACGTTACGTTACGTCTTCGTTTTGGTTAGACCTCTACCGTTCTCGGAATGTTAGTTATTGGATTGAATTGAAATGGTTCAGCCCCCTCCTCAAAAGACCCCCTCCCAAAAGCCCCCCCCCCCCCCCCGGTTCCGGCGCCTTACTACTTGTGTTAAAGTATCATTATTCTAATTATATTGTTGGTGTAACAGAGAAGTGGTATATCGATCGTTTCACTATAAATTAAATATAGCATCACTGCATTAGGATGGCAAACCCTCACTTTCCATTTTACTACAGGTACGACAACTAGTTAAAATCAATAAACTGTCAAACTGCTGACAGTAATGGTTTTTCTACACTGAAACGGCCAGAGACAGTACTGGTCTTCTGGTTATCCGGTTTCCAAGAGCGAAGCGTTACGGAGATGATGCGTTACGGAGATTAAAAACAACCCGCTATCCGCAATTGCGCATTATTGCGTTGCAACAGGAAATCGATTAATATGCCAAATACTATAGTTTCCTAGGATGAATAACATATCAAATAGCCAAGTAAAACAAATACAGCTGTAGATTTTCCTTGGAAAAATATCCTGAAAAGAAAGCGTCATCTCCGTAACGGGTTTTGCCACAGTTTTCAAAGTCAACTTTGACGAAGTCTGCAGAAGTACCGGCTGTAATTAGGATAATATTTTTCTTTTAATTAAAATGTTAATAAATCTCAATTGCCATGGTAATGTATCTTGTTTATTCACATAAAGGTTTCCCCGTGTCATGTGCGGTTCAAATCCATTACGGAGATTGCACCAATTTGTACCACTATTTGAACCAACACAATAAAACAATGTAGCATACACTAAAGTCTTTCATATTTGCCGGACAGTTGCGTCAAACTGCCTATTTTAAATAAACACTTTTATTGTTACATTATATGTCGTATCTTTTCTTAGGCAATAGTTACAAGGACAAAATATGGATGGGACAACTTTTTCAAAACTACCGACAATACAGAAGACGCTATATTACGGAGACCAAACCTTTGTAATTATATACACTTTTTCGCGTTTTTACTGTACAGTGAAACTCTACAAGCGTCATGTTACACGTTTGTGTGGCATTTATGTAGGGCCAACGTTATACCAATGTGTGCATATTCATTGTGTGTGTGTGTGCGTGTGTGCGTGTGTGCGTGTGTGCGTGTGCGCGCACGTGCGTGCGTGTGTGCGGGTGGTATTTGTGTTGGAAATGCTGGTACAATTGCAATCACCTGTAGAAGTTGAAAACCGTTAATCCAATTATCCATTAATCCTTGCACCAGGCAGGAGCTATATCTCACACCATCTTAGACTGAGTTTGATCTGAGGACTTCATCAAATTCTAACCCTATAAGTGCTGCTGGACAGAGGCCTGAAATAATATACTGCCCTATTTGTTAGGGTAATTATCACATCCACTACTCCACTCAAGGGGTGAACAGTGCCCTGATGGGACGAGCCACTGGGACAGAGCCCCAACACTCATTTGATGTCAGCAGGGGAGCGTCATTAAGTGCAATAAACAAGCTTTTGCAATCAACCAGAACTGGATACAACAAACAAAGAAGAAGCTCTTCTAGTGATATCGGTGTCCACCAACATGGATAGTGTCTGAGGGGAGGACAGTCATGAAATACCCATTTGTCTAACTAGATAACATCTCTGGATTTCAGTTATGTTGGAAGTAAATTATTATTTTAACAAACACTCTGGATTTCGACATTCACATATGTCGAAACGGTGTGCACGGTTTCAATGATCAGGAGTTATAATGATAAAAAATATTATAGAATAAAAACGAATTAGTATCTATATCCATACAGGCTGTGTGTATATACGGATAAAAGTTTGTTTGGCAAACTGCAAAAAACTGTGTCTTTGGATTTCAATAAATTACCGTGTAGCTATATCTTCAAATGCTGGAAAAATTCAGTGAAATTATCTGTAAATAGCGTACTCATTCTACTTCAGCGAACCAAAGGCGTGAATTTAACTATATATATATTGCTGGTCTTATTAGTAAGTACTGAGTTGTTTAAATCAAAATTTTACTCAAGGCACAGTGGTCACGTGTGGTCAGTGGGCGGGAATAACTGCCACCAACTGCCACAGTCAGTGTGCCAACGTTTAATGTTACAGTAACACCACATGCTGTTGGGTAAGTTCCAACCTATATTTTATACATTATAAAGCAATACTTTCAATTTATAATTGTACCATGATATGGGAAAGAGAATTGTGCATCCTTCGATGTAAACTGATTAACATGTTTGGGTATAGTTATTTAGTAATGACTTTGATTACTGATAACTAGGAAAATGGGAAGATGGAGACTAATTGTATGTCGACCTCAGGAGCAGTGTACGGCTGACCAGATGGTGGTAGAGAAGGATTAATGAGGTTTCTGGGGCTGATCACAGCCAGTAGACAGTAGTTGTTTGAATGGCATAGCCATAGAAAGTCTGTTTTAATCGTGTTTAGATTCGTTAAATCTAGTATATGTATTACGGAAACTGCCGTCGTATTACGGGAATACAAATATCTGACTACATAAAATGATACACATTAAACAATTGCTTAATCTATAAATAATACTGCTCGAGATGCCCTGAAGAAACTGTCATATTTTTACTTGTTACAATTTATCAACAAATATTTAGTCTACTACAATTTCTACAAAGTCTATGGTGACGTCATCCAATGCTGTGCCTGTGTACAAAGTTACAACTTTGACTGCCAGCAGCCTGCTGATGACTGCAGTGGCACATGGCACGTGGGCATATTATTATGTCTGCATCTGTCAGTCAACAGCAATGACAGCGGCAAAAAATATCAGTGTCATTAATGCGCGTCTAGACATTAATACAATTAATGCATTGTCCAGCAGCTTTTAGGTGGGGGGGGGGGGGGTAACGCTTTTTGAGAAACATGGAATACAATTAGAAGTTTACATTTTAAAGATGCAATTTTGAGGGGGTTCACATTTTGGAGAAAGGAGGTTCACAAAAAGGGGGGTTCAATATGCACACCGATACACGCGCATGCATGCACATGCGCACACGCACAATAAATATACATTAACCTTTTTTATTTTTACACATTCACGTAGATAAGATTAATTTTATCAAATAAGTTTGGTTATTTGCACTATAAAGT
Organism: Escarpia spicata; assembly: GCA_963995525.1. Taxonomy (NCBI): domain Eukaryota; kingdom Metazoa; phylum Annelida; class Polychaeta; order Sabellida; family Siboglinidae; genus Escarpia; species Escarpia spicata. The sequence continues at coordinate 16,036,513 of OZ023210.1, forward strand.
AATTTCGATGACATCATGATACTTTTTATTACATAACTATAGCGTTTATGGGGTAAGTTGATCAAAAACTTCCATGGTTTTGATTATGATGCACCATAACTATAAGCTAGTGCCATAAACTGTAATGTAGATCACTACAGCATCACTTGTAATCTGGATCGTTTACTTGATAATTGTTTAAACACACAGGAGCTGTGCGCAAACACATCTTGACTGCCAAGGCAACAGACAAAGAGGTGGAACAGGAGGTGAAGATGTGGTTAAAGTTTGCTACGGAGAGGGACGTCGGCCGGAAGGAGAAAGAAGAGAGGAAGCGAACCGAAGTAATCACGGTGCCATGAAAGCCACTCACGGAAACTATATATAGGACTGGTTTCTTTATCCAATACTGCAATTTTTATTATTTCTATTTGGTGGGTCTCCCACCCATGTGTGGTTGGTCCCCTCATAATAAATTCAGCTTTATATAAAGCTTTTACACAAAAATACACTTGTCTTGTGTTACTATGCAAAGTAGCCACGATCCAGTTGGTACATCATAAAACGTCACACTTAAAATACTCTTTCCTTGTGTTTATAAAGTGAAAACAGTTGCACGTACGTATACCAAGAATGGCCATGTGTTACAATATATCAAATGCGCAGGTGCTATAGGAAATGGGTTGAATTGCGTTAAATTATGGTTAGAACGTAGGTTATACATTAATGTCAGTTCAACGTTACATTTTCGTTAGAAATTAAACGTTAGGTAAACGTTAAGCAAACGACTGAACTAACGTTTCTGCTAATGTTGCAAAAACGTTAGTTTACTGTTACATTCTGGTTATAAATTAAACGTTAAATGAACGTTAAGCTAACGTTTCTGTAACATTTACATTAACGTCAATTTAACGTTACAATTTCGTTAACGTTAAAACGTTAAACGTTAAACAAACGACTAAAATAACGTTAAACTAACGTTTCTGCTAACGTTACAAAAACGTTAGTTTACTGTTACATTCTGGTTAGAAATGAAACGTTAGATTAACGTTAAAGAAACGAGCAAAATAACGGTAAACGAACGTTCCCATTCAACGTTAAACTAACGTTTATGCAACGGTTACATTAACGTTAGTTTAATGTTACATATTTGTTAGATTAACGTTAAAGAAACGAACAAAATAACGTTAAACTAACGTTTGCATTAAACGTTAAATTAACGTTTCTGCAACGGTTACATTAACGTTAGTTTAACGTTTCGTTTTGGTTAGAAATTAAACGTTAGATTAACATTAAAAAAACGAGCAAAATAACGCAAAATTAACGTTTGCATTAAACGTTAAACAAACGTTTCTGCACACGTTACATTAACGTTATATTAACGTTTGCATGCTATCTGGGTATATATAGGCCTATATCAATGACATTGAAAGTACGCAAATGTTATGTGAAATTTAAAAACATTTTTTTGTTTTAGAGGTCTAACAGCCATATACCGTTGTCTTTTTAAATTGTGATGGTTGTCAGACGTTTATGTTTAACAAACAAGCCGGCCAAAATACAGATACGACAATGATCGACAATTGAACCATACCAGTGCACCGCCCCGGCTACTGGCACGTACTCCAAAGGCAAAGCCCGAGACACCTGTAGACATTATTACAACTCTCATATCTCGACCGGTTGGCCAATTTACTCACGTAGTTTCCTCGTGGCGGTGCACCCCGTGACATTGCTGATGTATATAACGTATTATTTGGTTATTTTTTCTGATTAACCGACAACTGACTCGTGCGCTCGCGTAATGATTAATATGGCCGCGGTGACTGGCGTTGTCATTCAAACTAGTTTAGTTGACGTAATGGGGATAGATCGTTATAGACCCCTATGTTACTTCCGGGTTCATGGGTCACAAAAAGTGACAGTGGTTTTGAGACGGGGACCCGCTTTCAAAGTTGTCTTGCACCCTGGAAAATAGTTCCAGGGGCATCTGAACCGGTGGAATTTGGGAGGCACCCCCAATATTTTGGGTGGACTCCGGCTATATATATGTTTAGCCTCATCTATTTTGGCAAGAGGGGGATGCAGTTGGAAGTTTTTAGCTACTCTTAAGGGGGTGAAATAGGATTTTTTGGTAGCCTCCGGGGGGGTGCAGTATGAGGGTTTTGGTGAGCCACAGCCATGCAGTATATTCACCACGTTCCGACGCAGGCATGTGTCATACGAGTTCCTGGTTGGCGGCACAATTATATTATAAAGTGTCCAGTTTATTTTCTTATAAAAACATAATATATAATATTAATGTAGTAGTCGGAATGGGGCAGTGGGCTGATACCCCAATATTTAGAGTGGGGGTTGAGGCCTGCGTGGGTGTGTGCGTGCGTGTATGTGTGTTGAAGGGTATGTGCATGCGTGTGTGTGCGCGTACCTTCACGTGCGTGCGTACGTGTTTGTGTGTGGCTATGGGAGTGAGTGTGGAGGGGTTTTGTCATGCACAGCGAGGTTCATTGGACCAGCAGTTATTCGTTGCGTTTGATGGATTATGTAACTCCGAGTTCTGGAGACGTGGATGTTCCGCTCTGGAGATATGGATGTCCCGCTCTGGAGATATGGATGTCCCGCTCTGGAGATATGGATGTCCCGCTCTGGAGATATGGATGTCCCGCTCTGGAGATATGGATGTTCCGCTCTGGAGATATGGATGTTCCGCTCTGGAGATATGGATGTTCCGCTCTGGAGATATGGATGTTGCGCTCTGGAGATATGGATGTTCCGCTCTGGGGATATGGATGCCCCGCTCTGGGGATGTGGATGTCCCGCTCTGGAGATGTGGATGTCCCGCTCTGGAGATGTGGATGTCCCGCTCTGGGAGGGAGGGAGGGAGGTAGGGAGGGAGGGAGGGAGGGAAAAAGCGGAGATGAGAGGACAACATATACGTGATATACGCATGTGTGTTTAATTGTTTACAAAAAGTCCAAGTCACAAAAACATGATTCAGATCGTGAGATTCAATTAGAACAGTTTGTCTCCAGTGCGATCACGAACGGTTTTTTTTTTTACAAATCATTAACATTCAACATTGAAACAAGCTTAAGCAGTACACGCATGCTAAGAGGGCGGTGCCTGTAAACATGTATACAACAAGTATGCGCATGTGCGTGTGACAGTGCGTCTACCATTTATGTCATTACTCAGACAACAACGTCACAAGCGTCAGTCAGTCTGGTGAACGAGAATCGCATAACATTTCACAGTTAACATACCCAAAACAGCACAACATTACAACCGTTGCTTATCCGTTCTAGACACCGGACATGTCGTGGGGAGCACCACCACGAGGGAATTACGTAAGTAATAGGCCGATAGGAATATATCCTAACACGGAAACGCATTATCAATTGTATTATCGCCCACATATATTCTAGTTATTAAATTTAAAGTTCACGATAAGGTCGGTCGTCTAGAAGATAGTGCTGGATATATAATATCAGAGGGATTCTTAATGGCAGAAGACCTGAATGAATAAAATACTTATTCGGGCAGACCTGAATGAGTAAAATACTCATTCAGGCAGAATACAGGCTCAGCTCAGGGTATCTGAATGAATAATTTAGTTCCGGTAACCCTTTTAGTTCCCTTCCAGGGAAGATATTAGTTCACTACCAGTACCAGAGGCTAAGTTCAAGGGGGCGGAAAAAAGTTCTCTGGGTAAACATAATATGTTCACTCATCCACTGTTACAATTTGTTAATTAAACTACATAGAAACTGGTAAGAAATCACACCCTCAAAATATTTTCTTAAAATTTATTACCGGCAACGCCAATGGCAATGTAATTGTTATGGAAAATATTGTTGTAGGCTGGAGGGTATGGCCAAAACCCTCCACCCCCAGCTAACTACGTACCACCCGGCGGGTACCAGCAGCAACAAGTGCCACAGCAGCCAGCCTATGCACCAGGGTACACAGGAGATTCTGCCCCTGGGAGCTATAACCCTGCAGGGGGGTACCCAGGTGCTACCCCTGGTGGCTATAACCCTGCCGGGGGTTATCCAGGTGCTGCACCTAGTGGTTATAATCCTGCAAGGGGGTACGGAGGAGCGGCCCCTCCAGGAGGGGCGATGTATGGAGCACAGCGCTACGGTGTCCCACCCCAGGGTCCTCCACCAGGTGTCAAACCTGAACTATGGAATTGGTTCCAGGTATGTCGTGTTGATATTATAAATGCTTGTTTGCATTGTTGTTTGGTATTCATAAACTGTCTGCGTACATCTTGTTGGCTAGTCAGACTGGAGGACTTGAAGTATAATACTTATCTCTGACACTTTTATATTGTGTTCTATATTGTGTCTCCCAACTGAGATACATGTAAAAAAAGTATATCATCAGTTTTATCTAGTCATTTTGAGTCAGTAAATATCAGTATTTTGAAGATACACATATAATATTATCATTCAAAATTGCTTATTTTGCCAACTGACATAGCTATGATCCTTTGACGGATTGGCAGTGTTAAGTCTGTAGATGCAACATTACTTCCTCACATTAGTAATGTGTTTGTTTTCAATGACAGATCGTCATTGCTGACATAGCTATGATCCTTTGACGGATTGGCAGTGTTAAGTCTGTAGATGCAACATTACTTCCTCACATTAGTAATGTGTTTGTTTTCAATGACAGATCGTCATTGCTGACATAGCTATGATCCTTTGACGGATTGGCAGTGTTAAGTCTGTAGATGCAACATTACTTCCTCACATTAGTAATGTGTTTGTTTTCAATGACAGATCGTCATTGCTGACATAGCTATGATCCTTTGACGGATTGGCAGTGTTAAGTCTGTAGATGCAACATTACTTCCTCACATTAGTAATGTGTTTGTTTTCAATGACAGATCGTCATTGCTGACATAGCTATGATCCTTTGACGGATTGGCAGTGTTAAGTCTGTAGATGCAACATTACTTCCTCACATTAGTAATGTGTTTGTTTTCAATGACAGATCGTCATTGCTGACATAGCTATGGTCCTTTGACGGATTGGCAGTGTTAAGTCTGTAGATGCAACATTACTTCCTCACATTAGTAATGTGTTTGTTTTCAATGACAGATCGTCATTGCTGACATAGCTATGATCCTTTGACGGATTGGCAGTGTTAAGTCTGTAGATGCAACATTACTTCCTCACATTAGTAATGTGTTTGTTTTCAATGACAGATCGTCATTGCTGACATAGCTATGATCCTTTGACGGATTGGCAGTGTTAAGTCTGTAGATGCAACATTACTTCCTCACATTAGTAATGTGTTTGTTTTCAATGACAGATCGTCGATGCTGACATAGCTATGATCCTTTGACGGATTGGCAGTGTTAAGTCTGTAGATGCAACATTACTTCCTCACATTAGTAATGTGTTTGTTTTCAATGACAGATCGTCGATGCTGACCGCTCTGGCCAGATAACAGTGAACGAACTGCGACAGGCATTGCTAAATGGCAACTGGTCTCCATTCAACCCAGAAACGTGTCGGCTCATGATAGGAATGTTTGACCGCAACAAGTAAGTCATTTAGCTGAAGTTACAGTATTTTGCTACATCACTGTCAGTTGCTATTGGTTACTGTTGCTACTCTCTGTTGCTGTTGGTTACAATTGGTACTCTCTGTTGCTATAGGTTACAATTGGTACTCTATGTTGCTATTGGTTACAATTGGTACTCTATGTTGCTATTGATTACAATTCGTACTCTCTGTTGCTATTGGTTACAATTGGTACTCTCTGTTGCTATAGGTTACAATTGGTACCCTATGTTGATGTTGGTTACAATTGGTACTCTCTGTTGCTATTGGTTACAATTGGTACTCTATGTTGCTATTGGTTACAATTAGTACTCTCTGTTGCTGTTGGTGACTGTCGTTATTCTCTGTTGCTGTTTGTGACCCTCAGTATTCTTTGTTGCAGTTTGTGACCGTCGGTATTCTCCGTTGTTGTTTTTTGCTGTTTGTAACCCACAGTATTCTATGTTGTTGTTTGTGACCCCAGTATTATCTGTTACTGTTGGTGACTGTCGGTATTCTTTGTTGCTGTTGGTGACCCTCAGTATTCTCTGTTGCTGTTTGTGACCTTCAGTATTCTCTTCTGTTGTTTGTGACCTTCAGTATTCGGTGTCACTTTTGTGACCCCCAGTATTCTATGTTGATTTTGTGTGACCCTCAGTATTCTATGTTGCTTTTTGTGACCCTCAGTATTCTCTGTTGTTGTTGGTGTCCATCAGTATTCTTTGTTGCTTTGGGTGGCAACATTATCATTCTTTGGTTGAAATGGATTAGTAAATTAAAACAAATTGGTTTAGTTTGCTAATATTGTTAATATGATGCATTCCATTCTGTTGTCTTCATTTTGTAAAACATAAGAATTATATTTTCAGCCATTTTTAAACACATATCAGGTGCACATTTTATTCCCAGAAGAGTTAGTATATATTTTTAATGTATCTATTTCATATATTATTCACAAGTTGTATTATATTTTTACTGCATGAATCTTTGTTTTTGTGTTACTTCAAGATCAGGAACAATTGATGTTCATGAATTTGCGGCATTGTGGAAATACATTGAAGACTGGAAAGCATGCTTTGACAGGTAGTACATGTTACAGTGTAATGATAATGGTACATTTTTCATTAAAATGAAATTACTTACACAAAATATTATTCCAGGGGTGCACAATTGAAAATTGTGTAGCATAATTTGAAAATCCATTAACAAAATAATGTTTGAACGTGCATGCATAACAAAGCACTTTGAAATATTATGCATAGTTGACATCTGTATTCACATAGTTGCTGTCATATGTGATCATTTAGTTTGCTGAGAAATAATTATAATAAATATAAAATATTGTATGTCTAATATATGTTTGTTACTTTTAAGTTTTTCTTGGCTTTTTTTTTAAATTATACCCTCAACATTTATTTGTCCATCTTTTCAGGTTTGACAGAGACAGATCTGGGAACATAGATGGAGCAGAACTTCATCAGGCATTCCAAACATTTGGCTACAATTTGTGAGTGTTTAGTTAAACCATGAACATAATTTGGCATAAACCAGGTGAGCTGCTGGTTATGTTGGTAGCAGTCGTATCACCTTGTTGAAATTTGCAAGAAAATCTGTAGCATTATTTTGCAAAGCGTGTTTTCGCTGTTCAACAATCGTAAGTATTTCATTAAAAACTAGTTTTCTAACAATTTGTTTGTATCCAGTCAATTAAATAAACGCTAGTGATTTAGAATATTGGTATTTGGGCAAGCTTGTTCATAATTTTTACAGAATAGCATATTTAACTATAATCCAGTTAGCATATATATGTGGGTATGTTGACAATTTCCTGTCACAAGGTTTTACAATTTTTTTTAATTCCTCATTGGTTAAGGGTGCTTGCCGATTTTAGGGTTTGTACTACATGCAAGATGGACGTAAATCTATTGTTCGTAATGGTACACATATTTTGTGTGATTGTTCCAAGGACCGACAATCAGTTGGCAACATTTACTGAACTATTAAAATTTATGTCATAACAAAGGTCAATACAAATGCTTTGGGAAACCATCTTCTGTATCTAGCGCCATCTGGAGGATGGTCATTTTTGTTAGCCTCGATTATCCAGATGCCATGAGGTGGCAGCATTGGCCCCTCACTACGGCCTGGATCATTAATCTCCTGCCAATGTTACCGGTAGGGGGCTTTACCCCAGATTCGGGTAGAGACGATGATTGGCTCTCAGGGCAACTATGAAATAACAAATTAAATAAGGATATACTTTTATCAGATAAATCTATACTATAACAACTATTCAACATTAAACTTGAAACATGTCACACAAAAAATAAACCGACATTAAACTTTTTTTCGTAGTTTAGTGCCTTTTTAATCACATGCATATTCACTAGGTGGCAGCTCTCTTAGCTGTCAACAAGAGGGCAATCAAAACGTGACTCTGAGCCAGACTATCTTCCTGGCGAAGTCACGCAGCCAGGCGAGAGAGGGTTAAGCGAGACTACATTTTTGTCAGTACAATTAGCTATGGCCAAAAGCTTGCAAGACCAGTATACATAACATAAGCCATGCAAAGTACAAACAAAGTTCAACGTTTTACTTTTCAGGTCACCAAACTTTGTGAACTTGTGTCTCCGTGTCTTTGACCGACATAGCACAGCCACAATCAACTTTGATGACTTCATCCAGTGCTGTGTATTGCTGAAATGTCTGACAGACCAGTTCCGCGCCACAGATGTACAACAGAGAGGGGTCATCCAGCTAAGATACGAAGAGGTAATTGCTATTTCTGTTCCTCTTTCGGTTATGGATGGTCATATCAGTTCACAAAGTCTCTAGAAACATATAGTATTAGGGATCATCTCAGAACATCGATGTCCGACATCAGACAAAATTACTTTTATCTGACCTCAGCCCCACCCCTGACAACATTTTTGTAAACATTGATATATGATGATATCAATATATTAACAGTACCAAAAAGCATAAACTATCAATGTTTGATGTCAGACGAAACTGCCTCTGACCCACCCTCCCCCGAACGAAAGTCATTTCATCTGATAGCGGACATCAACATTCTGAGATGATCCCTTACATATGTGTATCATGTTTGGTCCATCGCTGGAGGAATAAATGACCATAGTGGCTCCACCTGTTGAGTGGAATGTACATTAATTTCCATTGATGCTATACAGAATATTTATAATGCATGCGTCGTAGTTCAACTGTTAATGCTAGATGTCGTATGTGTTGTGGATATTGTGCGCATTGTGACAAATACGGAGTATAGTAGTTTTAGTGCATATGTAGATGCTACATTTAGTGCCAATATTAATAGTCTTATGATGCGCTGTGATGCTTTCGTATGTCGCCGGGTAGATGCTTGCAGGAAACTGGGCTACAAGTGTGATTCAACTTTTAATCACCAGATGGCATACATTATTTATTAACGATAATTAAACAGATAAGATGTCAACGTGTGCGCCATCACATGTGAAAATATTAAAATATCTCATTGACCATTTTTGCATCCTGGAAATACTTGACTAAATAACTGACCCCACCATGAAATTGTTCGTTTCAGTTTCTCACAATGGTTCTCAGCAACGATGTCATGTGACGTCTTCCTCTCATCACAACTAAACGGAGCTTCACAATGACGCTGAACAACTTGGGATGATTCCTTAGCTGAGGCCTTTGGGAGGATCATATCATATATATACAGACATCCCACTTATAGGTCGAAATCTGTATTTTGGGCGTGAAATTCCACATAAATCCATTAATCATTTTGCTCTACTAAATTGGGTCTACTTTAATAGCACTTCTATTCCAATCATGTTTCGCTATCTCTCGGGTACAAAACGAATCTACATGTCGTGAATCTGCCAAAAGTATTTTCTCTTTGGTTGCTGTAAGTTTTTCATTCGATTTTATATTTATGGTATAAACTTTATGTACTTTATCAAAATTTGTATATTTGGATAAAAATCAATATTAAAATGGGATACAGCAGTGTCCTTCCAAAATCTGTTTTGTATCTAGGAAATTAATACAATGTGACTTGTCTGTAAAGCCGCTTAACTCGATGTGTGTGTGCGTGCGTGCGTGCGTGCGTGCGTGCGTGCGTGCGTGCGTGCGTGTGTGTGCAGTTTTATATTGGATCCTGCACGTCTTTAAGTTTAAGATAGAAACTTACTAAGGTTACTCTTTAAATTCGTTTTCACCAAGCTGTCGCTGAACATTATGTTTCTTTTCCAAAACGATAGAGTTTGATCAGCAAATAAAGATGATCGATGTATTCAATTACATTGTTATTTTTTTAGTTTAATTTGTCATAAAAAGGGGTATTACATTTTCAAAGTATGGCTGGTACAAAATGGCACACACTCTGTAGCACTAAACGTTTTTCTTCAGACTTATCTATTTTTGCAGTAAAAGAATATTTGTACTGTTGTTTACCTTGTTGTAGGAATGCTTGCGGGTGTTGTAGTTATGTCATGCATACATTCTACGAATCTGTTATTGTTGCAAAGTTGTGGTTTGATAAAGAATTTGTATCTTAAAAATAATGTCTACAAAATCGATTCCGTGATAGACAATGGCATAGAACTGAAATAAGAGTTGTTATTAGTATGGATATACAGTAACATTACACTAACATATTGTTAGATGCATTTTCTGGATGCCGTTGAATTTGTTGGTTGACATAACACGTGATGGATGTGCAGAAAGGTCAAATTTCTCGGCTTCAAGGTTTGATTGTTTTAACTATAAAATGATGCGACATAAGCATAGCATTTTTTATTTAGATGTGATGAATGTATAATCTGTATTAGTGGCGAACTACTTATACAGTGGACAGGATAACACTTAGAGGAAGTTTCTTTGCTATGATTTGCAGCATTTCCAAATGGGCGTGTGGCTAGGGTGTCTTGTTCAAGATTGAATAACCAAAGTAACATGTCTCTCTAGAATAACTAGCATCCAATCAAAGGTTTCTATTTATTTCTACACATGATGCTTTTTTTATGATATACAAGGTGATTCACACATTTTTCATAATTCACACTTGCACATAATTATTCTTCTGTGATTTTGATGATTGTTTCAAGTGATGAATGCTTCAGTAAATGTTGGGAAATATCTTGCATTAGTTCCATCGTATGTTGCGAACACATTAAATCAGTGTGTGGGTCTTGCTTATTGGGAGGTGAGACAAAAACTATTTGTGTCCAGAAAATGACACAAATATATCACATTTTACATAGACAATTGAACTTCACTCTATGATCACCTTGGTAATACAGCCACGTTGCAGTTAAGGTCACCTTGGTAATACAGCCACCTTGCTATTAAGGTCACCTTGGGACAGTCCCAAATTATTTCTGTAACGGTAAAGTTTCAGAAATTAATTCTGTTAATATGGTCACCTTGCTATTCAGGTCAGTTTGGTCCTGTCCCGACAGTGACCTTGATAGTGTGGTTCCACTGTATTGTATCGTGTCATAATTGGACTGCAAGTATTGTTTCTTCAGATCATAACCGAATTATTGGAGCACATTGAAACACAAACATTGTTTTAGTGGGTTTTAATGTTATCTAATCTTAAAAAGAATTTGGTTTTGTGTAAATGGATCTAATTTTCACACTAGAATTGTTTGCACAATATCTGGATTTGTCTTAATTTGTTATTGTAATGTATGAATTTAAAAGGTTTGTGAAGCTAACTCCTAGACAATTACTAGGACACACCATTTTCAACTCGGTTACATTAAGTTATAATATTAATACAATAATAGCAGTAATATTTTGTAAATGTGCTAGATTATCGCACATTAATGCAAATATTTATGAAACAGTGCGATTTACCCAGATGTCTGCGATGTATTATCTACTTCTGTAGTTGAAAGGTTATCTAAACTGCCAAACGTTATCAGCGAGTACAGTTAATTGATGTCCAACAAAACATGTATATAAAATATAACTTAAATCAATGTGCCACTTTGTTACTGCTAGTGCTAAAGATGTATAGTTCTTGTATCACAGAGATACACGATAGTGTAGTGGTTAGCACATCCGCCTGGCATGCTGGCGCTCTGAGTTCAATACCCGGACCAGACAGGTATGGTATATTTGGTGTAACAACCTGGCTCTCAACATTGGGAACTGTGTATCCCTCGTGACTCGGAGATCACGTTCATGTCGGTCCCGTCTCAATTTGGGACGTAAAAGAACGACTGAGGACGACAAGCACCCTGGCAGTGACCTCTCTCAGTGCCAGCATACAAAGGTCGGTTTGGCGGTGTTCTGAAAAAGGCTGACTAGTTGAATGAGACCTTACAAGACCATAACATTCTAACCACAATAATACAGACTAGTAAGTCAAAAGAACGTTGCCGAGTGCTGGAATCAACTACAACTATAAACCAGGATATGCGTCCTCTATTTGTGATCTGCCTTGTTTCGGACTGGGACTAGCAATAAGTTAACGTGCGAAGGATAGATTAGCAGCAATTGAATTATGGTTTCTCAGGAAAATGCAAAAACACATTACAAAAGAAGAGTTTCCCAAGAGCAGAACAGTAAAGGCAATTACTGGGAACAATAAAAAGATGACAGTTACAGTTTATAGGACATAAAACATTATTGTTACAATATTAAAAAAGTACACAAAACGGGAGGAAGCAAATAATGAACTTCATCAGTAATCTAAGCCCAATGAGTGGTAGTTTTGTCATCTCCACGTATCGCAGAGGAAATTAATTGATGCAGTGATGCCACTTATCGAGTGGAACAGATATCATTCCATATTGATCCTATTTCAATAGCAGTGGAACCTCACTTTACAATCACCTCAATAATACAGCCACCTTGTAATTAAGGACACCCTAGAACAGTCCCAAGTTATTTCCATACACAGTAAAGTATACGATACTAGTCCCGCTAATGTGGTCACTGCACTATTCAGTTTATTTCTTTCCAGTCCCAAAGGTGACCTTAATGGTGAGCAAGCTTGTTAACAAATGCATTTGAATGTTGAGCATTTGAATGCGCATTCAAATGCCTCCGTGAAATTGTAAATGCATTTGCATTTGAATGCGTACGTTAAACATTTGCATTTGAATGCCATCCACAAACATTTGATTTGTCAAATGCACAATCACATGCGATTCAAATGCATGTGTAATCCTTTACAGACATGTTCACGTAGTGAGACTGGTGTGTATTATGTAGTGACACTTAGTGGTTACAATAATCATGTAGTAGTTTTTATTAAATAAATTAATGTGTTTGTCTACATTACGTTGTTTCTCCAAATAAAACAAAACATTAATATAAATTAATTCAAATGTGTAACCAAAACATTTGCATTTGAATGCCACCCCAAAACATTTGCATGTGAATGCATTCTGGAAAAATGGCATTTGAATCAAGTGAAACATTTGCATTCAAATGCGTTGACATGCATTTGCTGACCAGCCAGTCAGTGAGGTTCCACTGAGCTACAAATGACAATTTTATTATTAATGTTACCAGGCACAGTACATTAGACTATTAACTTGGACAAAACACTTTAAAATTTGTCCTCATAAATGGTGCTTTGGGAAGTAATTGTTTCAAAAGGTTTGGACATTAATGTAACATGAAATGTAGGCTTTTTACTAGGTGTAAATTTCATAATATAATATTGTCAGTTCGACATTACTGGTAAACAAATATTGGGTGCTTAGAAACGATTATGTTATGAAATGTTTTTGTTGCATAAAATATTACATTAATATTGTAGTAATGTGGTGGAAGAGTGTATTAATGTATTTGATACATACTGTACTAACATGTTGCCTACAGTGTATTTGTGTAATTTGTACTTGCTCATTCGTTGTCTCTGATCCGTTGTCAGTTACCCGTGTTTAAAAATAAAACTACTCTTACACATATTTGTAGACTGTTATTGAAGAGTTACCTTCATATAATTAATATTACACATGGTGCGGTTGCAGTGGTTAAAACATCAGATTCTGAATCAAGAGAATCCGGGTTCAAATCCTCTTGTGGCCATTTTGAAGTTTGGACAATTTTGTTCACTCCACATTGCTCTGGTTCAGTCACCTGAATAAATGATTACTTGGTTGTAGACAGTGGCGGCGAATACATGTGAATGAATAGTATTTGTGTGTACCGGTAGACAATGCAGCATGGCTTAACGCTTCCCAGAGAAGAGATGGTGTTCAAATGAACAGTGTAAATGGCTAAAGAAAATGCAATGGCGCCAGCTAGCGAGAGGAACATATTAATACACACTGACTGTACTATGGGTATCAGAAGCAGTGTGGTAGATTATTACCCATGCTCCTGTTGATTCCGGCAGCTTTTGGCTGTGGCTTAGAAGCCGTTTGGATTGCTCAAAATCTGAAGTTCCAAACATGTACCATATTCGTTCTGTTAAGCGTACATGTCCTAATTAGTATACACCCCCGTTTTAGTGGCATCTGACACTGTAACAGAGACCTCCAGTGCCAACATTGACTGTTGAATCTATCATTGTAGTTTAAATTTTATCAATGTGACAATAGATTCAAAGCTCAGTGATGAATAAGTATTGAAAGGTCGACCTAAATTATCAGACTCTGGTATACTGTTGCTCATGTGTGAGATGCATAAATCGCTCTGCCAGTGAAGTCTGCCGAGATGGACGTACCAAAGAAAATGGGTGCACACCCCTGTACGTTTATTGGAACACCAAATTTGACATATTTCCGTGTCTCAAATATTTGTAAAGCATACTGCACACTTAATAGAATAGTGTGGAGTGGGTTTAGGTTTGAACCATTTTTTGAACTTTGCAAACCTACAAGATCACCTATTAATTTTGCTGCAAATATTTGGTCACAATCACCATCTTCCACTTAGCAGGGTATGTCTACAGTGTAAATTGAGAACACAGTAAACTAGCCTATTGGTGACATTTAATTTATTTTCTAAGAAACCATGCAGGATATGAGAGAAGTCTGCTCTTTAAAAAGGTCAATAAATTAGGTCAATAATAGCAGTTACTAGAGGTTATGGTATATACAAATTAACAATCTGTATCTAAATAAACACCAAACCATTTTAAGCACTCTTCTAAACAGACCTCTTGTACAATGTGTATTGTACACGAGGATGCATAAAAAGCATGTTATCACAGAACCAGTCCTTACCTAAACTAGCAAAACTACCCATCCTGCAGATGATGCTACATAGACACAGCCACAGAAAACTGGAGTATTCATAAATGCCATTTGATGTGACATAAATGTTAAAAAGTTATGTAAACATTCCTAGGTGAATGGCTGTATTCGGATCAATCGCAACATTATGAACAATGTCCATTTAACATCCAGTATGAACCCCTAAACTGGCAAAAAACTTAATCCATGGGGAATTTTGAAAAAATAATAAAGGCATTACATTCCTTCAGAGAGAACATAGGTTAATCTGTGGACACCTGGTGCCTGGTGTGCAAACCATGTAGGAGGAAATCGTTACTGTACCCGCATATATAAACACATATGCTAACTTGATTTTAGTTAGGCACAGTCATACTACATGCATAACTCTTAAAATTCTAAATTTTAAAGTTGGCATCTAGTTATATAAACATTACAAAAGTTACATTTTGGATATAGAAATATAACTTTAGTCATACATAATGTATATCGATTAAAATAGATTGATCAATTCATTTTCAGAGTAGTCTATCTAATTTAGTATCGTTCGATATATGTTTGAATTTTCATCCACAACTTAATCTAATGTTGTATTTTGAATGGCAATATATTCTCAGTCATCACCTTTTGCCCATCACCAAATTCATCGGCAATAAAATGGACCTGGCATGGAGCAATTTAATGAAGTATGAACACTCAGCTGATTGCAGATATCAGCAAAGAAATCCGACACTTTTAAGGGGTGGTCTCAAGTAGTTCTGATACCCACCATAGTGTCAATGTGCATTAGTATATGTTCCACTCAAAAGGTGGCGCTATTGTAGTGATTTATTTTCTCCGCTATACAAGATGTCGACCACACCACCACTAACCCATAGTAATGCTGTAAGTACTTTTGGACTTTGTAAACTTCTGCTACCACCCCTGTTACCCCCCTGTGTTACACTTTCTTGGCATATTTAAGTTTGTGATGTGTTGAGGGTTGCAGCAGCGTCATTCATGCTGCAATTTTTCAGAGCTGTCTTGAGAACGTCCGTGGAAGCAGCCGCGCTTTCTCGCCAAGTCTTCAACATGTGCAACACCTACACACAACAATGACGTTACTACTGTAGTAATCACTGGTGATTTCCAGTTTTTAAACTCACATAAATGGCAAAACCTTCACAAAACAATCTATTGAAAATCTATAGAATTGATGTGTCCGTAAAAATTAAACCGAATTATACAGAATATTCTACAGAAATCTATAAAATGTTATAGTCACTTCAATTTCTGTAATCGTATTATGACTCTACAGAATTTTATGATGCCATGAATTTGTTTCTGGAAACATACAGAAATCTAAGGAATTCTATTGTACAAGATACTCTATTGAAAACCATCCGCAAAATCTATAGAACATATTCTACAGAATATATTCTATAACATTTTGAGTGGCATATATAAGTACAGCGCTGGCTGGCGGTCAAGCAGGAGTGGCACTGTAGTTATCTATGATTGAGTAGTTGAGTGATTGAGATTATTAACCAGGAGTGGCACTGTAGTTATCTTTGAGTGGCATAAACACAGTGCCAGGTGATGATCAAGCAGGAGTCGATGGCACTGCAGTTATCTTATAAATAGCAACAGTGCAATGCTGTGACCAGTACCTGTTGTTCACTGTCTCTAGGATGCTGTGCTTCAAACTGCTGGATGTCATCTGCGAGAAATCCCAGCTTGTTGGCGAGCTGGTGCCAGTCCCGGTGGTAGACCGTGGAGGCTATGTCAGACAGCTCCTCATCAGTTGGGATCTCCTGTTCCCCAGGCAGAGGAAGGCTGGGGGAGGGTGTAACCTAAAACAGAGAGGAGACAATACAGCTGACAAGAGGTGGTTTGGTTGTTACAATGTATTGTGGGGAAAATAAACTGTTTCAGTGGCGCCAACCAGTGAGACATGTTGCATAAGAAAGACATTGTTCATGGCTCCAAGATTCCATTAGACGGCAAGAAATAAACTTAGTTTGGAGCAATTGTTGAAACATACGCGACGTTTCGACCCCATCCGTTGCAACAGTTGCTCCAAAGTAAGATTATTTCTTGCTGTCTGATGGTAATGCATATTGACAATAATAATAATCATTAAGGATCATACAGTTTGCACGTCCATATTGTGTTAGGGAGTTCTGAATTTGAACCAATGCAAAATGCATAATTTCTTATGACTTGACATAGCTATGAGACTATTCCTAACATATACCAGTTTTAATAAATTGTTTAATTAATGGTAACAATAAGTTTATTTAGTTGCTATTACATAGGTTTTTTTGACCGCAAAGTGAGGATTAACTATGACATGATTAATCTTTTAATAAAACATCAGGGGATCATTTCACACAGATAATGAGCTCATCAGGATAATCCATCATTAAACATAATCCGTTGTTAAATTAAAGCGGATTGTTCAAAATGAACAAATCTGCCGCTTTATTGTCGAGGACATTATATCCTAGATACACCGGCGAAAGTGTGTCAGTTTAGAAAGCAAAATCGGGTTTATGAGCTCAGGTTTTTTTATACACTTCTTAAGTTCCTCAAAACTGAATTCATAATATATTTGTTTTGTTGGTCAAATACATTTCACAAATCTTCACTACCATTGGTGGCATTGCAGATTCCATATCTCGAGACAACCACTGGCCATCTGATTCCGGCAGGATGGACAAATGTAGCGCAGCTGACAATGTTTCCAGAGGAATTGTTGCCACAGCGCGCACAAATCGTTCCTCATCGATGTACCCTGTGAAATATCAAAATCCACCACTAGCACTCAAAAGCTTCAGTGATCATTTCTAATTCAACTCCTGGAAATAGTGTTTTTTAACCCCATTTATTTCCATGTTTTAGGGACATTTTTTTATAAGTAGCTCAGGTGAAATATGACAGTACAAATAACTGTTGTAATGTTTTAAATTTAAGAAAATAATTTATTATATAACAGAGGAGTCTCTACTTGTTAATGATTCAGAAATAAAACTGTTTATCACAAATACGAATACATTTATTTCAGGCAAAAAATCCATATACATACATATATAAATAAAATATATAGCTTTTTAAAAGTAGATAAGTTAGACACATAAATAAAAAAAAATTCAAATAAAATAATGTAATAAGTTAAAAAGTTAATAAATTAAAAAAATTCAAATAATAAAATAAATATGTAAAACATGATATAAAATCACCGTTTTACAATATACAGAGATTCGGCCCAGCTAGATCACACTGGCCCATTAACAACATCTGTACAATTGTACAATCATTTTATCAGGTCGTTATTAATGTTGAGAATCCGTTTTCTAAAACCGTAAACATTTTTACGTAATAGGACGTAAAATGCATTAACAGCGTTATTTAACAAACATGCAACTCGCACTGTCCCGTCGGTGGTATCCAATGATCCGTCCATGCATATTGTGCCCTTAAAATTTACCCAGAGTTGGGAATAATAAATTGTACAACAATATACATGGCACAGATTTATCTTAACACCGATGGAACAGTGGTGAAATTTACGAATAATGCTGTTAGACCTGGCATAAAAGCTATGTAGGTATCTTAACATATCTTCTTCATCCTTCAGGTCATTGCATATCACTACTCCTAAATATTTCACCTTTTTAACAAATACTAGTTTGTTACTGTACATATAAATATATGGGCATTTCAGATGAAAGCCACATGGTTTAATGACCATATAGATTGACTTTATAGGATTATATTCAATATCATTTTCAAATTCAAAATTGGCACAAATATTCAGCAAAGCCTGAAGACCACTGGGACTAAATTTATTAATAAGGATAACTGTGTTTGTCTCAGCGGCAAACATAAATTAATGATATTGACAAACAATATAAATTAAACAGAAATATTTCATTACAGAAATATTGAAAACTCTAAAAACACAAAAATAATAAATAAATAATCATTTAAATATGGGAGACTCCTACTACACTCAAAACTGAATATTCCATCTGAATAGTTTCCTACATTTTATAGAACAAAATAATATTTAAATACCTACATTTGTTATACTGGGTAATACAATGTATTTAATGTTTATATTCATATTATCATTTAATATAAATGCAAATGTAATTGTATTAATATTTGTTTATTTCATGGATATGTTGCCAACAAGTTTACGAGAGTTCATGAATACGAAATCACTTACTTGTTGATTCAAACATTCAGATTATCAAACTATGAATTTGTGCACATGAAACTGTCGAACATGGTGGATATGGAGCACACCCACAGATAACTTTGCAGTAGAAGACAGTGAAGCAGAAACTATGCGGTTTAATATTTCCTCACCCACTTCCTCAGGATCCATTAAGAGCATAAAATGCCGAGTCATCTTCTCAATGTCTTTCTGAAATCACGTTAATATCCAATAAGTGTAACATAAATATTACGAATACAATATTTTATGTAGCACATTTCCTTGACAGCTAAATGTGTTTTACTTAACTGTGATTAAGTAGCGAAATACTAAAAAGTGATGCATATAAAAATCACAGATTAAGAATTATACATTCAGTCTACAGAGATTTTTTTAACAATTGAGCAGTAACAACTAAATGAGAGCTTCAGTTGCAATTAATTATACAAAGGTATTGATAAAATAATCAAATTAAATAAAAATTAGTTGGATTAGTTAAACACAATCACACAATCTTAATTATAATAGTTTGCAAGTATTGGTATGTTTTATAAATTACTTTTTTATATTTTATTATGCTTTTTTAAAGAAAATGCATTAAGTATCATTAAGTACAATGACTGTACCCTATAATTACCAATGTAGCTTGGAAAATGGCTATATCCATAGAATTGCCTATCTTTAATAACTAACTGTGATTGTTATAAATATACACCATGTACAGCACTGTAGGTATATCTACAAAGTAATGTTGAGATAAATTACACAAGATAATGGCATAACAAACAAATTGATACAGTAAACATATTATTGTGAATACTGGTATACCATTAAAAATAAGATATCTAACAGGTGCAATTCACATTGTATACTAGTATATTATACAGAAAGTAAGTTTTTCTAGCACAGTGCCCAGTCTGTACAACCGTTCAATGTGCTGTAGACCAGTATTGTATTCTATACAGTGCCCAGTCTGTACAACCGTTCAATGTGCTGTAGACCAGTATTGTATTCTATACAGTGCCCAGTCTGTACAACCGTTCAATGTGCTGTAGACCAGTATTGTATTCTATACAGTGCCCAGTCTGTACAACCGTTCAATGTGCTGTAGACCAGTATTGTATTCTATACAGTGCCCAGTCTGTACAACCGTTCAATGTGCTGTAGACCAGTATTGTATTCTATACAGTGCCCAGTCTGTACAACCGTTCAATGTGCTGTAGACCAGTATTGTATTCTATACAGTGCCCAGTCTGTACAACCGTTCAATGTGCTGTAGACCAGTATTGTATTCTATACAGTGCCCAGTCTGTACAACCGTTCAATGTGCTGTAGACCAGTATTGTATTCTATACAGTGCCCAGTCTGTACAACCGTTCAATGTGCTGTAGACCAGTATTGTATTCTATACAGTGCCCCGTCTGTACAACCGTTCAATGTTGTATTGTATACATTATTTATATGACTTACTTCACCGTCTGTTCCTTCTGTAAATGTTCTTGTCAAGATTCTTACCAACAGCTCTTTGCTAATATTTTGTCCACCGTTCAAAAGATAAAATATTGCTGCAACAAAGTGCAAGTTTTATTTATAACCTTTGCACTGAAACAGAAATAATGGTTGCATAACATTACAGCAACTACAAACACAAGTTGTAAATAGCCACATTATTACCAGGGTAATGGCAATTTCTTGCCAGGTCCACACCATATATATCTGACGATCTGTGGTAAGCAGGCCAGCCCTTTAACCAGAATACACACACATATACCAACGCATACATCAGGCATGGGTTAATTTGTTAATTCAATTAACTCAATTAACTTAATTTAATTAATTGACTTTCTAAAAATACACAATTTAATTTAATTTATTTTAATCTATTGACATCAAAGGCACAGGTAATTGTTTGAATAGTCTCACTGTCCAGCCAGTGTCAGTCAGTGAGTAAGGTCCACTGGGAGTGAGGCAGTGGGCCCACCTGGCAGTGTATTGTGTTATGAAACTGTACTGACTTTTATGACTTTTATCATGGATCCAAGTGTATACAGTACAAAGGGTATCTGGAGTCTGGAGGTGTTTAGTGTAGTTGGAAAGGTGTTCAGTGTTGAAAAATTTTGGTTAAGTGACAACTGGGATTATTTGAACTTCTCATGTTCTTGAAATGTAATAAATGATCTGGACCAGACAGTGAACACTGGCTAACAACAGCCTGATGAACTAATACTAGTTATAGTACTTATGGTACCATGTATAATTATGTGTGTGTGTTCTTAGAAAACACTTATTAAATGTGTTAATGCTGTCAATCAAAGAATTGCTACGTTGTGACCATCTTTTATCACAGAAAGTTAATTGTTATTTGAACTACAGTTAATTATTAATTAAATTTTAAGTGAAGTTAATTGTTAATTTAATTGATAAAAATGAGAGGTTAATTTAATAACTGATAAATATGTGAGGTTAATTTAATTTAATTGGGAAATGTACGAGTTCATTGTAATTTAATTAATTAACTTTAAAGTTAATTGCCCCATGCCTGGCACACATGTATGCACACATGTAAACACACACACACATGCATTCACACACACACTAACACATGCATGCGCACACATGCACGCATGCATACACACAAATTTTTACCTTAAGATTAGAAGAATTTACAATGTGCAAGATACCTCTTATTTTGTTGTCTAATGTTGATTTTGTGGCCCAGGACATGATTTCCAGAAACTGCTCAAAGGTAATGTCTCGATCGTTTTGTATTCCAAATGCTGTCAACATCTAAAAAATAAAACAGAAATAATAATAAAAATGTCACAGATGATATGAGAAAGTAGTGATAAAATCAGTGGCATATTCTGGGGTATTTTGCCATGACCCCATTTGGCTATATATTAAAAAATTCCTATGACGTAATCTGTTGCGCTTCAACAGTTTGGCTTAGAAAATTCATTCATGATTGGCCAATATTATTCGTTATATCAAAAATTCTAGATATCTTAGATTGACCACTAACTTGGTAATACCAGGGGGTACTAACACAAATAGGCTTGAAATAAATTAATATGAAGCTTTGTGAACTAAGGAACTCAAAGGAAGACATACATTTTTGGCGAGAATATCATCTTTTGCTGGTGGTCTGTTGAAGACACTGGTGGATAACATTCCATTCATATCACAGCCAAGTTGTTGGAACCTAAACCACAGTCGGTCCACCTCAACCAGGTTCACTGAATGAGAAATACATTAAAGTAAAGGCAAATTCTTACACAGCGCAGTATCCAGTCCACAGGACTACTCAGAGCACTTTACACTTTACTCCCTGGCAGACCTGTTCAATCGAACACCATCTCAACTTCTCTGGGAAGAATTCAGCCAAATTAATGCACGAAGATTATTCACACACAAATATCCACCACTGTCTATAGCCAGGTACTCATTGATACAGATGACTTAACTGGAGGAACATAGAGTGAACAAACTTGTTCAAGGTTCGACACTGCAGGATTCAAACCCGGGTTCTCTCGGTCGGGAGTCAAAAGTTCTAGCCACTGCACAACTGTGCTCCACATCAAACCCATTTTGTCTGTGATTGTTCCCATAAGATATGCAAAAAAATCAGACTGTAATATAACCACTATTATGATTATTTTGGCAATATACTCAAGTATGTCAATTACTTAGCCTTTTTGACAAATGCAGCTGAGTACAAGTGTGATTACTCAAAAATTGTAATTGATTATACACAATCATGAACACTAATACCTCCCATTAACCATTCCAAAAATGGCCAAAATCTTACGTCCTGTTGTCTTCGCATGAGCGGTAATCCAGTCTGCCTTACTGGGATGACTGTATTCCTTCACGTTCCCCACAACACCTGACGCTTCGCTGAAGGTTGCCCCCATGATGAAAACTGAAAATATTTTCAAAAGTAGGTAATCTGATTTATCCAAGAGAAAATTTTACCACCTGAAAAATACAGAACTTTGCAAGCTCTGAATCTGCCTTGCTATTCAATGCGATGCACTGTTGAAAAGTTTCTTAACATAATCACATTTGCTGTGCACACTTCCAATGACTGCAGAACTTTTCGTTATTAATTGTGTATATCTGGGAGACAGCCTACAAGCGGAGCTAATATAGTCATGTTGACGCAGTTGATCGTTTTTCCATTATTTATTTCTCTGGCAAATTGTGCTCAGAATATATTGCCAGAAATGTTTTGTTAGACGTTGTTTGTGCGTTATGTTGATTGCTGCTACAGGTGTACACAGCATACATGTAGTCATGTACGTAACACTTATCCTGTTACGCTCTGGTGTATTGGGTGAACTACATATGCAGTGCACACCTAGAGGAGCTGTGTAGCTAACATCACTAGTAAACTTCACAGAGCAACCGCATATATACTGTACGTTAAGCACACCTTGGTGCAAGTGGGTAATACATACAATAATCTGATTGGCTTAGACTTAATTAAATATGATTTATCATTGACATGACATTGTCTTATTCAACTAGTCTCACTCCTGGCACAGCACAGTTGTACAATCATGTATAATATATACAAGCTCATCGCCATCAAAATCCAAACTTATGATCTATGCCAGTCAACAAGGTAGATGTTGATTTTATAGGTACAGAAGTTATTATCATAAGTACTTAATTATTAATTATGACTGACTAGTGAGTTAATTAAAACTTCACCAGGACCTAAGCACTTGAATTATAAGACGATGTTATGTTAATAAATAACATAAATCATCCGACTTCCAATGGCAATGCCAATGCAACACTGGCAATAACCACAGTCAACACAAGATCATACACCATCAACTTCAAGAGAACAGGCCTAGACTATACTAGGGCTAGGCTAGCATATATTAATATAATTATAGCCAGTGCCCGTGGCAATATAGTTATGAAATGTCAATTATGAATCCTGAATAGGACGAATCGATTTATATGTGAAACAGAGATTACTGCTTTTCAATTACTACTACTTTTCTATGTCAAAATAAAAACATACGATTGTCAACTTGCACGATCGTTTATTTGACAACGTTGTGCATGCCTAAAAATTGCACGATGCCGCCATATATAAACATTCGCTAGGAAACCAATCAAATCCGACAATACCGTTATGTGCCGCCCCCAGGTGGTCAAATAAAACGTAAACGATTAATTCCGCAAGGAGCCGCCACTATATGTAATTTTGCCCCCCTCCGGCAATATTACACCAATATATAAAACTGCCGTGAGGGCAATCTTATACAGGTATAATGCTGCCTCTCCAGCATAAGATTGCCCCCTATAAATCCCATGCTATATTACGGCACAGTGTGTGAATTGTACTTTTTTTGGCTGGTTCATAATGGTGGTGGAGGTTCTGGATCAGAATCACTTCGTCTAGGTGGCTCTCGTCAACAGACATAAGTGACTTATAAGGTAGCCACTTTTGCGACATGCCACACTGGCTGAACACGTACACTGTTGCCTTCAACATTGTTGCCGATGCAAAGATTTCGACCTCAGTTCCCCAAGTACTTAGTGAAATAATGCTACTAGTGTTTATGAAATTATGTGTTCCGCATCGGACAGACAGGCTGCGGGATATCCGTATTGTTCATCATGTGCCTATGTCACTGTTATAGTCCGGATAAGTTCGTGATCATCCTGAGAGCCTGTGATGATGGAACTTAAGGCACGTAACAGACAATTACACAAATAACATTTAACAATATGTTATATTTATTCGAAAACCGATTGATTATGTCATTATTCATATTTCATTACACCATGTGCAAACATCATGTGTTACAAAATAATTAGTCGCCAATCATCATATACGGCTAAACATAGGGGCGGGGGCTGTTTTATACTGAAGGGGGCGATATAAAACAGGTGTATTATTGCCCCCGGGGGCAGTTTTATACTAGTATATTATTACCTCCGACAGGTTCGTTCCGGTATATTATTGCCAGGGGGCATGAATCAGAGGGGGCAATTTTATTCCGGTACACCGAAGTAGGACGCTCAAAACACTACTCCACTTAAAACACTACGGTAGTGTTTCGGGCGTATTTTCAAAAAACTACCGTAGTGTTTTGAGCATACCCTTAAAACACTATCCAATTTCAAAACACTACCGTCAGTGTATCTTACCAGCCAATTACATTAATCACGTTTGGGAATCATTCATTACACTAGGGTTCGTAATTGTTTGAGCCAATTAGACAACACAAATAAATAGTTAATGTGAAAAGACATAAAATGTTAATTATGTATAATGTCATTATTATAATTCAGCCGTTCTCAAACTGGGGTGGGCGTACCGCGAGAGGTTTTCCAGGGAATACGCGACGGGTTGGCTGAAAATAAAGATTTTGCCATTTTGTGGTGTTCAAAAGTGTGTTAGTTGGCTGCTGTAATATGCCCTATTATCAACAGAAAGGATAATGTATATATATATATATATATATATATATATATGTATATGTATATGTATATGCATATATATATATATATATATATATATATATATATATGTATATGTATATATATATATATATATATATATATTTCATACAGAGAATACATAGATACCCACGCTATTAGTAAATGTAATTACTGAAGTTTGTAAATTGCTATTCTCGTAGGAGTTGATTATAGTTGTAACCGAGGACTCCAAGCCGATGGACTGTCGTGGGACAGTGTGCGCGCGTATACAACGGATGACGCACGAAAGAAGGAGGAGAATCCTAATACAAATCCCTGCAAGTTCCATCGATACGGCCTCGCATCTAAGACATTACAGCCAGAGCTAAGTGCAGTTCTTGGCGATGTTGCCATTATGGTAAATGTCATAAAGGCCAGCGTCCTTAAATTGCGGCTTTCCCAATTGTTGTGCAAAGAAGTCGATGCGGACCAAGAAGCGTTGTTTTTCCACACCCAGGTCCGTTGGCTGTCACACAGAACACTAAAAGAGGAGATCACCGAATTCTGTGACCACACCAAAAAAGAACAGTTTCGAAATGTTGTCAAGAAACTGTCGGACAAAGTTCGAGCATTAATCGAAAATGAAGAAGAATCTCGGGAAAGAAACAATTGTGAACTTTTGCAAGTGATCTGTCTTCAATGTGACAGGTGGCCCACACATCAATATCCGGATCACGCCAAGTGCACCCGACGCGAAATGGAACCAGGATCGGCTCAGAATAGAGGTAGCGTTTTTGGAGTTTGTGAACATTGTTTGTGCCGCGTTTGACGCTCTCCCCTTGGACAAGTCCTAGTCTACGATCAGCGTGCGTTGTATCCGCCTGTTGCTGATGTGCCTGTGACGGCGTTGATGTTTCCCGGCTATCTCTGTGAACAAGGATTCTTTGTGTTGTTCTGTATGAAGACCGCATCTTGTGTCAGACTGTGTGTCAAAGACGATCTCCATATCTGCCTGTTAAATACTGTTTCCCGAATTGATGTCCAGGTTTAGCCAAGGCAAGGACATCACTAGTATTGAGGTGATTGCTTAGTCATCCGCAATTATAGGAAGAGTTGCGTCTACCTCGTGATAAAAATTATGCATTTTATTGAATTGAGTGAAGAATGTTATTCCTCTATAATTGCATCATATGTTACAATGACGGGGGTACGCTGAGATCGTGTCAGGTCTCACGGGGTACGCTGAGATCGTGTCAGGTCTCACGGGGTACGCGGGCAGAAAAAAAGATTGACTACCGCTGTTATAATTACTTACGGTTTGAGTTAGTTGTGGTTGGGTTAAGTTTAGTTATAGCGTAATCGTTGGAACTAGTCAGACGTCTGGAATAAATAATTAGTGTGATAATCAGACGACTGGAATAAATAATGATTTGTTATGGTTAAGATTATTATTATTGTAATTAGTTGTGGTTGGGGTCGTGGTGGTTTAGAATTATATATAGCATAATAGTTATAACCAATCAGACGAATAAATGGTTAATGTGAAACATAATTATTATTATTATATATATTAAAGTTATTATCATTAGCTGTGGTTGGGCTTAGAGTAATCGTTGGAACCAATCAGACGACGGGAATAAACCGTTTATGTGAAATGTCATTATTCATTAGGGTTAAGTTTAGTATTATTAGTTATGGTTGGAGCCAGTTATGATTGGGGTTAAGGTAATCGTTGGAACCACTCAGATGATGGGAATAAATAGTTAATGTGAAATGTCATTATTCATCTGGGTTAAGATTATTATTGTAATTAGATATGGCTAGAGTAAGCTATGGTGGGTTAGGATTTTATATATCGCATAATCGTTATAAACAATCAGACGATGGCAATAAATAATTAGTGTGAAATGTCATTATTAATTAGGTTAAGATTATTAGTGTTACCTGTGGTTGGAATTAGGGTAATCGCTGGAACAAATCAGACGATGGGATTAAATAATTAGTGTGAAATGTCGTTATTAATTAGGATTAACATTATTATTATTTGTTATGATTGGAGTCAGTTATGATTGGTAATAGTCGGAACCAATTAGATGACGGGAATAAATAGTTTGCGAGAAATGTCATTATTAATTAGTGTTAAGATTATTATCAGTTGTAGTAGTTGTGGTTGGAATCAGCTATGCTTGGGGTTGGTAATAGCTGGGTTTGTTTATAGTTAGGATTAAGCTCCCAACGATCTTACACAGACGGCCGCTCTGTATACCTATACTTATAATTTAAATGTAAAATATATGTTTCATTTTAGTAACCTAGATCTATCCAGCTAGTGGTTGCACTTATAATTACACTATAACATCATTATATAATTACGCCTACTAAGTTGCAGTGGTGTATTTAGGATCTCTGGGGGACCAATTTAAAAAACAGAATGACTCTACTCGCTCTCGTGTACTCGTGCACTCCGTGAACTTATCGCTGACACGACGAGGTTTATTAATAACATCATTCTGGTGCCAATAGCTTTGTTTCTAATCTTTACATAACCGTTATTACCAATATGTATCCTACACCTTGTTAAGCTTCGTATTGCTTGTCCCGATACCCCACGACTTCCCACCAAGCAAAACGTACTTTATGGATAGCCTCAAACCCACAGAAATGGAAAAATCTGTTAAAAAAAATGTTGGGGTAATGTTATGAACTTAACAGTAGTGTTTTGAAAGTGCGCTCAAAACACTACCGTAGTGTTTTCGAGGGGTAGTGTTTTAAACTTACTACACCGGGTAGCATACAAGAGCACGAACGGCGTGTTGTGACGGTGTAAGAAGTTTAAAACATTGCCCAATTTGAAAACATTGCAGAGTGTTTTGAAATTAAGTCGAAAACGTCCCAGAGTGTGTTGAACTAATTTTAAAACACTCCGCTCAAGTTGAAAACACTCACTCGTTTTCACAAACTAAGTCTTGTATTCATACAATG
The DNA here is from genome assembly GCA_963995525.1 of Escarpia spicata. Taxonomy (NCBI): domain Eukaryota; kingdom Metazoa; phylum Annelida; class Polychaeta; order Sabellida; family Siboglinidae; genus Escarpia; species Escarpia spicata. The sequence continues at coordinate 16,064,889 of OZ023210.1, forward strand.
CCCAGGTATGTAGCCAGATTTTCGCAATGGGGGGTTCACATTTTACCAACTCAGACTCCAGGGGGCGCCACAAGTGGGGTTATATTTGTTCACAATGCAGAAGGCCCCACATGTTCACGTGGGGGCTCATAATACGGAAGATTACATTTCTAACTGGAAGAACAATGAGATCGGTGGACAATGTGGTTTCGTCTTATATTCTTTCATCTTATATACAAACCCTACATTAGCATGCAACCACACACTTACACGATTTCTCGTGCATTTTAAAATAGGTTAAGCTAAACTTTATTTTGTATTAGTTAAATTATTCATCGAAATTCGCGTTCCAGCTCAATATATGAAAATTATGATTTGTGTTAAGCCAGGTGAGTTTGTCTACCGGGTTTGCTGCTTGTAAGAAATACACTCGCTATACATCAGTTACGTTAATCAGCTTACAACAGTTTAAAACCTGCACCTTTTGTTACCTTTTTAACAGAGTTCTGATGAGAAATAATGAATTGTTTTATATGATTTAATGTATGTGCTCACAGTTGTTAATCCATCGTCAACCTGTTAATTCACCAGTATTTTGTCTGCATCTGTCACCTCTGAGTGACTACACTTAGGACTCATAGTATTACGTTTGGTGTAAAACTGGCTTCTTGTGTATTTCTTACCCCATGCGTTTTCATAACAGGAGACCCTGGGATAGTGTGAAGTCCTTCTGCAAGGCTAATTATATGCAATGGTTCTTTTGACACACATTCCTCTAGTGACTGCCCTTTTCACACATGTCACTGGAGACTGACCCCCTCAGCCAGGCTCCCATACATTCATAGATAACGGTTCTCCCTTTAACATATGTACAAATCATGCTTTCTTGGTATTCCTTGTAATGCTTGAACACTATCCAACAGCTTTTAGGAGGGGGGTTAACGCTTTTGAGAAACATGGAATACATTTAGTGGTTCACATTTTAAAGATGCAATTTTGAGGGGGGGTTCACATTTTGGAGAAAGGGTGTTCACAAAAAGGGGGGTTCATGGGGTTCACGTGAACCCCCTGGTATGGTAATTGACCCCAGGCCTGTCAAATAGTAAACAAAACTTCCAGTTTCAAAATAAGCTGGAGAAAGGGGGGTTCACAAAAAGGGGGTTCACGTGAACCCTCCCGGCCACGGGCCTGAATGCTTTATATCTAAAATATAACATCAACATACATATCCATGTTTTGAGATTGATCGGTGAGTGTATTCAACTTATGTGTAGTGTGTTGAATTTGGATTGGTGGGTGTTTTCAAATTAAGCTTAAAACACTCTGAAATTTTCAACTTAAGTTGAAAACACTACCAAAGTGTTTCCAGGGTGAGTTTTTTCAACGTGCTACATGTCAGCGACATTCGTCCTCGCAAACCATAGTTGGCAACTTCACTACACTACCGCTGGCAGATGCGCAAGGTATAGAAGTTAACTAAATCCGGACTTTTTCGTAGTAATTGACAACGCCGGTCGCGGCTAAGCCACCCGTTAGAACAGTGCTCGCGCGCCCTGTATCGACCATTCTCACGATCGGCTGGACGATATTGTATATTCAAATAACAAATTATTCACCCCGAACATTACATGTCATATTCGATCAGGCCGTGAGTCTCCGGTTACGACGTCTATGCTATGAAACAAACAGTACAACACATTTTTGGTTTTCAATTTAATGTTTCATGAAATGATGGGCCTACATCGATAGAAGAAAAGGGCACCGGTACCATCAACAGTAGATCTATGCCAGTGACTTTCTTTGTCCCGACCGACCTTTGGAAATGACTGACAGTTGAAAGAATCTGCAACCTGCCACGTAGCCTCCAGACCATGGTGGATAACGAGGTGGTGCGTGGGCTTCACTAAGTGCTTAGCAGCAAATGGAACCACGATTACCTAAATTAAATTATAGCGATCCAAACCTTACGTAACCTTTGCGAAATACGAACGTGCTGGTTGCAAGGGCGTGCTTTTGCCCAACTTCCGCCCGTGCACATTTTGTAATTGTTATCTCGCTTTATCCCTTGGTAACTTGTTCGTTGGTTGACACCTGTAATTCTGTGCACTGTGGTGATCGGTTTGTCAATGAAGCTTTATAACGGACTATGATGATGTAATTGATTGTGCTATAGAACCTACGTGTAGAGCAAAACATTAAGCCTACTGCTAAATACACCACAGAAAGAAGTTTATAACATAGCAATGTTGTTATCTTTTGACATTATCGAGCAGAAGACGTGACTGTGTTATATCCTGACTCTGAATCTTATGCAACGACGACGTTGTTCTGGTGCGAAGTTGACAGACTGGGGTCTACTCCAGGTTACTTGAGATTCCTGCATACAGCGCCGTTGCTGCGATATCTGGAGAACAGGCGGTTTCTTCTGATGTGTGAAGGTAGTGTTGTGATAGCACATAGTGGAACCTTCAGACTGATACGTCGAGAATCATCGTCGAATTAGTCTGAAAACATAGAATTGTTCAATCGATGTACTTGGCAGCTCATCTTAAAACAGTGCCCATTGCAACACAATCCATGTACGCCAGGCAAATAAACAGAATAGGCATGCTCATAAGGAAGCACATACGCGCGCACATTTCCACATAGACATACGCACACGCACACGCACACACAACATCTGCACATACACACGCACACTTGTCCGCATACACACGTACACACGTACACACGCGCGCGCGTACGCACACACGCACACACACACACACACACACACATATACAATCAGCACAGAACAATAAACTTACGCCGCCCTTTGCTTCTTTCTCTTCCGACATTTTGACGTCGTTGTCTTCAGAGTGTACTTTTTCTCCACAATTGAACTTGAAAATTGTGTCCAGCTGGATAAACAGTTTATCCGGCAGTTCCATTGCTACGCTCCCGCTAAAGTAATCTGAAAACATGGCAAGTATGTCGATGATTTATCAGGATACACAATATTGCTATTGAACGGAACAAACACTCCATGAAATGTAGACAAAGAAAGGCACTGGTTCCTAGCTGTGCATTTTATTTTAAAATCGTTTCCTTATTTATTGTTTAGCCTATTCTTAATATCGTCGTCTTTGATGTTGTCCACCCGTGTAAAAGTGTTGTATAGCGATACTCGCTCGAGGTATTTCTTATCACTGCTGCTGTAACTTTAAAGTTACACACACGAACTGTTTTCGTTGTTAATAATAGCAACGGACACGCCATTTATTACGACAGTCTTGTTCATAATGGGGAAGAATACGCATTGATAACAGTAATTTGAATGGAATTCTTCGTCAGAGAACGCCAAAGGTGATGTAATCCAATATATTGGTTTTCGCCCGGGGTTTTGTCTTAGGCTAAAAGAGGTGCAGAGCTATTATTAATTTTGGTCTGCGAGAACCGGAGACCACGCAGACGACAAGAGCACGTCATAGGCACGTATTAGCATCGGTGCTACTGCATGTGGGAACTCGTTATACTTGCCTGTGATATAGGACACGAACATCCCAGTGGACATGGTGATTCCGGCACCAAGAGGGAGGTACCACATGTAAGAAATGGTGAAGAGTTGAGACAAACCCGTTCTGAAATAGAAACTTTGTATTGGCTAAACCCGTGTTTAAAATGTTTGAAAACGTGTGTGCGTACGTGCGTGTTCGTACGTGTGTGTTCGTACGAGTGTGTGCATGCGTGCGTGCGTGCGTGCGTGCGTGTGTGTTTATGTATATGTGTGCATACATGCGTGTTCGTATACGTGTGTGCGAGTGTGCGTGTGGCGTGTGTGCGTGTGTACGTGTGTGCGTGCCTGTGTGTGTGCAATTGCGTGTATCATTGTGTGTGCAATTGTGTGTGTATGTGTGTGCGTGTGTGGCGCGTGCATGTACGTGCGTGTGGTGTGCGTGCGTGCGTTTATGCGGGCGTGCGGGCGTGCGTGCGTGCGTACATGCGTGTGTGAATGTTTGTGTATGATTGTGTTCGATATTCTGGTGTCTATCTATCACAATCTCCGTCCGAGAAGGACTCTACAAGAGTTCGTTTCTCTTACACGACGACGGCAGGCCGCACGACGGTCGAGTTGAAGGAAACTTCGCACTGGTCTGTCGAGGTAGGCGGCAGGGTTGGGTTATAACCCTTCACAGTCAGCGCTCCCAGGTTTATCGTCAGCATCGCGCAGACCCCGACAATGCCGCCGACCAGTGCGCCCTACAAGCGTACCTGACATTTAATCTATCCAACGACCGGTGCGCCTTATAAGTGTACGTGACATTTAATCTAAAGACCAGTGCGTTCTACAGACATACTTGACATTTGATCTGCAGTATCACGGTGGTGTTTGTAATGAACCCTGTAGTTCAAGAAAGGAAATTAATTTCGTTCCGCCGCCAGTGCACTAAAACATTTACTCGTAAATACTACATTGTGGAACTCATATTATGTATCTCTGGATTGTTTGCTTGTTACAACTATTGTGGACATGTGTGTGTGCGTGCGTGTGTTTAAATGTATCATCATTATTATGAGATAAAACTGCGTGTTTCCACCGCTATCAAGAGTTAACGTAAGTCCTGTTGCCATGTCCTAGATACGCGTCCAGGAGTTAGCATAAACTACAAGAATGTATTAGTCTGTAGCGGTTTGCTCTCTATAAAGAAGTAATTGGTTTACCTTCCAGTTTGCTCTGCGGAACAGTCCGCCCAGGACAAACACCCCGAAGAGAGGACTGGCGACGGAGCTCAACAGTGCTGTAGTTACCTGATATAATAAAACATATAAACCGTCTTCTTTCACACATTCGAACTCAGGAGTGCTTATTCGGATAAATGTAAAACAAACATACGTAATTCAGCAGTAGGTATTCAGATATACAGGCGCATCCAGAGGGCGTGCACGAACGCACGTACGCACACACGCATGCTTGCACGCACACACACGCACGCGCGCACGCACGCTTCTGGTAGAGTCTAAGTGAACTATGTCTAAGTGGGAAACACAATTGTAATGTCAAAGTACTAATTTACTCAATACAATCATTTTTAATATAACATTTTGCAGATTCATCGGCTAAAGAATGTTGTAAAATTAATATTACCGTATAAGGAGCACGTGTACTCACGCATACACGTGTACTCGCGCATACACGTGTACTCGCGCATACACGTGTACTCACGCATACACGGGTGTACAGCTCACCTATTTCGAAGTGGATCGTATTGAAGATTTAGCGTTCACCATGTTTCACATTGTTCATCGAATGAGCGTTCAAGTTAGCATACGGGACATGAGACTTCCTGTTGAATCGTGACACCGGCCCGTTGGGGAATGCGAGGTTATTGTTATATTTAAGTCTATTATATTGGAATGAGTGGACCTGCTGGTTTGTGAGTGTTATAATCCTTCCGGTGCAAACATGGAGTATGCTGCATGTAGTAAGTATAATATAAAAGACTGCAGAATGTTGTGTTTTGACAACTCACCTGCGTGATAGGTCCAGGTATGACAGCAACAAAGAACGCAACACCAATGGCGACACCACCGTAGACGACCACTGTAAGAACATTGTAATGACATTAGTCAATTGACGAACTATACACAACAAGAGACCGTCATAAGGTATGTGTGTATTCATAATCAGACACAAGCCCATGGCGGTGCAGTAAGAGCAGAGGACAGAAAAGGGGGGTGTCACTCCTCATTATGAGCAGTGCCTATGGCATATAGCCCCTCACCTTTGATGTCGTAGATTAGCAGTTTGATGATATATTGTACTGATTGTTTATTTGTGTACAGCAACGCTTTCTTGTACACAATTCCTTATATACGGGTACAGTGTATTTTATCGGTATGCTTTGATATGCATACTAATTGGCAATAAAATATGCCCCTTACCAACCTTTTATATATGAATCCATCGTCTTTTATTCCAACATCAAACAAGCTGCGGCCACATTAAATCGACATATATCAATACATAGCAAAAACATAAAAGGAGATTTGGGGGCATTTTGCAACACCTAAATATAAACCAAATTACGATTAGATAGAGTAAGCCTCAATGACGAAATTTGAGGATGAGAGCACGCAAGATGCCGAGATGGAATTGTATGAATGTTTTTTATCTATAATAACAAAAATAGATAAACTAGTAACCGTGAATTTAGCGTTTTGCGACGTGTTTTGAGTTGTACACTTTTCTTGTTTCTTTCTTTTCTTTTTTATGTATTTTTTTATAATAGATTACACATATTTAGGGAGTACCGACTGTATTTGACTACGGCACATTGGCATGTTTAGGGGGCTGTTGGTGGACGCCAACCCCTATGTTGGCAGCTGTGCGCTGTGCGAGGCAGGTCTGGCGTCCCCTACATAACAACCGGGGATTAACCTCTCGTGTTCATGGGGTAAAAGTGTAAAAGGTAAAGGTGAGTTTTTATATAGCGCAGTATCCAGTCATTAGTATTGTTCAAAGCGCTTTACACTTTACTCCCTGGCAGACCTATTCAATCGAACACCATCTCAACTTCTATGGGAAGAATTCAGCCACGCTACAATTAATGCGCAAAGACTATTCATTTATATTTTTGTACAGCTAAATTAACTGGAACAACGTAGACTGAACGAACTTGTCTAATGATCGACACGGCAACACAGGATTCGAACCTGGTTCTCCCGATTAAGAGTCTGATGCTCTGACTACTGCGCCACCGCGCTCCACAAGTGGGGTCACACATGGGGTCATGGATTGTGTTGCCTGTTGCGAACGTACTCCCGGATAAGCACCTGCTACGGCGGAATGAAATGGTGGAGACAGTCAAGCAGGGAACGAGGACGAGAAACACGATGGCACTTGTATGATTCAATGGGACGGGAGGAATGCATACAAGAGGTGAATGAGGAAATGAGGGTGTGAGATAGCGAGGAAATGTGGGACACGTAAAAGACGACAGAATGTGTGTGATAAAGACTGGACGAGTTAATTACTCAATTCTAAGAACAATTATTGTTGGTACTAGTGTAAGTCTTTGTTACAATTAATTACATGTATGTAAAAGCGTCTGGGAGCAACCATGGTTGATTTGGCGCTGTAAAGAACTCTGTATTTTATTATTATTATTACTAATAACTCAACTTGTTATTATATTTTTTTAACGCCCCCCACACCCAGTAATTGAAAGGTATGGTACCTATTAATTTGTTCAGCATGGCGGCCCTGTATTCGCCAAGTGGAGGCAGCCTCGGTTTGAGCAGGTCTTCCCACGTGTTCGCTGCAGAAGCGCTCAGACTTGACGACACGGAGCTACAGCAAGCAACGTCAGCAGAGACGTCGGTGGACGGTGAACATCAGACGTCTCAATATGGTTGTCTTTTTCTTCTTCCGAATATTACGTCACCTCATAATGTTGAGGGTTATAACGTAGGTTGTCTGTTCCATTACGTAATTATATTAGCAGGAAGTCGGATGAAATAAGTTGTATTTAGTTCCACTTTGACGAGGAGCTTGGGAACGAAACAACTTCAATGCAACAAGTGCTAATACCGACGTATTATAAATTGAATTAAATGCAATTTTGGCGGGTAGTACACGCATATGCCGCTAACATTATTTATTCTAGTATTAAGACAAATATATGTAAATAAATATATGTAAATTTTGTAGTAAATGTTCTTGATTATAAACCTTCTTACAGTTGTTTGTGACTTGTGAACTTGGTATAGTGTATTTGTTGATTTTGACATGTCTGACCTACTCACCTGAGGGCGCCACTATATAGGATGGCAAGAAACACGCCATAGAAGCCTTTCGTTTCGGCGAATACTTGTGTCACGAAATGCGGAAGAAGCTGCAATCACAGTCACACAGCAGTGAAAGAGGGACACCCTGGCTGTAATAACCGGGAAGTGAATACGTTTTGAAATAACACCCATTTCATCGACATCTTCACAGATTTCAAATAAAACGGAAACATATCAGAACGGACGAGAAAACATTCAAAGAATGATACGTCATAGATTGATGTATCCGAAGCGTTGCTGTGAAAATCAGTTTCTAGTGGTGAGAATTGGTGACGTGGACTTAGAGAAAGTAGGTACAAACACTGCAAACTGCGCATCAGAACCGGAAGTAGCCCGCACCTCATTTCCGGTTTTGATTTGACGACTAGCGAGAGGATCACAGCCGATGTCTGAGTAGTAGGCGAAGACCGTCAGGCCAGTCAACGACACCATGCTGATTGACGCTATGACTAGAGGGATGTTAAGCAGAACAACCCTGCAATACAAATATAATAATTATGAGTGATAATGTGTGCGTAATAACCGGCGTATTATAATAGTATTAACATTAATTTTGGCGCTAGTATCCTCTCAAAATCCGAGCTCAGTGGCGCAACAAAGCAGAACGTTGATACAAGGATTTGGCTTACTCGTGAATGTGTACACAGAATTGTGTACACACAAATATTTACAGTCTGTAGTATTCCACAGTTTACTATAACATAATTTACTAAAGGCTTCTATATATGTTTGTAAATGCCTATAAAATTATATATATTTCGCAAGATTGTTTCCTACGAGCACACTGGCTACATTTGACGATGTAAATTGTGCGAGATTCACTTGCATGCGAGCCTCTCTCAGCGACCCCGTGGCGCAGTATCTCTGCACGGCCGACTGGGACAAGCCGTAGACGTTACTCCACGCCAAGCTCCAGCCGAATATGAAACCCCACAGCGTATGACGAACCCTCGGGTCGAAGTCGAGTCTGAAACAACAACGACACGTAAACGATCGACCAACGTAATTTTAGTTAATTTTATATATAAAAAACTGGCTCTTGTACAAAGTCACCAATAACAGTCTAATAAATGAGTTCCGTGCAAAGGTTCACATGTCAGTCTGTTATAGACAAAGGGCAGGTCAGCACATGACTTCCTATAAACAACAGTGCAACATTTTAACCGTATTCGTTAAACTGTGATGCGCTGCTACTTTTGCCTTCTCATCCTTCCATTTGGTGTAGAACGGGAGTTTATTGATCTGGAACGAACACTGTTTTGGCAGTGCACACCAGTTCATCCAATAAGCTTACTGTTAACCTCTCCACTATAGATCGTAAACTCCTGTAGAGAACGCAAAACCTCCGTTAGAACAGTATTCGAAATACGATCACGTGAGTTATGTCTGCGATGCTGGCTCGTTTGAACTTCGTCTGCACGTCCGTAGCGTGCTTGTTATTTGGGTGCGATTGTCTTGTCACACCGTGAAAGCATCTTAGAGTGTATAACAATAATTACCATTAATACCACGACACTGCATGAAGAAAACCTAAAGGAAAAGACTACACTAGCGAAACACGATAATAATGATAACATTAGCCAAGGTAATGATATTGCTTGCATACGTAAATATGTATGTAATCTCTGAAGAGGGTGATAAAAGGAGCCCCTTTATCCCTCCCCTCTCTGCCCCTCTATCCCTCCACTCTCCGCCTCTCTATCCCTCCTCTCTCCACCTCTCTATCCCTCCCCACTCCGCCCCTCTATCACGCCTGTCTCCGCCCCTCTATCCCTCCCCTCTCCACCTTTCTATCCCTCCCCTCTCCACCTTTCTACCCCTCCCTCTCCATCCCGCTATCACTCCCCTCTCCGCCCCTTTATCCCTCCCCTCTCCGCCCCTATATCCCCCCTATCTGCCCCTTTATCACTCCCCTATCCGCCCCTCTATCACTCCCTCTCCACCCCCCTATCACTCCCCTCTCCGCCCCTCTATCACTCTCCTCTCCACCACTTTATCACTCCCTTTTCCGCCCCTCTATCCCTCCCCTCTCCGCCCCTATACCCATCCCCTCTCCGCCCCTCTATCCCTCCCCTCTCCGACCATCTCTCCATCTCTTCTCCGCCCCTCTATCCCTCCCTTCTCCGCCCCGCTATCCCTCCACTCGCCGCCCCTCTATCCCTCCACTCTCCGCCCCTCTATCCCTCCACTCTCCGCCCCTCTATCCTTCCCCTCTCCGCCCCTCTATCCCTCCACTCTCCGCCCCTCTATCCCTCCCCTCTCCCCCCTATATCCCTCCCCTCTCCGCCCTTCTATCCCTCCACTCTCCGCCCCTCTTTATCCTCCCCACCACTACCACCACTACCGGTTGAAACAAACGAATTTAGCACGAGGTGTCAGTGGGTGCATTTGAAGGTCTCAAATCAAGAGAGTGCAGTTGGGTGTCTTACGAGCCTCGAGGGTGCAGCTGGAGGTGCAGTTGGAGGTTTTGAGAGCCTCAAGGCAGGGGCGCATCCAGAGAGAGTAGTCTAGGGTGGGAGCGAAAAAACCTCCACTGGCGGCTGAACCAAATGGTGTAGACATTTTTTGCCGCCACGCCGCCATAACTTCATCTTCCCCGCTGTCTCGGCTAGACTGGTGACATCGGGGGGGGGGGGGGGGGGGGGGGGGGGGGGATTTTTCGCATTATGGTGTAGGATCCACGATCGAGTGGGCTCATTATATATTAAGGTCACGCCAAATTCTTCAGGTCTAACGGCACGTGCCACCCTGTCCGCCTTTGGATTCGCCTAGGCAAGGGGTGCAGTTACAAATATTGGCGTACAGTTATTGGGAACCTGCAATCGCAAGTCGAAAACGCACCCAAAAACAAGTACGCTACGGTCCTGCATCCTCGCGCGCCAGGGGTCGCTGCTGCTGATTACGTCAGTGCCAGACAGCAGTATCCCCTGGCTGATCGCTTTGCGAAACTCTGAACTGAAGCTCAGCCTATGAAATCGCTCACTAGATCAGTGGATGTGTGCAGGTCAGGTGGTCATAATAAAACTAATTTCAACCATCCGTTGCTCGTGTTAGGGGCGGGTATTTGCGTTGTTCTCATGGTGATGCAGTCGCGACTGGCGAAGTAAATTACTAGTTAGACTCAGCTAACTTCCGCATTTCGCGTAGGGGATCAGCCAGGGCTAGTTTTGCATGGCAAACAGCCCTGGCTTGCAAGGATGCGGTCATGCACGCAAAGATCAAACGAACCACACGTGACTCACGTGATCCAGAAGATTCTGCCTTCCTTGTTGGCGATATCGAAGACTCTGTTGATCCCACCGACAACGATAATTCCCTGCAAACAGTCAGCGTCATTGAACGGTGTGCAAGTACATGCTACCACGACGGATGAGTGGCGGAGGATGGATTATATATGCACTTGGTGTTAACGTGTACGTAATACGGCACGCACAAGAACGCATTCGCGCGCGAGCACGAACGCATTCCGGCATGCATGCACGCACGCACGCACGCACGCACGCACGCACGCACGCATACACACATGCATTCATGCACGCACGCCAACACACAAACACACACATAAACATGCATATTGCGTATTTTCATACGATAGACAATTTAACTTGTGGTGTCAGACCGTATGTGGAACTCACATGCGGTTAAATTGACTGCGTTATTCGATTTTTTTGCGCACACAAATACTGAATATATATATATATATATATATACAGATATATATATATAGAGAGAGAGAGAGATAGATATATATATACAGATATAGATATATATATATATATAATTATATACACACCTAAAAGCAGCAGAGCCAGACCGCTCCATTATGGGAGATATGATATACAACAACAACAACAACAAATGCTATCAAAATCATCATAAATATATTTTTGGTGCAAATAATTTTATATATCATTATATTTCTGGTTATATTACATATACTACCAGTTCGAATTTTAATCTAAAACGTATTATTTATGCAAACTGGAGTCAAAACGTTAGGCAGACCGGATTTGGCCTGCCTAAAACGGCGGTCTGCCAAAAGCGGCGCAGTATGCATATTTGGTCTACATATGATGCCGTTGGGAGTGTAAACACACACACACACACACACACACGCACACGCGCATGCACGCGCAAACGCACACGCACACTATCTAACAATTCCGTCATGAAAGCAACCGAGAACACTCACCCGGACAACAATAACTAACAATCCCGTCATGAGTACGATGAACTGGAAGACGTCGGTCCATATGACTGCTCGCATGCCGCCCTGTCAAAAACAACAACAACCAAACGGCAATACATGTTATTGCAACAACAACAATAACAGCAGTAGTAGTAGTACTGATACATATCAGTGTGTTAACATACTAAACTTACAAAGCACCATCGTTTTTAATAGATCATCACGCATGAAGGCGTATTAGTTTCGGAACGGAAGTGATCGTGCAGTGGCTACAATATGGAGACCCGTCAGTTCTCACCAGTGCCGTGTAGACAGTGCAGACGAGGGCCATCACAGGCACAGACACATATATCGGCAATCCAGTCGCTGAACAAACAGAAAGAAACCCAATATGACCTCATCGGAACAAATTATCATTTCCGAAAAAAAGGAAACATTTATCTCTTCTGATTTTCTTATTATGTTTCGTACGAGAAGTAATTTCTACGTCAGTATGTTAACATAAAATACTTCTTGTCAACGACGCGTTAAAGACGGCTAGTTTATATTTTCTACCTTACTTTCGTGGAAAAACAAACAGCGTACATCAGTTATCGTTATTGCCTACTTTTCATCTTACACTCTTTTCGGCTGACCATTGCCATACATATTAAGTTTCAGAAATGCCAATCCAGAGGGTCTCGAAAAATCGGGCATTTATTCGTAAATCAGAGGGCTTCAGAAAATCGGGCATTTATACGTAAATCGGATTAAAATATAACGAAAAAGGATAGTTTCCATAGACATTAATCATCATGTTATAATAAAACGTTAAGTTTCATAAATGCCAATGCATGAGATTTATGCGTAAATTGGAGGGTCTTGTAATATCAGGAGATTTTGTGTAAATTTGGGGTCTTAGGCTATTATGGAATTGTGTATAAATCTGAGTATTTCATGTTATGAAAATGGTCACAGATCAGCTTTATTTCCAAATGCATTGCACATGTGCTCTTAAATCAATGGCACATAACAGCATGTTAATATGTATTTAATGTGTTACATTAAATCAATTATATGTGGACATAAAGTAATTAAATAAATTATATGTAAACTAAAATGTACGTGGCCTTATGGTATGATAGAAAGAAAAAAAGTTTACTAATTTGATGTTCTAGGCATAATGTGTTAATATGGTGCAAAGAACCTTGCATATAGGCAGTAAATACATCTTCTTTTATTACAAATATTTTATTACATTATTACAAACTATATTCACAACTATCAGAACCCGAACTTAGCATTGTATTTGCTTCAAAGTTTGTTACCATGGCCTGGGTGCCGGAGGCAAGCGCGATGAATTTACAATTTGTGACCTTTGGCCTTGCTGGTGGAGCATTTGATGTTATAAAATACATCTTTTCATTTATAATGTGTTCCAGTTCTAACAGTTACATATATACATGAATTAAATCAAATGTGCACATAGTGTAGATGGATCGACTGACATTATTTGAGTATAGATTGAAAGCTGACGGTGGGCGATAATATGGAACCCGCGGCCGCAAGCGTGGTTCACAGTGCTCGTCTAAAGCTTATATGCAACAACAACCACAGGCAAGACCCAAGAAGATTATAGGGCACTTGTGTAGAATCCGGACCCACCTCGATTTCGCCTTTATAACTTGAGTTTTGCCTAACTTTAATACCTCAGAGTATTAGTTCCACCATTCAACATCATCCCAGGCATATTTATGTTACGAAAATATTATATCTTAGCACATTTTTGAAGCCGAAAAAGCGACCGGATATGCGCTAGTCTGCACCGCTGCGGTCGTGCGTTTACGCAACGCGCTCGTAAAATGAGCGATACATCGGCGTATGTTGATGCAAACAGGGACGCTATTTACGCCTAAAAAGTGCGCTAAGACGCAATATTCTTAATCGTAAATACGCCTGGGATAATGTTGAATAATGGAACTATCGCACTGAGGTATCAAAGTTAGACAAAACTCAAGTTAAATGGCGAAATCGAGGTGGGTCCGGATTCTACACAAGTGCCGATTATAGTTAAACGGTTGTTGTCTAGTCAACGCAAGGCATGATTTAAACAACCCCTTTTCGCTTTGTTGTCCGAACGGCCTTGGTCCAACGTCCCTATTTATGAGATTCATTTAGCTCGGTGTCTGGCCGATTGCAATTAATGCACCGACACTGGCACTGGTATTGACAGGTATTGACCACATTCTGTTGACCCAGAAAAACATACTCGAGTCAGTCGGAAATAAAACCCAATTAGGCCATGACGAGTTCGGAAAATAAGATAGAAAAATTGTTTTGGTTTCACTAAAAATTCAGGAAATTGGTTCTCCTTTCCAGGAGATCGGGGGATTTGATGGATTTCCAGGAGTCCCCCGGCGAACGCAGGATACTTAATATGTATGCATTGCCCCAGGAGTTAGCGCATTACTGTTTAAATTCTTTTAGATCGAATACACGTTTGGGTGATGAGAGTGAACATGCACTGACCTACTTCCAGGGCTACAGAGGGCGCATACATCGCCCCTCCCATGTACAGGATCTACAAAAAACATGTACAGTACCCGTATGTTTTGTATTGCAACATGTATTACATTACCTATATGACCAGTAATTCTGACTATTTGATATAGAAATGACCGAACACAACTTAATTAGACACACTTCAATTATATCAAGTTTACATCAACCTTCCTCAACAAACAAATATAGGACAAACAAAATCCGGCGTTCTCTACAGTTGTCAAAACAATAACGATGGCGAGGAATTACCCATGTAAGAAGACACATAAAATACACTTTGTCTATATTCCAACTATTATGTCTTATCTGGTTGCGAAGGTATGAGAATCTAAGCTTAACTTCAGGGTTCTGATCTAAGCGGCCATCTTGAATTTTGTAAAGTGTTTTCCACCTGGATGTCATGTTATATTATATAGGAGATAAATAGTCAACAGTACATACTTTTATCCTCAAAAATGGGTTTCCTAACAATTTTTTACCGCTATTGACAATAATTTGTCCATATTGAATTCATTATTTCACTTAAGTGAAACTGCCGGCAAGATAACAGGCAGAAATTAAAAGTAGCCATATTTTCCAACATGTTGGTACCGAATTGTGCGCTAATGAAGGGGGTCAACAAATGCAACATTTAGGAAGCTTGTGAGGCGGGTAAACGTTATGAACATTAGTAATAATTTACGGTGTTGTATATCGCGCTACTATAGAATACGGCGTTGACGCCGATAATGTTAGTGCATCCTGTATGTAATATACAAAACGTCAAATGCAACTGAGATAGTATTTATACTAACCGCGGCAATGATCCCCAGTGTTGATCCAAACAGACGGACGGCCTTCGATTTGTAGCGTAACTCAAGGTACTGTGGAAACATAAATCATGCATGCATGACTTTGTTCTCTGTTGATCTTTAGAGCTCTGTATTAAATGTCGGTCAATGTTTAAACAAACAATACATAGAAAGTATTACTTATTTCAATTATTTATGGCGTATTTATCGAAGATCATTCAAAAGTGTAGGACCACGGTGAAGGAAATTATAAAAGTCAAGCAAAAAACAAAAGGAATTTCTTAGTTTCCATTCTCCTATCCCTTGTGGTCAAATACTCGGCCCTACATTGCATCAAAACTACTCAACCAATTTCTGAGTGAGTTGACAAGTATGAGCTAGATAAAGATACAAATAAAATGACAGACAAACAGGCAGCACCGAGAGACAGACAGAGAGACAGAGTAAGTGAGAGAGCGAGAGAGCAGGAGGACAAGAGAGAGTGAGAGATAGAGATAGAAAGAGAGTGTGGGAGAGAGAGAGAGAGAGAGAGAGAGGGGGGGAAAGAGGGGGAGAGAGAGAGCGAGAGGGTAAGAGAGAGGAAGAGAGCGAGAGGGAGAGAGAGAGGGGGAGAGAGAGGGAGAGAGAGTGAGGGGAGAGAGGGAGAGGGGAGGGAGAGAGAGAGCAAGAGAGAGGGAGAGAGGGGAGAAAAAGAGATAGAGCCAAAGAGAGAGGGAGATATGGAGAGTGTGAGAGAGAGGGGGGAGAGATATATATGGAGAGAGCGAGACGGGGGACGAGAGAGAGGTTGGGAGGGAGGGAGGGAGGGAGGGAGGGAGGGAGGGAGGAGAGAGAGAGAGAGAGAGAGAGAGAGAGAGAGAGAGAGAGAGAGAGAGAGAGAGAGAGAGAGAGAGAGAGAGAGAGAGAGAGAGAGAGAGAGAGAGAGAGAGAGAGAGAGAGAGAGAGAGAGAGAGAGAGAGAGAGAGAGAGAGAGAGAGTGAGAGCGCGCGAGAGAGAGAGAGAGAGAGAGAGAGAGAGAGAGAGAGAGAGAGAGAGAGAGAGAGAGAGAGAGAGAGTGAGAGAAAAGTGGGCATACAGACAATGTGAGACAACCAGACAGAGAGACAGACGGACAAAGAATAGATACTACCTCGAACACACTGACGAGCTTGAGAGGAAATATCCAAGGGATAAAGACGCGCTCAACGATCACCAGCCCTAGGAGTAGACCAACAATCACCCAGAGCCAAGCCTGGGAACCATATCTGAAACGACAAACACATTGTAAATCGGTAGTATAGAGTTCACCCGATCAGCTACACGCTGGACTTTGCTGTTTTGGCCTCGGGTTGATATCACCTGTTTGAATACAAGCTCTGCACGTTTTTAAAATCTAAGATACACTTATCGATCATACACATTTGGCTTATGCATACCATAGTTTCCGTTGTTTTCTAAAGCGCACAGATGAAAATATGAAATTTGGAAAATAGTGTTAATATTTTAAGAAAAGTGTGAAAAACAATATTTTCGAGCACATCTGTTTGAATTTGCGTTTCGCGCTTCCGACTAATGTTCATTAGTGCCCATTTGAGAGTTACTGAACGTTTTGTTTAGGGAGCCGTTTCCCACATTGTCCCGCTATATACACAATTTCATCTGTCAGCAATTGGCTATTAATCGATGATGGAATACAGCACTGTGCATCTGCCACAAACATAAATATAACACTTTAATGTAGGACTACTGTGGGGTGATCAATGTTGTACCTCTGGCATCTGCCCATCTATTGAATCATAGTGGCATCAGCACGCATATAGAATTGGAATGAACGTATGATTTACTGGTTACACGTTATAAAGACGAAAAACACAATCCTGTTTAATAATATATTTGTTGCAATATAATCAGTTTTACTGATGAAAATATGGTCTCCTACCTGTACATCTCAGCCACGTAGCCCAGGATCATGATGGCAGATTGGAAGGATACCATCATTGAAATGACAGTTGGTATCACCTGCAACTTCCGGTTGGCCATGATGAATTCTGTCGTGGTTCGCTGACGTCCACCCGTCAGGGCGTGATAGACGCCAATACTGACAGACACGAGCAGGAAGGCGACCAGAATGAGGTAATCGAGCCAATGTAGGGACGCCATGGCTTTGGTCTATAACTGCGGTCTGTGTGCAGAACGAATGGTTAGAATTAGCATAGTACAAACGCCCAAAATGCGGGTAAAATTGAGGTTACAGTTTTGGCCAAAAATGTATTTTCTTTGACGCATTTAAATTTTGGCATGTGGGTTGAAGTAATATGAAGGCAAATATCTTCACACAGGTATTGTTTTCTCTGATTGTATGCTACATTGGGTACAAAATCAAATTTATGAGTATTGTCTCCTACACGAAAGGATATACATCTTCACAGAGCTGGAACAAAACTGAATGTAACACTATTTGAACAAATTAATTAATTAATGATCGTCGTGTGTGCGGGTGTGCCTTCGTACGTGTGTGAGTGTATGTGTGTGGGTGGGCGTCCGACCTTCCCCTTTAAATATTATATTCTAATATAATTAATTAAAACATCAAGCTATGGTATAGTATTCGATTGATGGTTTATTTCAGGAAATATGTACACGAGGCTGTGCAAAATACATATTTCAAATACGCTCTCATCACAACATATAATTAAAGATTGCAAGATGTGAGAAAATGCTATATTACTGTGTCTTCATATATGCAATTTTGCCCGGTCGTATATGTAAAGTAAGTAACTGACCATGTGGGCAGAGAAGTATGTGTTAATAAACTCAAAATCATGACTTCTTCCAACCACAATCAAAACATCAGGATAACTATGAAATAAAACTTCGCATGCTATCGTCCGATTTGTGGTTTGCATAAGTATGCTTTCTTTCGTAATTCATATTAAGACAACAGCTACAGTGTGGAACGTGTCCACGGCAATGCGCTGTTACGCGCAGTTATAAAATTAAGATATAATTGACAAAGAGGTTATGTGACATGAAATAGTTTCCATGTCGGTTTAATTTAGATTTCGACAAGCGGCAGTTTCCACTAAAGCAATTATCTTATGTGCGTGGTAAATTTAATCAGATTAGGTTTATATACGTGTGAGTTATTCCGTCAGTAATGTGAGAGAGTACTGTGTCAATATTGATTGTAAACAGACCGGTGGTTGTGTAATGCCAAACAGAGATGTACGTCTGTCAAGTGCGAAACTTTGCATAACGGTTAGCAGTGTGTGTGTGTGTGTGTGTGTGTGTGTGTGTGTGTGTGTGTGTGTGTGTGCGTGCGTGCGTGTGTGTGTGTGTGTGTGTTGTGCGTGTGCGTGTGTGCGTGCGCGTGGTGGTGGTGGTGGTGGTGTTGGGGTGGTGGTGGGGTGCGTGTGTGCGTGTGTACGTGTGCACGTGTGTGCGTGTGCGCGCGTGTGTGTGTACGTAAATTCAACCAACTCAAACTCAACATAAATTATTTTCTATCATCATTATTATTATAGGCCATGGGCCAGATATGCCCCTCGTGCACCCCCACAACTCTACCAACCCATGTTTTTTAAGCTTTTGGGTCCCTTAAAGATTATTTCAAGTGGTAACAGTGAAAAAGTTGGGTCTCACTACCCATTTCCAACCTATCTTGGATGGTACCAAGAAATATCGTATTTGTCGTCAATGTCGCGTGGTATTTAATCACCCACACCACAATCGTCATTGTATAGTTATATGTGTCTCAATATGTACTTATAATATGTCAAATTGCAGGTTTTCATCTGCTGTTCATTATAATAGCATTCAATAGATATTTACTATTATGGCATGTGCCCAAATTAGCATAGAATTGATGACATCATTATTTTTTTCAAATATATCAATTTCCCTTGATCCCATGGCCTGTTTAAGATTTTAAAAATAATACATAACACTCTGCAGCATCATATCTTTCATATGATACCAGAATTGTCTTTCTGTCATTACAAATGGATTATATATGTTGCTTCAAAGATTACCGTAGTGCCTCGGATCAAGAGGCGTAACACAAAAACATCCATGGATAGTCATGACTGGCATACCTCTCAAAACTGTCTAAATTATGTGTGTGTTTTCAGGTATACAATTACGCCAGATGATTAATTTCAGATGCATAAAACAAAGCACTACATATTTAATATACTGTACACGTATATTAGCTTAATGTGGTATCCAAAACTCGTGAATTAAGATGTGACAAATGTCAACAGTACAGACAAATCGAAAGCCAGTACACGGTATCTGACAATATGATAATTCAGTTTAAAGCGAATTAAGGATGTATGACATTCATTTAGATGCTAGACATTGATAAAACAAAATGTAGTTAGATGCCAAAAGGTTATTCACATGTTAATTGTATGCAATGACATACAGTATCTATGTTGAAGTACGGACACTTGCCAAACATTGATAGCTACTTAACCAATTACATTAGTCACATTTTGATGATCAGTCATAATCACTGTCACTGTCAGCATATAGTCCCATCCCATCAGACATGTTCATGTCAGACTCGTCATCATTGTCACTGTCAGCATATAGTCCCATCCCGTCAGACATGTTCATGTCAGACTCGTCATCACTATCAGTGTGGTCGGGGTCTACCTGAGCTATGTCAGCCAGTTCACGTGGCAGCACATCTCCATCATACCAGAACAACAAGAACAAGAACAAGAAAGTTTTATTTAGACCCAATTTCAATATGTGTATAATATCAAATTAACGTAACATGAACAGGCATATATATATATATATATATATACAAATGCAGTGTAATTTCTAATTAGATGGGATCTGTGACTCCTATTAAGACAATAACAGTCGCTCTCATAGGAGCCACAAGAATAATTTGTTTCAACTCAAATTTACCGAAGGAAGTGCAAATGTAAATGTAAAAGTGCAGGAAAAGAAAAGAAACCGAGCTACTAGATTGCATATATGCATGCATTGGAGTATTAAAAAGTATGGTAAAATAAACAAATACTAGTTGTCAATAGTACACTTCAATATACTTTATATGTATGTGTGTATGCACAAATACAATATCCATATGCTGATTTATACACATATATATATATATACAATACATATCCATAAATATCACGTGCATTAATACAGTTTTAATGACTATGATAGCATGTATAGCAGTTTAATATTGTACATGTATCTACGTATTTTTCTAATAAATTGTTTTTTGCATAATTACCAAAACTTCTGAAGCTATGTGTTCCAATCTTCTCTGTGACTAGCTTTGAGGTATTTTAATGACATGTGGCAAACTGTATCTAAGACATCTTTTGGCAAATTCATGTTTTGTTCTGAAAGGGTGTAATTCTGTTTTTTTCCTTGTGTTGTAATTGTGTACGTAAGCATTTGTAATTATTTTCCAATTTAATAGGTAAGCAGGGAGGTCATGATGTACGTATTTATAATAAAACTTAAGTTCATGTAATTTTAACATGTCATCAATTTTTTAGATATTCAATTTTTTGAAAAGTGGCTCAGAGTGTGAATTATATTTACTTATAGATAAAATTCTCATAGCTTTCTTTTGTATTTTTAATATTCGATTACCTTGGTATCCCCACACCATAATACAATAGTTGATTTGTGATAAAAATAACGTGTTATATAAGATAATTTTTATTTTAAGGGGAAAGACATATTTTAGTCTGTTTAAGATGCCGACTGTTTTGGAACACTTGTTTGATACTTTTTCAATTTGTTTATTCCAATTTAAATTTGTATCTAAAGTAAGTCCTAAAAAATTTAATTCATCTACTCTTTCAATGTTTGTACCATTTATATTGAGCGTAAAGTTATCGACAGCTTTATTTTGCATGTGAAAAATCATATATTTGGATTTGTTTCTGTTTAATGATAATTTATTAATGTTTAACCATTCAATTATTTTAGGGAGTTCATCATTTATTGCCGATTCTATATTTCTATTTGGGGAGTTACCTTGAAATTGATTGATGGTGCTAAATAAGGTGGTATCGTCGGCATACATAATAAAGTTAAACATTTCGCTAGCTTTAGGAAAATCATTAATGTATATTATGAATAATAGGGGACCAAGAATAGATCCTTGTGGTACACCAATTGTGATAGGTAGGATATCAGAACTTTCATTTTGAAATTCGGTGTATTGTCTTCTATTGCTTAAGTAGCTATTAAACAGATTCAGGGTAGGACCCTGTAATCCATAATATCTTAGTTTAGTTAATAGTATCGAGTGATCAATTGTATCAAAGGCCTTAGAGAGGTCAAGAAAAATACTGAAAGGAACATAATTTTTATCAATTTGTGTAATTATTCTATCTATTAGTTCAAGTGATGCATACTCGGTAGAGTGTTTTTTTCTAAAACCATATTGATTTTTAACAAATAGATCAGAATCATTAAAGTATGCTGTTAGTTGACTAGATATTATTTTCTCTATCACTTTTGAAATTGTTGGAAGAAGAGATATGGGTCTATAATTTTTAAAATCAGATGGGTCATCTTTCTTAAAAATAGGAATTACTTTAGCGAGTTTAAGTGTATCGGGAAATATACCAGTATTTATTACTTGATTTATTACCAGGGTTAATGGTTTGATGATGGAGGGTTCAATTATTTTCAAAAGTTTACAGGAAATACCGTCACAGCCACTACTGTTTTTATTGGGAAGGCTTTCAATGGTTTTCTTGACTATTTCTTCATCAACATTTAATAGACTGAAAACGGAATGGACATTATCATTTAAGTAATAATTATAATCCTTATTTCCATTGTAATGAATGTCTTTTGCTGTCGACTGACCTATACTTGTAAAAAAGTTGTTAAATTGGTTTGCAATAACCGTTTTATCTGTTATAGTTATGCCGTTACTTTTAAACAAAACAGTGTTGTTTGAATTGTTTTTGGAGATAAATTCATTTATGGTTTTCCATGTATTTCTGATGTCATCTTTATATCGGTTAAAGCGTGACTCAAAGTACATTTGTTTGGCAGTACGAATATTTTTCTTTAATATTGAGTTATATGTTTTTAGGTTAGTTAGAAGGACTTCGTACATAGTTAAATTTGGATTAGACATTTTTAATTTCTTATAAAGCGAGTCTCGATATTTGATTGATTTTAGAAGACCGTGTGTTATCCAGGTTGAATGCTTATGTTTGTATTTATTATATTTCATGATTTTAACAGGCATATGCTTATTCTTAGCATGCATAATTTGTTCGTGTATTATGTTATAATTTAAATTGGGGTCAGCCGTAGGAGATTTGTTTAGTTTGTTATACATTGCATCCAAATTTATCTCAAGTTTAACATTATGCATAGCTGCCTTATTTTGTAGATTTACTCGAACAAATTTTGGAGGAGGTTTGGATTTTACGTTGATATTCATGATTAGGAATTAAGGTTGATGATCAGAAAGGGTATTTGTGAAGATTCCTGCAGTGCTATCTAATATTGATTTATTTAATTTACTGAAAAAGTTGTCTATCAGTGTTCCGTTAGTTCTGGTAAAGCGAGTTGGAAAGGTAATTTGTGGATAGAGACTGTATGAAATTATAGTATCAAAAAAATCACTATATATTTTGTTCTCGTTTATTTTCAGTAGATTGATATTGAAATCGCCTGAAATTATTAGATTATTACAACTTTCCAGAGTAGCCATTGCTGTTGAAAATTCGGCTATGAAATCTATAATATTTTGATTTAATGACCTAGGCGGTCTGTATATGTTTCCAATAGTAAGTGTGGCTCAATGCTTCCATTACTGATGTTGTGTTTGGCAAGTGTCCGTACATCACCTAGATATTTTATGTCATTGCATACAATTAAGATGTGAATAACTTTGTGGCATCTAACTACATTTTGTTTTATCAATGTCTAACATCTAAATGAATGTCATACATACGTAATTCGCTTTAAACTGAATTATCATATTGTGAGATACAGGCTTTCGATTTGTCTGTACTGTTGACATTTCACATCTTAATTCACGAATTTTGGATACCATATTAAGCTAATATACATGTACATTATATGAAATATGTAGTGCTTTGTTTTATGCATCTAAAATTAATCTAGCGTAACTGTATACATGAAAACACACACACATAATTTAGACTATTTTGACATGTATGCCAGTCATGACTATCCATGATTATCTTTGCGTTACGCACTACAGTTATCTTTGAAGCACCATATCTAATCCATTTGTAATGACAGAAAGACAATTCTGGTATCAAATGAAAGATATGATGCTGCAGAGTGTTATGTTATTTATTATATTAGTTTGATCTTAAAGAGGCCATGGGGTCAAGGGAAATTTCTATATTTGACAAAAATAATGATGTCATTTATGCGGTCACGAGTGAGAATAGGGTATAGTTATTCTATGCTAATTAGGGCACATGCCATGATAGTAAATATCTATTGAATGCTATTATGATAATCACCAGATGAAAACCTGCAATTTGACATATTATAAGTACATATTGAGACGCACATGACTATACAATGACTATTGTGGTGTTGTGATTAAATACCATGCGACATTGACGAAAATATTTCAGGGTACCATCCAAGGTAGGTTGGAAATGGGTAGTGAAAACCAACTTTTTCACTGTTACCACTTGAAATCATCTTCAAGGGTCCCAAAAGCTTCAAATAACATGGGTTGATAGAGTTGTGGGGATGCACGAGGGGCACATCTGGCCCATGTCCTATTATTATTAACATCATACATATATGAAAACGTAATTAAGTATGCGTACACGCCTACCTTTGAGACGTAGTCTATTCTGCCGCCACCGAGCTTACGTAAAGCGCAGGTGTGATTTTATCCAACAACTTAACACACTAGTCTATCCTGATTTTTGAGACGTGCTGCGAACAGATTCTACATTTGCCTGTGGAATAGTCTCGTAGACGTTTACTAAAGTGAACCCCGCAAAAACCGACCTGCCGAGGCTGTAAAGAGTCGGTACACCTGAACTTCTACTGTTAACTCCGTTGTGTCTACGAAAATATTCGCTCGCCCCTTCAAACAGTTGACGAACGTACATTCAAGTGTAACGCAAACACAACCCAAAGCGGCATTGACCCACAATATGTATGCATAATGAACTTGCTAAGGTAACAACTAGACCTAGTGTACATGCATAAAATTGCCCCCCTCCCTGATTCCTGCCCCGGCAATATTATACCGGAACGAACCTCCCGGGAGCAATACTATACTGGTATAAACTGCCCCCCCCCCGGGGCAATAATATACCGGTATTATATTATATATTTAACAGTATATGATGATTGGCGACTAATTATTATATAAGCACACGATGTATGCACATGGTGTAGTGAAATATGAATAATGACATAATCAATCGGTTTTCGAATAAATATAATATACTGTTAAATGTTGTTTGTGTAAGTGTCTGTTCCGTGCCTTCAGTTCCATTATCACAGGCTCTCAGGATGATCACGAAACTCCTCCGGACTATAACAGTGACATACGTGATGAACAACGTGGATATCTTGCATTCTGTCTGTCCGAACATTGCGGAACATATAAACACTAGTGGCATGATTTCACTAGGTATTTGGGGAACTGAGGTCAAAATCTTTGCATCGGCAACCAGGTTGAAGGCAACAGTGTACGTATTCAGCTAGTGCGGCCTGTCGCAAAAGTGGCTACCTTATAAGTCACTTACGTCTGGTGACGAGAGCCACCCAGACGAAGTGATTCTGATCCAGAACCTCCACCACCATTATGAACCAGTCATGCTACCAGCCATGCTATGAACTTTGTGAACAAATAAAAAAATGTATGCATATACGTATGTATGTCTGTATGTGTGATTATATGAATATCTATGTATTTCAATTATATGAATATTTAAATGGTTATATATGTATACATATATTATTATGTTGAATAAACCATTATATAACTGCAATGAATTGAGAAAAAAAAATTAACACACTGTGCCGTAATTTAGCATGGACTTTATAGGGGGCAATCTAATACCGGGGAGGCAGCATTATACCGATATAAGATTGCCATCCCGGCAGTTTTATACCGGTATAATATTGCCGGGGGTGGGCAAAATTATACTGGGGGTAATATTATACCTTTACGCCGGGTCCATCCCATCAAATGAGTGATATTTTTACTTATTTCACAGTCAGTTTACCTTTTGTTCTCGTGACGTTTCGACTGCTTTCAGCAGTCTTCTTCAGACGACTACCGCTAGATGGCAACACGGTAGTCTATAGGTGTATGCCCCCCACGGTTGCGCCCTGGGTGGCTCTTCAAGAGATCGTCATAGATGTGTGAAAGCCGGTACCGTCCTACGTCTCGGTTCGTGCAGTCCTTGGTTTTTCGAATCCTGATCGCTTTGTTGATGCCTCTTGTCCTACAGTCCGACTCCCTGTCCACACATTTGGCCCACTCCCAGTCTACTATGTGATTTTGCTGTGTCATGTTGTCTGTGATGGCTGATTTATTCATGTCCTTTTCCGATGTTGTTCTGTTGTTTCTGGTGTAGGGTTTGTTCATTGTTGCTTTGTCTGCGTCATCTCTGTGTTCTCTGATGCGGGTTCCAAGTGTGCGTTTAGTTTCTCCGATGTATGTTGCATTGCACTTCTTACATGATATAGCGTACACTCCTTCACACATCTGGTGTGGTTCAACTTTGTTTTTTTGTCTTACCAGTGACCTCTTGATGGTGTTGTGAGGTTTCATTGCTGTGTCCACTTTGTATTTCTTCATGATCCGTGATGTGGTTTTGGACAATCTTTGGACATACAAAAATACTACCATGCCTTTGCCCTTGTTTTTTCCCACAGTCTACTTCCTGATGTTGGCTTCATTCTTTTGTTTCATCTTTCTCTGTACCGTTGATATGGTCCGCTGTGGATACCCGCATCTCGTTAGGACTTCTTTGATGCGTTCTCTTTCTTTGCGTTTATCTTCCTCCTCTGTGACATGCGTTTCACATCTTTTTAGTAGGATACGGATCACTCCCATCTTCTGGTGTAATGGATGATGTGAGGAGAAATTTAGATATTGGTCCGTGTGGGTACTCCTCCGGAAGATTAGATGTTTCACCTCCCCCTATTCCGTTCTGACTAGTAATGTGTCAAAAAATGGCATCTTTCCTTCCGCTTCCTCTTCGTGTGTAAATGTTATGCTGTTAGTTTCATCCACTGTGTTAAGATGGTCAGTCAGGTGTTGTGTCATCCCTGCCTTTATAACTTCGAGAATATCATCGACATAGCGTTTCCACATTCTTGGTTTACATATGACAGGGGCTGTGGTGATGGCCTCGTTCTCGAGATGTTCCATGAAGAGGTTGGCGACAATGGGGGACATAGGGCTACCCATGGCTGTGCCAAATTTCTGTTGGTTTACAGTGTTTCTGAATGTGAAGTAGGTTGTGTTCAGAACAAAGTTCAGTAGTTCCATAATATCTTCTATTTCCAGTTTCGTCCGGTCTGCTAATGTGGCGTCATTATGTAGTCTGGTCTTGATTATCTTCATTGTCTTCGATGTAGGTGTGTTCGTGAACAGAGATACGACATCATGGTTGGTGAAAATTTCATATTCGTGTAGCGTCAGTGATTTCAGTTCCTCTACCAGGTGTCTTGAGTTTTTCACATGGTGTTGCGTCAGTCCTACCATAGGGCCAAGGGCGTTTTTCGAGATGTCACTGCAAGCTCTCAAACACCTTCAACTTGAGGCTCCCAGTAATCTTCAACTGCACCACTTCAGCCTCCCCAAAAACCTTCAACAGCACCCCCTTAAGATACGACACCTCGATCTGCGCCCGCCCGCTCCCCCCCCCCCCGAGGCTCCCTAAAGACCTTCAGCTGAAATCCTTTAGACTTCCACCTGCGCCTCTCTCCCCGTTGAGGCTCCTTAAAAGTAATCTTCAACTGCACCCCTTCAGCCTCCCCAAAAACGTTCAACAGCACACCCTTAAGATACGACACCTCGATTCACTTGTTACTATATACATATATATATATATATATATGAAAATTTAACGAAGTATGCGAACATGCCTACCGTTGAAATGTAGTCTATTCTGCAGCCACCAGATCTTGCGTACGGCGCAGATATGATCTTATCCAACAGTTTGAAACTCTAGTCTAATCATTGAAACGTGCTGCGAACAGATTCTACATCTGTCTGTGGAGGAGTAGTCTCTCTATATGCGGTTGAGGCTCATTAAGAACGTTCAGTTGCACCCCCCGGTCGGAACTAGTTTCCTCTTGCGGAACTATTTTGCCTCAGTGAGGTGCATACGCATCCATCGCAGCCCCCGTCTATAACAAAATATATCAATACTATGCCGTCACGCTGTTACCATCTGCTAGACCAACTCAACGCTGCAAAGGTCCGCTAGTTCTGTTTTATTAATTCCTCTTTAAAACACTCACGGTTCACTTGTTACTATTTGTCATTGTGACGATGTTTTCAAAGTTAACTGAATATTTAAGCGATATCATATGCAGTTGCTCTTTGTTAGTCGGTGGTGCAACATAATCCCGTATACGTGTCTAGATGCTCAAGTACATTTACTGCGCACTTAGCACATACTCACTTCATCGTCGGCGTGTGTAGGCGTACGCGTGTCCGCAAAGACGTACTTCAAAGACATTTCCCACACATTTCACAATTAACCTTTGAAAATCAAATCATCCACAGTGCTTATGGTGTAATTCGGCGTTGCGATTTGACGTCATAAATACAGTAAAAGCATGAGACGGTTTAATTAGCTGGTTATATTTCAATTTGCATCATAATGACATCACGTTGTGGCAATCACAGGTCTAAAGTGTGTTCCGTGACTGTAAATATGATTGTGGCAATTCAGTATGTATACAGGGGACACCCAACCGATACAAGAATATGCTGTGATCACCTCTGCACATGTTCCTTGTGTTGATCAGTGTGTTGCGCGTGTGCGTGCGTGTGCGTGCGTATATGTGGGGGGTTTGTGTGTGCGTGTGTGTGTGCATGTGTGTGTGTATGTGTGTGCGTGTGTGTATGTGTGTGTGTATGCGTGCATATGTGTGTGTGTGTGTGTGTATGTTCGTGTGTGTGTGTGTGTGTGTGTGTGTGTGTGTGTGTGTGTGTGTGTGTGTGTGTGTGTGTGTGTGTGTGTGTGTGTGTGTGTGTGTGTGTGTGTGCGTGTGTGTGTCATCAGTGATGCCCCAACGACCGCCTGGCTATGGGACAGTGAATGGAAAAGTAGATTAGTAAAGTATCCAATAGAAAGGATAGTGTTTTCAAAAATAGCGTAGCCTTTCAAAACACTCAAACTCAAGAGTGTTATTTAAGTGTCGAGATATGGTAAAAATGGTATTGTAACATTATTTGATCTTTGACTTTGGCCTGACCTTCACATTGACCTTTAAAATCAAACGTTTTGTATGGTCCTAAGGTACAACTGTGCCAAATGTTGTGCCTTGGCCAAGCGTGTCCCGATAATTATTCTAAGGCCTAAGCGATTCCATTTGTTGAAGGAAGGTGCATGCCTTCCACAAAGTCTCCAATCCATTGTGGATAATGAGATGGTGTGATTTACCGGTGAACGTACACAACATTGCCCGCTGCCACCGCATTGGCACTCTGTGTGAGGGGATCGCTCGCCCGCGAGTAGTGATTGTGCGTTTTGAACGAAGACCTAACAGCCGAACGTGGGGTCTCGCCTAAGAAACACGAATGCTAGAAAAACAGAAGAAGATCCAAAACTGTTGGGCGTTTAATGGCAAGATCCTAGTTAAGGACAACAAAGGTCACATATATTTCTACAATTAGTAAAGAACAATAATGACATCGAATCGTCTGTTGGTGCAATTGATAAGTATTAGTTTCTATAATGTGACTTTACAAATAACACATTTCTTTAAAAAGTTCTTTTTCTAAATTCTTCGTGAACTATGAGACATGCAGTATATACAGTTCGTTGGTGGGTACTGTGTAGTACTGGCTACATACATACGTATGATATTCATCATATTCATCCCGAAAAAATTTTTCATACCAATTTTCAGTACAAAATACTCCATCTAAGCATACACGGACATTTTTCAAAATGTTATCAACTTAAAATGCTATTGTCACAGTTTATATATATTTAATCTTGCAAATAGTGTCCGAAAGTGACCACCGCAGACTCTAGCAGAGCTTGCCGCCGGTGGACACGGCACAATCATCATCTATATTCTGTTTTTATCTCTGCGAATCATTCCTTGGAAGTATGTGAAAAGTTGTTTCCTGGCAGTTATGATATAATATATATTCGGTAGCCATGCGGTGCCTTCAATTTGTATATTTTTGTGTTTTATCGTCGGTTTCACTGGGAACAATGCAGCTTCGCCTATTGAATTACTGTGTGCAGTCGTTGGCAAAATATACCGGATCCCTAATTCAAATGTGTCTTCAACTATTCAAAGATATGAGTGTATACTATGCAAGATTCAACACTCAAACAATCAAGACGTAATTGTCACTGATCAAAATTTTTACTTCCTGAAAATGAACTCCTATAATCCGCCATCCGACTTACTACACTCGAAGAACTAACGCTAACAATTGACGGCGTAAACATTGAGAACGTTGGAGTGTAACGTTTTGGATCTTACACTAGATAGTATTTAAATTGGAATACACATAACAATAAAGTAGATAAAGTAGCAACTAAATGTCCTAGAACAATTGGAGTAATAAACAAATTGAAGCTTGTTTTACCAATAAGAGTAAACATTACACTCTATAATTCATTAGTATTGCCCCACTTTAACTACTGTTTAATGAACTGAAGACAAAAGTGTAATCAAAAAAATAAACTGCAAGTGAAAGCTGTAAAAACAATATATTTAAGCAAATACAACCCTTACATGGAACCAATATTTAGTTTCTCAATTTAAAAGATTGAAGACCTACTTAACATACATATATTACGATTTTATTATAAATACACACATACAACAGTACCTGCATATTTAAAACAAACTGGCAGATAATAGAGAATACAAACACACGTAGCCATTTCAAAATCACGTCAAGCACAACAAAGTATATACATTCTAGATACAGGTTATACAACACGAATTTGCCAAAATAAATGTCTCAGATATAACCTACTGCACACAATAAACAATACCTCCTTAAAGATAACACAAAAACACAGCTTACAAGAATTTGTACATTATGCAAAATATTATATCATACAAAGCTATAAACACATATGTACAGTCAGATTGCAACACAACATGCATACATAATCATGAATAAAAACCCATCCCAGCTCATCACTTTAACACTGGCGTGAATAAACAAACATTAACAAAAACACACATGAATATATACATATGCACCTAAACAGGATTGAACAATTGTATAAAAGGTAAACATTTATTAAAACCCAAGGTAGCCCCTATGATAGCGACTATTTGTAAGTCTTAATAGGAGTCTCCTACACCGCATATTGTACAACCTTAATGTTCACAGCGTTATATAGTTACGCTATATGCTTACATGCATGCCATATTTGTATTAGTATTCTACATCACATGTTGTACAATATTGGGAAAACGAATACACCTATATATCTACCTATTTAACCCCATCCCAAAAATTACCAAACTAACGCGTATTACCCATACCTCCTCTACCCTTATTGATAGTATATATGTACGACATACAAGCCCATTTCCTGCCAACTTCGATGGCAGGAAATGTGACAAACATGAAGGTGACAGGGGAGAAAGTGACCGTAGAGAAAGAGGTTGGAGGGAAAAAGAGACGGGAGAGGAGAGATGGAAATGCAATGGGAGGAAAGATGACGGGAAGAAAGGAAGTGAGAGTAAATGTGACAGAAGAGAAGTTGGGAGGGAATATGATAGGAGGAAAGGTGACAAGAGAAACAGCGTCAGGAAAGAATGGAACGGATGCGATTGTGACAGAAGAGCAGAAGACAGGGTAACAAGAATACAACCAGACAGATGCAAGGAGCATAGTAAACAAAAGAAGTGAACTAAACATTATGGTAGACGATATTGACCCTCGCATAATAGGTATAACCGAATCATGGGCCACCAATGATATATCAGATGCCGAATTGGGACAAACAGGCTATGTAATGTTCAGGAAAGATAGAATAGAAAGAAGGGGGGTGGAGTTATTTTATATGTTAAATAATCTATCCAGGCTTATGAAATAAAATTAGAAAGAGAAGCAGATTGCGAAGAAGCTGTTTGGTGTAACATAGTTGCAGGAAACTCAACGTTAACGGTGGGGTTAGTTTATCGAAGTCCAAACATAAGTGTAGAAGAGAATGAAAAAGTACAAAACGCTATAAGGGAAGTTAGCAAACGGGACTATTATTATGGGAGATTTTAACCATGGTCATATACAATGGAAATCTCTACAGAGTACGGGGAGTGAGAACCACAAGTTTTTAGGTTTAGTACAAGGCAGTTTCCTTTCTCAACATGTGTTAGAGTCAACCAGGGGTGAGAATGTGTTAGACATAGTTTTGTCTTCACAGAATGAACTAGTTGACAATGTCAAATTATGCGAGCCACTGGGAAGTAGTAATCACAACCAGATACATTTTACCATCAAAGTAAAATCAGAAAGAAGTAATAAAAAGCAGTTCAGGATAAATGTTCACAAAGGAAGATATAAGGTAATGAGGAAATATTTAGCAAAGATAGACTGGAACAACACACTGAAGAATAAGTCAGCAACAGAATGCTGGAATATCTTAGAGTGAAATTAAGTGCATCGTCGATACATTTTTTCCTTAAAAAAACAAGGGAAACGGTCCAGAAAGAAATACTTATCGAAAGAAGCCATTAGAAAAATTTAGTACAAACAAACGATGTGGAAGTCATATAGACGTACTGGAAATAACGAAGACTACAACGTTTATAAAGAAGCACTAAACCGAGCTACAACTGAAATTCGAAGAGAAGCTATGAAAAAAAATTTGCTTGTAATATAAAACAAGACAGCAAGAGTTTTTATGCATATGTTCGGAGCAAACAGAAAGTTCAGGATAAGGTCGGTCCTCTAGAAGATAGTGCTG
The DNA here is from genome assembly GCA_963995525.1 of Escarpia spicata. NCBI lineage: Eukaryota > Metazoa > Annelida > Polychaeta > Sabellida > Siboglinidae > Escarpia > Escarpia spicata. The sequence continues at coordinate 16,097,354 of OZ023210.1, forward strand.
GAAATATAATATCAGAGGGATTCTTAATGGCAGTAGACCTGAATGAGTATTTTAGTTCAGTGTGTACCAGGGAAGACATTAGTTCACTGCCGGTACCAGAGGCTAAGTTGAAGGGGGCAGAATCAGACTTTTTAGGACAGTTAATTGTAACCCCGGAAATGGTAGCTAACAAAATTAGGACTATGAAGGATAATAAATCACCTGGAGTGGGTGGGATTCCGCCCAAACTACTATTGGAAATTGTAGAACAAATTAGCATACCACTTGCAACAGTTTTCAACTTGTCTTTAGAAGAGGGAGTGGTTCCTTTAGAATGGAAAGAAGCAAACAGTATACCGTTATTTAAGAAAGGTTTCAGAAACAAGTCAGAGAACTACAGACCAGTGAGTTTAACGTCAATGATTTGCAAATTATTAGAAAGACTAATTAAAGATCACATGGTGGATTTTCTTGTTAAACATAACTTGTTAAACCCATCTCAACATGGGTTTCTAAAAGCGAGGTCATGCTTAACAAATATGTTATGTTTTTTGGAAGATATCACTAAGTGGGTAGACGAGGGATCACCAGTTGATATCATCTACTTAGATTTTCAGAAAGCTTTCGACAAAGTGCCACGTCAAAGATTACTGCTTAAATTAAAGGCTCATTGCATAGGAAATGGTTTAATTAACTGGATAGAAAAATGGCTAATTGAAAGAAGACAACGGGTAGTAGTTGATGGGGAGGCTTCAAACTGGAAATCAGTTTTGAGTGGAGTACCACAGGGATCAGTACTGGGACCTATATTATTCTTAATATATATATATCAACGATTTGGACAATGATATAACATGCAAGGTGTTGAAATTTGCGGATGATACAAAATTGTTTAGAAGGATTAAACGTGATGAAGAAAGACAGCATTTACAAGATGATATTGACAGATTGATAAAATGGTCTGAAAAATGGCAAATGTTGTTCAATTTTGGGAAATGTAAATATCTCCACACAGGACATATGAACGAAGATGTACAATATACAATGGGAGGTTCTGTACTTTTTAAAGGGAGGCAGTATGTTCCTCTACCCAGAATTAGTCAGCGTAGTCATTTGTAACAGGAAGTCTGCCGCGTTGAACGTGAGAAAATGGGAACTTGTTGAACATCTAAGAGTATCCTCATCCTCATCTATGCTGTGAAGACCAACAACCTCAAGCTCTACCACAAGTGCAATGGGGAGATGGCTAACATATTCTTCGCATTTGATGGCCCGAACTACCCCAGGTACTTGGCCTGCCTGGAGGTGCTCCTCACCAACATCGACCTGTCTCACCTTGGCGCGAAGGAGTTTCTTGAGAAGGGCGGCATCGCAGTGGCACGGTCATTCATTCCCGGTGCACTCAGCGCAGTCGATAAAAACCATGGAGGAGACATTCATGAGGTTCGCCAAGTCGGCAGGAGGTCTAGTATGGCTGTACTCAATGTTCGCTGCTTATCAGCGTTGGTGCCGCAACACATCCGCTCATGCCCAATATTTTGAGAGGAGATGAGCTCGAGATGTGTGGACTCATCAATGACCCCGAGTATCCAAAGGCAGGGAAGCATCGCGAGCGCGAGGCTGCTGAGATCAAGAAGAGCGAGCAAGCTGTGCAGCAAACACTCACTGCTACCCAGAACTCCATCGACCCCTTCGCCATTCCTGACAAAGACCGGCTCTACAACGTCGCATCCGGTGTTCCTGTTTCCCCGGAGGTCGAGATCGATGTCCTTCGAACCGACACAGTTGGAAAGGAAGCCAAGAAGGGCTTCATCCGTGATCGTTTCCAGAATAGGTCATCTGAGGAGACCTTCTTTGCAAGCTCACTTCCACACAGGGAAAGCGCATCCAGTACGATGAGCAGAGCAACCTGGCCTTTATGCTTCTTATCAAGTCGCAGCTCCTGGATGAACCTCTCGACCTTGATGAACTGATGCGGTACTCCCTCACCCCTGTTCCTCCCAGCCTCGGCACCCCCGACGGATTCTTCGCCAAAACGAACAAGGCCTCCATGCTACACTTCTTGCTAAATGACACCCCCGAGGAGGTGCCCTACCCAAAGGACGCGAGGATCGAGACTGGGCAAACTGTGAGCTAAGAAATGGGTATATACTGATGACGCTGGACACGAAATGTAGCTTTAATTGAAGACAATCATTATCCTTCGCCACAAATTACAAAACAACTACGAACACCATTTTAAACATGTAGCGGCTTGGACAATAATGTCTACATTGAATTCTTATTGTTCCTTATAGTCAGTCAAAGTATATTTCTGCACCTTCTTCGTACCATCTTTCACGGCATCCTTCTTGCCTGGCAGAAGTGTAACTTTATCCGGTCTCTTCATAAACTCCTTCACGTGTAACCGCATACGTTTGGCCTTCAAGTGTTGTGCTGTCTGTTGTCCTGCGAAGCCATTCCTGCGGAGAACGTATCGTCGGTCTAGGTGCAACTTTTTCGCGACTTTGCTTCCTGCCCGACTTCTCTTCAGGTGACGTCCTGTGAAGAGTGACTGCCTTTTCCTTACTGGAATATCTTGCATTTCCATCACAAGTGATTCATGGGCAGCGAGAACCTTTCTCACTTCTTTGTTTCGCGAAGGGTTCAATTCGTCCTTCCTCATTATTATGTCAGAACGGCGTATCAGCGTTGTCAAAAACGGTGTTTATGGGAGTCGTATCAGTTCTTGTTTGCCCTGATCCTTCTTTCTGATTACGAGTAGAGCGCTTTAAATGATTCTCCAAAACCCATACACGTCTTTGCAACCTCTTCGTCTTCACCTTCAAGGCGTTTAGCTTCTTTTGGACAGATGATCTCCTTTTCCTGGGTAGGTTTCCAGCAGTCGGTATTTCAGCTGTCACGTCAGCTCCTAATTCTTGTGCTACTGATGAATGTAGTTAGGGAAAATTCATCTTCACGACCAGGGTTTCTCTGAAGGAAACAAACAAGGATACAGGTTGTACTTAAGTTAAGAAGACAGCAAATTCCAATGTTCTTATAACATAAACTATGAATATTAAACCGGGAATGATATGTTTTTTGAAATTACGGTTTACAAATATGTGTTAGTGTTATAATGTAACAGAAATAAGTATATATCATCATGCGGGCGATAGTCTGTGAGACCACTGAAAAGTTGTGTCTATAATAAGAACATCGGTTGTCATAATCATAGTCCATGCAGTTGGTTTGTAAACGATAGCAATCCTCCACTGTGACCTATATATTACACGGAAGAAACATGCCTTATTTAGCATGCACAACATAAAGCAACACATGCAGCCAAATATAAATTATGCTCTTATGCGAATATTGGCTTAGTTGTACGTTATCTTGTTACATATTTCTGAAAAGAATATAATATATCTTGCAGAGTTAGTATCATAAATCGTATGGTGTAATGGTTTACAAGTTTGTAACGCAACACACAATGCCTGATAATGGTACGTATTCTGAGTCAGCCAAACTCTGCGAAGACGTAGGCACCTCACTTGTAGTAGGTGGAAGGGATGGGTCGAGTCTCTTCGACTTCCTAACTTCCACTGTAGGAGTTGCCGCTGCAGATGTTTTGCTCTATATGCAAACATTTACATTTTATCCATTAATAATAAATCACTTCTACATTAAATATTGATATGTAACATAAAGTTTACATGTAATAATTAAAATAAATATAGACAATTACTTGAAGAAAAGTCAAACTCAAGACAAATATGTTATCGTACGCTGCTTACATCTATAGCTTTGCGCGCTCGCTGAGCTCTCAGCTTATGGTCTGGGAGGTATCTTGCGCATACATGATATGCCCGGTTCTGAGCGGAACGATGGGCCAAGAAGCGGGGGTCTTGTGCTATCTTTCTATCTCGGTAACGGTGCGAGATCTGAGCACAATACATTTGCGTGTCGTGGCTTGTCATGATAATGCCTCTTTGGTTGACAGGGTATTCTAAAAAATGTACAACGCAATATTAATTATTGTGTATTTTGTTTTTGTGAAACGCTTAAATGCTTTTGAAGATAATTCAATAAGATGAGCAGATCACGCGAGATAACAGATACAGTAGTATGTAAGCAATATGCGTTGCAGGATCACACCCACAGCTGCATGTCCAGCCTTACTGCCGTGAGTCAGTAAGCCCATTGGCCATAATTCTTCAAATTACCTTTTAATATCACCCAAATGCATTATATTGTTTTGCTACCTGTCTTGTTCTTCAAACGTATATTAATAGCTATTATTTAAACGGAAATTATTCTTAGATATGTTGATTTTTATCATTAATCAGCAAGTGTCCAGTGTCAGTATGGTTTGTTTGTAATAATGTGTTCTTCTAAATTGTATGTGAAATGTTTTCTTTTATATGAAGAGCAACATGTACTTGACACATCTGCACTAAAAGTTAGGATGTCAGTGTCAACTACAGCCGGTAAATATACATTTGGTTAAATTGGCGTGTCCAGCGTCATCAAGTTGCTTAGACATTAGGATTGTCATATATTAACTTTCCCGCAGATCAACGTATCAAATTATCGTTCATTGGTTTGTTAGAACACAGCTGTTAAGTATACTAACGCTATAAGTGGTGTTACCTTTATTAATTTACCATATTAGCCTTATTCTATTACACAATTTCATATAAATAAACGTACATATAGGACCACAACTCATCAAATATTTATTGTAGGAAACAAAAAATTACCCATCATCATAGAAGCGACCGCCACGGATGCACTGATCACTGTAGTTCCTACATATCAAAGTAGAATGCGCTCTCAGCAGTCTTTCTCGGTAATCCCACAGATGACGATGGACAATATCGGTTTTATCCTCATTTGACCAAGAAATATTGTGAATATTGCTATTGCCATTGTTGTGGTTATAGCATGGTGGTGGCTGGTATGTACAAACAAATAAAAAACGGCGTACGTTTCCTATAGTTTTGAAGGTAGCCTTTTCTATCTATGACGCTGGACACGCAGCTAAAACGCCACTCCATATTTGTGTTACTTGAACGTGTTACATTTTCGTCGAATTTAGGTTTAGACCCATATTTTATTTGTATATCATTTACTTAACATGTAGGAAAAGAATACATGTATAGGTATCCTACAACGACAATAATAAATTAATGTAATTGACCCGTGTAAACCGATGACGCTGGACACGCAAAAATGTGTCATTATAGAAAACGCATTTATTTTACATGGATTGGCCAGAAGCTATGGGGAGATTGCCCAGCTTGTCGAGGTCCTCTCCAAGGTGCAACAGTATGTCTGCAATTATACATGTATCATTCTATACAATTCTATAGTATGTATAAAGTTCTATAATATGTATGAAATCCAATATGTATGAAATTCTGTAATATGTATAAAATTATATAATATGTATACAATTCAATTTTATTATGTATCTACAATTCTATGTTATATATGTGTATCTACAATTCAATAATATGCTAGCCAATGCGTGGGGCGCATCATGGCAGCTCAGCCTGCCACACAGCAAAGCAGACTGCGAGAGAGCGTTTTTGGTGGTGCGGAAGGTCCACACTGAGGCACGGAAGTCCCTGCACGCCGGCACTGGAGTTTCATTCGCGGTAAACAATTGTAAGGCTTTTGTACATATCTCACGGAATGTTGGTCATCATTGTACAGGTACGAGCAGCTCCAGGTTGACAGGTATGATGCAGAGGAAACATTGATTTTGCACGCCAGCAAGGCACTCATGGACTTTTTCTCGAATAAAACGGGAGATTTGTATTCTAATTCGGGAGATCGGGAGATTTTCTAGATTCTGTCAAAATTCTGGAGATCTCCCGTCAAATCGGGAGACTTGGAAGTTTGGCGGGAGACTTGGAAGCTCTGATTATGGTATGTCCAATTGAGCTTGTGATTAGGACCACATATCCAGCTGAAAAGGGCATAAATGTACAATACGTTGGCGCGTGAAACGCCGTGATGCAGACATTCCTGCCGGTTACATATCTCCAACAATCGACACCGATCGAGCAGCGCGTTAGGGATAGGGAAGGAAATCGAGATCGGTATGCTTGCAGACACTATCTGTTATCGTTCAGTTCACCGTGATTTGCTGATCCCTAATCTATTTTAGAACTGTACAACATTCGTGAATTTTATTCAGTTAAAAATTCAACGGTGTATGACATTTAAATAGTATACACATTGACGTTGGCTGGCATGTTAATAACCTTCAGAAACCGCGTGTAAACCGCGCGGCCTGCACAATTAATGACTGTAGCTTCGACGGCGTTCTAGACTAGGAGCAGCGTCGTCGTAGCGCCCCTTGTTGCAGATACGGGAACATATTCCCGTGCCCTGCCATCGAATTTTCGAAAACACAAAATAGAGATGTCTATAGAACATTATTCACATATATTATTCAGATACGCTGGACATAGCAATACTTATTTTCACACTGCCTTCATTTTTTGTTCGCTGATATTGTCATGTATGTTGGTTATGCCTACTTGTCTAACAAACAAATATGTCCGTTCTACTTTTACTTGTACTTCAAGTACTTTTGGACAGTGAATTAATTTTAATTTTACTCAAGTAAAATTGTTTGGTAAATCAGTCGCCACTGGTTATTAGTTCAAAGAAAACGATTGCGGTCCTGAGAGGTGAAGCACTGTTGCTCTTTGCTACAACCTACTGTACTAGTGTGAGGCATGATTACAGACGCAACCATACTGTCACGTAGACAAGTTCCGAAAGCGTTTGTTGCCAGGACATGACATGCGATGCAGCATATCTTCAACAACACCGCATTAGACGAACTTGTTAAGTAAAGTCAACGACTAGGGTCGCCACTACATGGTTAAAGCAATCCAAACTTTAGCCATATGAACAAAGATTATGTACATTTGACCGGTTTATCAATAGTAGCTGCATCACCTGTCGCGCGCACACACACACACTCACACACACACACGCACACACATATATATAATTATATTATATATATATATATATATTCGTTTGGTCATTGTGTCTCATCAAGCAAATTTAACAGATGTTCTCGTTTATCTATAGGCCTATTTTGCAGTTTTATATTTTAATTAAGATTATTATATTTTATCGTTTGTCGCAGACATTCTTAACATTTCACTTGCGACAAATGGCATAGTCGCCAACCATGTTCAACGAGAGGAATTTGGGTAGCGGCCAAAAAAGATTAAGAACCGTTGTTATAATATAAGCAAAACACAATATATTTGCTACAATACACTGTAGGGACTGGTTTACTGATGAAAATATGGGTCTGCTATGTACCTGTACATCTCAGCCACGTAGCCGAGGATCGTGACGGCAGACTGGAAGGACACCAACAATGAAATGACAGTTGGTATCACCTGAAACTTGCGGTTGGCCATGATGAATTCTGTCGTGGTTCGTTGTCATCCACCCGTCAGGGCGTGACGCCAATACTGACACACGAGCCGGAAGGCGACCAGAATGAAGTAATCGAGCCAATGTAGGGACAACATGGCTCTGGTCAATAACTGCGGTTTGTGTGGGGAACAAATGGCTAGAAATAACAATGTCGTTACCGATTGCTCTCGGTGCTCGCTATACACAATGCCAATGTTTGTTTGTTTGTGTGTGTGCGCGCGCGCATGCGTGCGTGTCTGTCTGTGTGCGTGTGTATACGTGCGTGCGGGCGGGCGGGTGTGTGAAAATCAACATAAATAATCACTGCGTGTCTGTGCTATTTTATTCTTGGGGAATTATTTTGCCTCAGAGATATGCAAACGGATCCAGCCCCCTGTCCATGTCAAAACAATATTCATAATTATGTTACCATCTGCTACGCCAAAGCAACGCTGCATATGTCCGTCAGTTCTATTTTTATTAATATCAACTTAGACCAGGGGCCGGCAACCTTTTTGAATGGCGGGCCAAATGGGTGACTTGGACTAAGTCAGCGGGCCACACATGTACCATCCAATGTGACGAACTGACACAGTGTGACTATGTTATGGTTGGTATCTACACTGTAGATATAGGCAATCTTGTTCATATGCATTGAAAGTTAATTGACAAATCTTATGAATAAAATGTATTATTAATAATGTGTTGTTATTGTGAACAATTAAACTTCACTATTATTGACACTCCATATTCATAGTCATTGTTCTTGACACCAAATGACATCATATCATGACTATTGTGACTTTTGGTGCAGTCGCTGCACCGCAAATCATTTTGTTAAATGAGCTTGGTGTATTTGATCAGACTAGCAAACTGTTCCGTCAACAAACATTTGTGATAGATTTCTACAAGCGTCAACTCCATGGAGGTCGCTTTCTTGAGTGTCATTTTGCCGCATTGTAGATCGATGATCAAAACACTCAGATCAATTATAGATTACATAAAAAGTACATCACTGGATGTTGTAATAAACACAGTGGATGTCTTAGTAAACACAGTGGATATCGTAGTAAACACAGTGGATGTCGTAATAACCACAGTGGATGTCGTAGTAAACACAGTGGATGTCGTAGTAAACACAGTGGATGTCGTAATAACCACAGTGGATGTCGTAGTAAACACAGTGGATGTCGTAGTAAACACAGTGGATGTCGTAGTAAACACAGTGGATGTCGTAGTAAACACAGTGGATGTCGTAGTAACCACAGTGGATGTCGTAGTAAACACAGTGGATGTCGTAGTAAACACAGTGGATGTCGTAGTAAACACAGTGGATGTCGTAATAACCACAGTGGATGTCGTAGTAAACACAGTGGATGTCGTAGTAAACACAGTGGATGTCGTAATAACCACAGTGGATGTCGTAGTAAACACAGTGGATGTCGTAGTAAACACAGTGGATGTCGTAGTAAACACAGTGGATGTCGTAGTAAACACAGTGGATGTCGTAATAACTACAGTGGATGTCGTAGTAAACACAGTGGATGTCGTAGTAAACACAGTGGATGTCGTAGTAAACACAGTGGATGTCGTAGTAAACACAGTGGATGTCGTAATAACCACAGTGGATGTCGTAGTAAACACAGTGGATGTCGTAGTAACCACAGTGGATGTCGTAGTAAACACAGTGGATGTCGTAGTAACCACAGTGGATGTCGTAGTAAACACAGTGGATGTCGTAGTAAACACAGTAGATGTAATAACCACAGTGGATGTCGTAGTAAACACATGGTATATCATCATCTAAAACTAGTTCTTCACAATGGGATCATATGTACAATTCGGTAATTAGTATATCGTCAATAACTTTCAATTAGGATTAATTATAACCCGCATAACACATGACAAATAGTACTGGATATTCTAGCAAACAGTTTTTTTTCAGGGCGGACCAGTGTGCACAAATGTTAAGATCTATCTTCATAAAATGAAGTCCCATTTTCAAGATTATGTTACCTACACACTCGTAGGTCGTAGTCTGATATAAACGTGACGCTAATGTTATCAATGAAAACATGCAGATGTTGCAATAAACATTGTTATTTGTTAAACCCACGAAGTCTTAATAAAACATGTTATGTCCTCTTCAAAAATTTTGTTTTTACATTAGGATCTCTCAAACATGCATACGTCTACCAATCATCGTTATTTATTCCATTCCATGGCGTCATTACACGGGCTCCTGTAGGAAATCTTGAAAATGTTTACCCGATTCGCTGATAAGATAAACACGACCAGATCGACCCGTCTTGCGTTTAGATATTTTCATACAGACGTTTTCTTCTTCAACCCAAAATCTTGCCGTTTATAAACCAACATTCTTTGAGACAAGATGTCTCTCATGTGAATACCTGTCCCGCATTACTCTGTGTAGATGCGTGATGCTGGGAATTTTGCTTCTGCCACCTCATCTACGGTTACCATGAAGTATGTAATCTTTGAATTGGTTTAGTCAAGTCCCACTAACTGAAGGTTTCTGCGCTGTGAAAGGTGCGATCCCACTTAAATGTCAAACATGCATTTCCATTGGCAGTCCCCCCTACTCAGTCCCCCCTACTCCGTCGCAGGATCCTTTTCCGCTACCTGATTCGAAATTTTCCATTTGACAGCGATATCAAACAAGAATTGGCGACGAACAGTGAGGTTAATAGTGTGTTTGTTCCGAAACTGCCTGATGATGGAATCAGTGAGGTAGTATACCACTGTAACGTATTGAACCAGCTGTTTGATCTCCGATATCACTTTTTTTTTATAAAGGTGTACGTCGTTGGTGTTGCATGACTGTACTCAGCTCTGACCACAACATAACTTATGAAACATAGTGGGCCATCACCTGCCGATAATAAACAACCAGGCTTACGTGTTCTTTATTGTAGTGTGCACTTTGAACTTCATCGCCATAGTTACAACCATATTTTTTGGCGTAGCCCATTTAAAAAATGACGTGCTATTGATTCACGGACCTTCTACCGAGCCTTCTTCCTTTGTCAATACTTTTTGTGCTGAGGTAGATACTACCGATGAACACGCATAGCTTCCTTCTTTTTATGACCAATTATTTGCTTATTACGCCATTTATTGCAGTTTGTAGCATCGTGTCTACCCATACTGCGTGGCTGCAATGACATTTGTTATACTTATATTCTTTGTTATCATCCAGCCAGCAATATTGCTGGCATGTTTTGCGTACTCATAACTGTAATTAAAAACATAAAATAACAAAATGCACTGATACATTATCTCATGTCCAGGTACTATTATGATGTAGGCACCTATTTGAAGTTAAATATGCACATTCGTCATCTTAGATTTACTTTTAGAAACATAAACTGTCGTAGTAAACATATTGAGTTTACTACGACATCGACATTTTAGCTTGGATTTAATGCATGCATGTGCACGGAAAATACCACGCCAATGTTGATTCTGTGTAGTAATTTTTGAACAGTCACATATTCTCACAACAATCAGTACGTTATATTAAGTCAATGTAGTTCCAATTTAACTCAACAAGGCGATATAAAAATACGAAATGTTAATATCGAAAGAGTAAGGATCACCAAGTTTTTGGGTGTGTTTATTGATGGTCTACTAAATTGGAAAGCTCATATAAAATACGTACAATCAAAGCTTTCAAAAAGTACTGCTATAATGCATAGATGCAGTCATCTACTTGATAGAAATAGTAGACGTATCCTATACAGTTCTCTCTTTTTGCCGTATTTAAATTATTATGCAGAGATATGGATAAACACGTACCCAACAAATACTAAATGTATTTTCTTATTAAAAAAAAGTAATCCGCATTATATTTGGTGCAAGACAGTTGGATCATACAAACTCACTTTTCCAACAATTACATGTTCTAAAATTTCCAGATATCATAGAACTGAAAACATCATTATTTATGTACAAAGCTTACTACAGCTGTTTGCCATCAAATATTCAGTGTTTGTTTACTAGACGGGAAATAGCATACTCAATGTGAGCTAATCATGACCTAGAACGACAGAGAATCTGTTCTACCATGCGATCAATGTCTCTTTGTGTAAAGGGAGTGCAATTATGGAATTCTCTGTGATCATTTAAAAACTACTAATACTATTACTGAATTTAAGCGTAAATGCAAGAATCTTTTATTTGAGAAATATCTGGTTGTGGAAATCTAAATAAAATCATACACAAATATAATCATGCCATTGAGGAAACTACAATATGTGTACCTATCACATACTTTAAATTTTGAATATGCACATATTCCATTACATGTTTTCAATTATTGTAGCTAGATGGTTAGATGAATAGCAAATTCGATTAATATAATATTGATGTCTCAAAATACATGTACATATGTATGTGAATGTGTATATATGTGTGTATACATACACGTATATAATTATATATAAATATATGTCAGGGGTAAATTTACACAAAAGTCAATGACTTCGTATTTACCCCCTTCAAACATTGTATATTCTCACTTGTATTATAGTTAAACTTGTTTGGTTGTCTTGTCTTGTATATATATTGTTATCAATGTTCTGAATAAACGTTCATTCAATTCAATTCAATTATCAACAAAATGCATACTGTCACCATACAATTTCTAGGAAAAGATAAACAGTCACGTGACTCACTCTTATACTTGGTCACAAATCTGAAACAGCAAATTATTATTATGTACTCTAACTATATCGCTCGTTTTATGACAACAAACAAAATATATTTAACTTCTGGATATTATGTATCACTACGTGATCTACTGTTGCCAAATATTATGCCTTACATGTGCACGTAAACATCACCCGGATACAATTTAACGCCCGGATAAATGTAAGCGTGACACCGTGAGATGTGGGGCGGCTTGTAAGACGAGGCCCTGGTGTTAGGCCGTGAGATGGGCTGTGGCTTACCTGATGAGGCCCTATTTTTGTGCGGCGGGATTGAGTCAGAGATTAGTAAGTGTACGCTGGCCTATTCGTTTTTTATGAGTGGTTTATCTAGATCGTTATAGCCGTTGACACCTAGCTCATTACTTGTATTGCTGCCGCATCGAGCTAATATGCAATCTAAATTGATGTGGTCTACCCCGAATGAAATAGAGGGTGGCAAAGAGCAATCGTCTCGTGTGCAGCAATGTCGATATTGATTTGGTCGCACGACGTCTTCATACAAAGTAACTTCACCTAGCATGCCTTGTCGTAAGTGATGATCTAACCTGCTCCCGCAGTTATCATTATTCTGTTGTCTCCATTTCACTCAATCATAACACCTACTTAGGATCAGCATTATGACGTCATTACAGGAAGACGTAGAATAAAGATATAGCACGCAGCTAGATCACCACTCACCGAGTATGTAAGCAGAAGTTCCATTCAATCCAATCCAGTACAGATTCGTTTCAAGAACGTTAGTAAAGGCAGTTAACACGATACAGATCAGACAGTACAACAAACTGGCCTGGCTTCCGTGGGCGCCAGAGCGTGGAGAATTAGATGGCTAAGTAACAAGTTAACTCGCGCAAGTCTCTCTCCTCGCATTCCTAATCTTCACCTTAAATACTGACCACGTCCCTCTCTTCCTAGTGACTGGCCATTTTCACTAGACAGAGCTTTTTTTTGCATTTCTTAATATGGCGCGCTAGAGTCGGGCTCGCTACCTGGCTACCTGGTCACTAGCTGTTCTGCATATTACCTTATTTGCTAACCGACTCATCTCCCATCTCAAATAAACAAGCTTATCTTGTCCGGCCTAGCTATCTTTGGAGACGACCTGAGCTAAACCTAGGGGAACTTCCTGTATCTCAGATCTAATTATAAGACCCCAAGCTACTAGACTAAAGCAGTTCTAAGGATTTACTTATTAAACATAACTTATTTTATAATAATTGATACATTTCATGGATAAGTAAAAATTACTAGGAATTTATGCAAAGCTTAATTCCATACAACATGGAGGCATAAACCACCGGAAGACTATTTGTAAGGCGCGCCGTAGTGACCAAAAGGATGTTGAAACGACGAAATAGGTCGAGTCTGCAAGACGCTAGCTGAAGCTGCAGTTTACCGGTCGAGCTCGTTTTCAAACTGTGGAGCCAATTCTTCAAAGGCAAGTGTACTTATAATTTGGAATATCCATTAAAATTAATCAATTCTTTCCAAAAAGAAATCCAAAACTTACGACACGTGTTGATGAATCAAGATTAAACAGCACTGTTTTAGTTGTTTCCAGCGCTCGGCAGCGTTCTATTAACTGATTAGTCTGTATATGTTGTAGTTACAATGTTATGCTCTTGTGAGGTCTTATTCAACCAGTCATCCTTTTCAGAACATTATTGCCAAACCGACCTTTCTATGCTGGCGCTAAGGGTGGTCCCCTCATGGTGCTCGTCGTCCTCAGTGGGTCTTTTACATTTATGCAATAACCAACACAAGCCCATTGTAATTTGAGAATTGAAATTGGCCAAAGGATGACGTTTTTTATTGGAAAGTGGATTGCTTCTAATGCAGCCACTTTTGGGCATAAAGATAGTAGGAATGTGATGTCTAACATGCAAACCAGATGGGAAACTGAACCCTTGTACAGCCCCATCAAAGTTTCTCAGGCACAGATTCCTACAACATGACGACAATATACAGACATACATTATTTGTCGCTATAGAGGTATAAAACCACTATGAATATAAACCTAAGCAAACAATACAAATATTCCACCACCAATAGACACATGCAATTACAAAAAGGTGGGGCCATTCCGCCTATCCTGTATAAACATAAGGAAAAATATATACCGTTTGTAAAACAAAAAGCCTGTCGACGCACCAAAACCCAACACATTCAAGAATTTGGGATATGCCCTGTGTTCACTCCGAAATTTGGGAAAGCGTTGCGACATTTTCCAACTTCTTTTTCTACCAACGGTGTACAATAGTTGTTTAACTACGTGCCTAGGCAAAAAGGTGGGGAGGAGGGCGGATTTAGAAATATCAGGATATACACGACATGAGACACAGATACTTCCTCAGTGGGTCTTTTACATTTATGCCCATAGCACGCCTGCCCCGTCCGGGTTTTGAACTCAGAGCACTGGCATGTTAGGTGGATGTGCTACTCACTACACTATTGCGCTTGCTTTCTAGGCTAGCTAGGTGAAGCCACTAAACAAGCCAGTACTACTGCATAACCACAACGTTTTGATTTGGTGTAGGCTTTAAGACACCTGAAGGATCAAAACATTTACCATCACAAAATAAACAATACATCGCCGTTAAATTTGAAACAAAAGTATCCATCTCTAGTTACCACATCAAACGTACGAGGTAAAATGTTATCATCATCCGGGTGGCTCCTATGATAGCAATCAAAGTTTATCTTAATAGGTGTCTCCCTGGCCAGTATTAAAAACGCACTTTAGCATGAACTAGACGATATCATGTCAGCATGTTATATACCTAATTAATGCAATTTGCACAAAACTTCTCATTTTGTATTTTCTGATAAATAAATGGTTGCTCGATATGTATATTACTTGATAGTGCTACTGATTTAGTCATGTTTGTTTGTAAAGTGCAATTTATGGGTCTGAATAAACGAATATTGTATTGTAATACACCGTTCTGATAGAAGTGTTTAGTTTATGCTAGAGTTAGCTTATATCACATAATTACCATTATATGGTTATATATGGTTTGGGGGTGATTTCAAATCACCCTCAATCACTGATTTGCTATGCTTATTTCCTATATATGAAATACCGGTTCCCGAGGCGGTAACACTGGCCGATGTTGTGTTTGTTTCACGCCTTCTCTTGCACCGACAACGAAACGTCGTTCTGATACTCAGTCGAAACCACGGCATCATGAGACCATAGATGAACGGATTCGCCAAAGAGTTGAAGGCCGTGATCAGCATAGACACTTTCTGTACTGGTGTGCCCAGGACATACTTGGCAACGCCAATGTACCCAAGGACACTACACACTCGCTCGATCCCTATCGTCACTGCAAACATTGATGTCACGACTATCGCGGTTCTCAGTAGACATACATTGGCCGCATCGATAACCGTCGACTGTTGCATAGTTGTTGAACGGTGGCGTCTGCGTAATGTCGCTACAACATGACCATAAAGCACTGATAGGATCAACATCGGGACAAGGTACAAGACGAACAAACACCATATGGAATAAGCGTAGAAGAACTCGAAGCTGCCTATAAAGTACAGCATCGGAAGACACCTTCCTTGTGCGAATCGAACCTGAAAAGCAGTCGGTAGCTGGAAGAGCGTTCCTGCGACGTAAATCAACCAGAAGGCACACCTGACGTCCCTGTGCGATACACTGGCGCGATGCAGCGGGTGGCATACGGCGACGTATCGTTCAAAGGCGATGACGACCAGGTTCCAGACGCTGACGAAAATGAGGACGGAATAAATCAGCTGACTGTGCCAGCAGTAACACGTCGCCCAGTCCAGGCGGTAGTTGTTCCACGTCCACATCCTAGGTGGCAGCAGACTGTAAGTTCCGGCGAGGAAACACGTGCATGCGTCGACGGCTGCCAGTTGGCGCAGAACGAGGCGCAGAACACTGGAGAGTTTCTCGCCGTTTCGCCAGTGTCACGAACGTGAGGACATTGGCAACGAATCCAGAGAAACTGACGGCCACCTGTACCATGTTGATGATAGCTGTCGCCGTTTGGTCGACCGCTGGCTCTGTTCCGTTTTGCGTTTCGGTTGCGTTGACCAATTTGACTGCGGAAAATCGTTTAATCCACCCGCCGTTCGTGTTTTGCAGGGTGTCGTTTGCCGTTGTCAGTGGTCCAGAAGTGATCATGTTGTACTGCGATGGCTGAATCTTTTCGCCGCGTCCAACACGTAGGCCACGCTGACCGCTGACTGCAGTTACCATGCACAACAACAATACATTTTTGCACGTCTGACTACGACATTTGCGATCACACCTTCTGTTGTACTGATAATCATTGTGTGAGTAATGTTAATATTGCTAACGCTAACAGTCGCCGAGTTGATTCGCTGAATATGTAATAGACGATGGATGCACTGTCACAATGGTCACCATAGTGGGCGTTGTGTGCGTGCGTGCGTGCGCGTGCGCGCGCATGTGTGTACATGCACCGTTTTACATACACACGCGCGCACGCAAGCACACAAGGAAATAATGAGAGAGTGGAGGGAGATCGAGACACAGATAGGAGGGTCTTCATCATTTCCGTTCTCTCTCCCGTAGGAAGCGAGCGAGCGCCATTTACAAGTTAGCTGCCTAACGTACTAATATAACTGGCAGCTAATGTACAGCTAATCGATACGCAGCTATGCCAAATTATGACAGATATGTGCAATTTTATGGAAACGTACCTTCACTATTACATGTTGGAAACAAAGTGTAGACGCCATGCCATTTATAGGCATAAATATAATATGCCATTTATAAGCAGGCAGGCATTGTCTGCTCTCCTAAGCATATAAATAATATTCCACTGATGCCACCGATCACAACCCACTATCATGCTCATCAAAGAACTCATTTAGTTGCACTGCCATACACGTGATTAAATAACAAAGGTGCACGAGGGAAGACGTCTTGAGTTTCCTTAACCACAACATACATTCCACCTGTCAATGTTTGGCGACCACGAGAGACCATCAACGATATCGTGCCTCGTGCGACAGCTCTGCGACGTGCGTGTTTGGACAAGGTAAAGCAGCGGTATTTCACCTTTTTGGCTCCTTGAGCGAGCCAACAAAACCGTAATTACTATGTTTCAATACCAAACTCGAGAATCGGAAATATGTAAAAGAACGTTTTGTAGTTGATGTATTTAATAATTTATTATAAAATATAACATTATCCATACCTTAGTTTCACAGCATTTAAAGTAAGATAAAACGTATGACAAGCAATACTTTACAGAATCTAATGACATTATCTGAGTATAGTTGTGCGAGGCTGTGTCAATGTTGATCTTTGTAAAAATGCCAGTTCTTCACAGTAAGGAATGTGAGAGCTATGCCAGATCGAATTTGGTATTCACCACCAGTCTTTTGTCAGAAAGTTAACTGATCAGAATCCCAGAAGTCTTTGTTCAGCTGCTATCTTCTCGCAGGTCAAGGAACCCGTCTTTCATCTATGACAACATCTTTATCCACTGAAAAAGTATCAATATCCATGCATTTTTCTCACAGTTTTCCAGACATGGGAAACATCGAAGGATGAACTCTTCCGTGGAAAATACGTGCAGCATGATATCAGCTGCCGGACACTGCTCATCGTTCTCTTTAAGTGACGTTGACAATTTGATACCACAATAACATGACATGTTGGTAAAACTGGATTTGTGAAGTGAGCTGGCAAGCTTACCTCGAGCTATGAAAATATGAACCACATTCCTTTTTGCGAGTAGTTCAGCTGATTGATCTCACCAAAAGACGTGCAATATAGTCCAGTTTTACAATAATATTATAATAATTAATAATATGTGGCCCCTCTCTAACGTCATCACTTAACATTTTGATCTAGCGGTTGTCGCCCTCCCAAGAACACGATGATCTGTCTGTTAATTCGAACACACGATGAAATGATGTCTCCTTGATAACCAGCGATCCTCCACATGGAAGAGAAGATCAATGAAATTGGATCAAACCCCTTCACAATCACTGATAATTATGGTAAACAGTTTAGAGAACAGACAGTTCTCTCTTTACAGAGTCACCTTTCAGGTACAAGCACCTGTGCACAACATTAGACAACATATATACTCAATTGAAGCGCGAGGCATCCAGGGGTTTGCTAATACGTCTGCAACTAAAACGGCCTGATCTAAAAGTGACTTCGCCCGTCTCAGATATCCAGTTTTCACGGTTGTGTTCTAAGGTGATAATTGCTGTAAAATCCATACTTTGAAAAGGTTGTTTTACCCCTCGAAAACGCCCGAATTAGCCCCAAGGGGTAATTACCCCCAGGTTTAATACCGCTGAGGTAAAGGCATCATTAGAGGTCGACAAGGCTAGGTCCAGAATATTCGATATTACGGTAAACATTGCACGCTTCCCATCAGTCTTCGCAGAAACTGCACGATCACACGCCGCAGGAACATGGTGAGTTGGGGGGGGGGGGGGGGGGGGGGGGGTTGGCGCTCACCAAAACATTCACATCAAAGATTCATAAAATATTGGGGGCAAAGCCACCTATTCTTAATATTGATGGTTTCAGCGTTCGTTCCGACGCCTATGCATGTCGTGATTGTATTAGTAATAATACTAATGGTTTTTCTTCAGGCTGCGTCAACGCGGAAGAAGCATCCAGACACACATAAATTCACATATCATAAAACACGATACCAGGGCGTGTCCAGGGGGAGGGGGGCTGGCGTACTGTTGAAATTATTTCGCCTCCGCGTCAGCATAACTTCAGTTTATTGTAACCTGAAAGGGGGCACATTTCGAAGGATCTAGGGGGCACGGTCCCGAGGGCCCTTTCAAAAAGGTCTACGGGCATCGACAAAACTCAAAATGACCACCCCCCCGATCTGCCTATAACCAGAGTAACATAATAAAATTACTACCCATGGTAGCGACAATACATATAGCGACATGATACAATATGTAAACTCGACTTTACGTACGTAAATCAATTAAAAGCATAACAATTAAAAGATGGACTAAAATATGTTGAGGTGAATGTGGCTCGGTAAAATTATTAATGCATCGAATTCGCGTAATCGGGCCAATGTGTCCATCGCCTCAGGCGCATTCGTCACTATGCTGGAAGTTTTCATTATCGATGTAATATTAGAGATCTTTGCGTTTCGGCTCGTGTTCCAGTTATCCCTGAATGTCATAGATGTCAACCTGTGATGTTCGAAACGACCAAGATAATTGCAAATGGACACCGCGTATGATTTGCCTCTCGCATACCGTATGTTACCGTCTAGGGGAACGCCAAATTCCAAACTGCCCCCAGACTCCCTGGATCCGCCTACGGTTCTTAAATAGCGCAGTATCCAGTCCACAAGACTGCTCAAAGTGCTTTATACTTTACTCCCTGACAGACCTTACAATCGAACACCATCTTGACTTCTCTGTGAAACATTCAGCCACGCTGCAATTAAAGCGCGAAGACTATTCGTAGACAAATATCCACCACTATCTATAGCCAGGTACTCATTCATAGAGCAGAGTGAACTGGAGCAACGTAGGGTGGACGAGCTTGCCCATGTTTCTAAAACGGCAGCACAGTATTCGAAACCGGGTTCTCTCGATTGAGAATCCGATACTCCAGTCACTGCGCCACTACACTCCATGTATGAACATTATGGTAAGAATAATGGTCGCAATGTTGGTTTCCGTAAGACTTCCAGCGACGGTTCGTAGGTCTGCAGCTCACCTTTACTCAGAGAAGGTCCTTTGTCACTTCTGAACGTTGCTCTTTGGCAATCTGGCATAGGCCCCTACCGTCGTTCAGACCCGATATTGCTGCACGTAGGACACAATGACATACACTTTCTGTAGTTATATATACTCGCTTGTATGCTTAGTCTTCATTGCAATAGCAATCCAGAATATAAAATAAAATACGAGTATTTACGAGTACTTTGGGAGTATTTCGCATGTTTTTTATCAGTTCATCTTATATTACGATCTTCAGTCCAACTGTTTCATGGTTTTATATTTATGATGTCCTCACTGTATAATTTATGTTTTATTATAAAGCATTTATAGAGCGCCGTGTGTCCGGATAACAAATCTGCTCAAAGGCGCTGACAATCGTAGAGTATAAATAAAATACATTAAATGACCTAAAACATATTAAATAGAAATATTAAATAGAAAGGTAAACGAATATGATTTAAAAGTAGCATATAAAAATTACATAAAATGTCAGTTAGATAAACCTGAATAAAAATAAATATGTATATTTACAAGTGTATATATTATACATAAATTAAATGAATTAGCCGTTTAAATACCTAAAATAAATAATGTGTTTAAATTAAATACATATAATATGCTAATTACAAAAATAATAATGAATAAATAAATAACTGCAACCCAAGTACATAACCGAATGTCAACATTGCACAAATGTCACTGATGCGGACTGCAAAGTTCTTTGAAGCCCTGTCGAAATAAGTGTGTCTTAAGAGTGATTTGAAAGTGGCAACGCAGTTTGCATGCCTGACTGCATGAGGCAGGGCATTCCACAGGATCGGGCCAGCCACCGAGAAGGAACGACGGCCATAATGTTCAAGGTGATATCTCGGAACAGACAGCAGACCTTGTTCGGCCGATCTAAGTGATCTGGTCGGCGTGTAGGATGTCACGAGCGATGACATGTACGCAGGGCCGAGATGGTGCACTGCACGATATACCAGCAGCAACAGCTTGAATTCGATCCTCTGGCATATAGGCAACCAGTGTAGACGGTACAGAACAGGTGTTGTGTGTTCTCGTCTCCTTGTCCCGGTAATGAGACGTGCTGCGGAATTCTGTACCATCTGCAGCTTTCGCAAGTGCGTCTCCGGCAGACCGTATAACACTGCGTTGTCGTAATCAATGCGTGACATGACTAAGGCGTTCACAATGGCTCTGCAGGCATTAGTGGTAAGACATTTCCGAATTAACGCGATGCTTCGGAGGTGACAATAATCCATCTGGCAAACACGACGCACTTTCGATTCGTCGTGTTTGCCAGATGGATTATTGTCACCTCCGAAGCATCGCGTTAATTCGGAAATGTCTTACCACAGAGTGTTGTCGAGTAGAACGCCGATGTCGCGAATAACCGGCTTCGGCGAAACAGCACAGCCACATACATTAATGACTTGGTCAACAGGCGGGTGAACAAGTTTCCGATTGTTCACTGCAGATATGATGATCACCTCGGTTTTGTTCTCGTTAAGCAGGAGATTATGGAAAGACATCCACGCTTTCACATCGGTGGTACAACGAGGTATTCGATCGGTGGCCTTGTAAGTGGCTGGTCACGGGGAAAGTCCACATATAATTGCGTATCATCAGCATACATATGATAGCGTTGTTGATGATGTTCAAAAACATGGTTGAGTCCAAGGCAGTAGATCGTGAACAGAAGAGGTCCGAGCACGCTACCCTGAGGCACACCACATGTTAGATCGACACTTCTTGAAATGATGTTGCTAACTTTAACTGCCTGTGTTCGCTGTGACAGATACGACTTCAACCAGCACAGTGTGTTGCCACGCACGCCAATTCTGTGCAGTTGATTGAACAGCAGATGGTGGTCGACAGTATCAAAAGCGGCACTGAGATCTAGTAGCACCAGTATCACGCTCTTCTTGTTATCCAGAGAAAGCAATATGTCGTCCTGTATGCGTACAACAGTCATTTGCAAAAGTTTAAAACCAGGCACGATTTTTAAGCATTTTATGGTATGGCATCAGATTGCATCAGATAATGTCTGGATTGCATCATCCTATTTGGGCCTTGAAGCAATGCGCCTAGTCAGTACTTCCAGGTCATTTGTTTGCTGCTGTCAGTATCGATTAGGTGTTTTTCAGTTTTGTCTTCATCCCTTAAATGGGCAAAAAATCGTCTTTGACAGAGGTTCTAAGGGCACAAATAGTGACTCTACATAGAGAAGGATATACGGAAAGAGACATTAGTGCTAAATTACGTTATTCCAAGACAGCCGTGCACAACGCCATCGTCAAATTCAATACTGATGGCACTTTTCGTGATAGTAAAAGGAGTGGTCGTCCACGGAAAACTACGCTCATGGATGACCACGCAATGAGACGCATCGTGATGTGCTCGCCAATGAGCTCATGCAAGAAAATTCGGGCTGCTTTACACTTAAAAGGTACGGAAATAAGTCTCAGTATTGTTTTGAGACATCTCAGCAAGGAATTTGGGCTCAAGTCCCGCAAGCCGGCCCGGAAGCCACGCCTGACACCTGTGATGAAAAAAAGAGACTGGACTTTGCCAGACGACATCGTCACTGGACTCTCGCGCAGTGGAAGAAAGTGTTGTTCTCTTATGAATCGACCATGCAACAGTTTATACCTCGCAAGAGACACGTTAGGCGGCCAATAGGTTAGCGATTTGATGAGAAATATACGGCAGCCACAATGAAACACCCGCCAAGTCAGATGATTTGGGGTGTCATGTCATGTTTTGGCCCTTCTGGTCTGTATTTTATTCTACCTAACACCACTATGAATGGACCTAGGTACGTGGAGTTGCTGAAGAAGAAGCTGAAACTGCATATGAACATCCACAAATGTACGATTACCATGCAAGATGGCGGTCCTTGTCACCGATCCAAGGTAGCCACTGATTTCCTCAAGAAGAACAAAATACCCGTGCTGGAATGGCCTGGGAACAGCCCAGATCTAAATCCCATTGAGAACCTGTGGACTATAATGGAGGGTAAGGTGGCAGACAAACAACCATCAAGCGCTCAAAACTTGAAACAAGCTATCAAGGACGTTTGGGTCACCGAAATCACCCAGGAGTACTGCGAATCTCTGGTTTCTAGCATGGCACGTCGCATCCAGGCGGTCATTGACAGCAAAGGAGGCCACACTAAATACTGAAAAGTAAAGACACTGACACTTTTGGACGACATAAAGTTTCATATTATGTTGTACTACGTTTATTTGGCGAAATAAACTGATATAATGTTATGTGAAGGCCAACCAATCATAGTTTTGTCAAATTTCTTCAAAAAATCGTGCCTGGTCTTAAACTTTTGCAAATGACGGTAGGGCTGTTTCACAGCTGTGCATTGGACGGTACGCACTTTGGAAAATATCGAAGCAAAAAAACACGCCGAGCTCAGAATACAATTAGAACGGTGTATCTCGGCCGCACGAGTGATGATGCCGGGCAATTGACGATTGCTGTCGTACGCAGCGAATTCTCGAGTCGCGTCCGTTCAATGATCGCACGGTCGCAAACGATTGCGAAGTCAGTTGAATACGTTCAACTGAAAGACGAAGCCGGGCAATTGACGATTGCCGTCGTACGCCGCAAATTCTCGAGTCGCGTCCGTTCAATGATCGCACAGTCGCAAACGATTGCGAAGTCAGTCGAATACGTTCAACTGAAAGACGAAGCCGGGCAGTAGACGTTTACCGCCGGCCGCTACAAATTCGATCAAGAGGTCTTGCCCTGTCGCAAACGATCGAGAAGTCGGATGAACGGGTTCGCGCGAATGACGACGCCTGGCAGTATACGTTTACCGCCGACCGCTACGAGTCGCATTCGGTCAAGCTTTCTGACGATGTCGCTGTGAGACCGCTGTTCGAGGATGGCCCGAGCTGGGTGAGCGCGTCGCGATTATCGCTCATCGATGCAATATGTTGGGGCCGACCGGAACGTTGTCTCAATGTACAGCTGACGTGGCTGCATGGCTTCTTCGAAACTCGAACAGTCACTCTGGACACTGAATATTACACATACACACAAAAGCTTGGGAACGTAACCCACATTAACGATTCCCACCACGCTTCACGACTTGACTTGCCATTCTCTTGGCAGCAGGGCAACTTGTCTCGTTCAACCCTGGATCTGCCCAGTCCTTCGCCAGCGCCCAGATGGCGAAATGCGTACAACAGACGTTTATATAAGCGGACCTAATTACACATCATATGACATGTTTCCATCATTTCTATTGGCTAATGCAATATACAATTCAAACTAGGCATTGTGGAACACCCTCTAAGATTACAGTGAAACCACCTTCTGGCCTAGAAACGCTAGCAACAGAATACCACGCCCCACTGAGCGCATCTGCAACCGCGTTGCTGCAATTACTTAACTAAGGCGGTTGGTCAACAATATGTCTATCTACTTGCTTGACCTTCCTCATTTCCCAAATTAAACCTCAGAAAAGTAGATTTAAACATCCAGAAATAGCAGAAATGCTACACTCATATCGGTAAAACACCGCAAACTCCAGTCTCGGCTGTTCAGTGAACGCTGCGTAGGTCTCCGGATTTG
The DNA here is from genome assembly GCA_963995525.1 of Escarpia spicata. Taxonomy (NCBI): domain Eukaryota; kingdom Metazoa; phylum Annelida; class Polychaeta; order Sabellida; family Siboglinidae; genus Escarpia; species Escarpia spicata. The sequence continues at coordinate 16,121,828 of OZ023210.1, forward strand.
ACGATTTGTTTTGCAAAATGCGCATAGTTTGTGTTCTGCAGTTGTATCTCCTACTGCACCAGTGCAATGTCATTGCGGAAGTGGAAACGAACTGGACAATATAACTGATGTTTTGTCCCTATAGAGTTGAACATTAAGCAGATTGAAGTGCGACGTGATGTCGACAAAAATGCAAATTCACAAATCCATGCGGAGTCAGCAAATTCCAATACTTATGTGGCGTCTGCTCCGCTATAATCCCATGCGGTGCATCTCGACTCAGCTAGCGCTTGATATTGTAATCTCGAACAGGTGTTGGAACTGCCGGTGGTTTAGGCCACGAGAGCGATCGTAGTTCAGGGTATTCACGATGACGCCCATTATGTTTTACATTTTAATTCGCTTGCCATATTAACTTTCTTGAGGGATGACGTCAATTGCAGTAAGTTAAATGCATCTACTGTTGTCACCCAGCGGGCCGCTTTGTGGACAATATCACTGTTAGTCCGTGGGTCGCATGAAATAGCTCCACAGGCAGCATATCACCCGCGGGCCGCAGGTTGCCGACCCCGGACTTAGAACATTCATAGTGATCTTTCACTTACTGTTTCTCCTTGTAACGATATTGTCAAAATTAACGGAATAATTAAGTGACATCATGTTCGGACAGATGTAACTCAGTCGAAGTCGTTCACGCTTATGCTACGAGGGCAGAGCTGCACTTTGTCAGTCTCGCGGTGCAACATAACCCCGTATACATGCATGTACATATAGGGCCTACACAAGGACATTTACTGCGCAGACTCATTTCATCATCGGCGTGTGTATGCATACATGTGCGTGTGTAGGCATACATGTTTCCACACATTTCACAATTAACATTTGAAAATAAAATCATCCACAGCGCTCATGGCGTAATTCGGCGTTGCGATTTGACGTCATGAATTCATTAATAGCACGAGACGGTTTAAATAGTTGATCGTATTAAATTTGCATCACGTTGACATCACGCTGTTGTGGCAGTCACACGTCCAGTTTGCGTGCCGTGACTGTAATGTGATCGCGGCAATTCAGTATTTATACAGTGGACACCCAACAGATATAAGAATTGGCAGTGGTCACCTCCGCACAGGTTCTAAGACTTAATGTTGGTCTACAAATTACTAGATTTCTTCAGCCGTGTTGCTCGGTTGGCTCCCAAGAATTTTTGAGTTATTTTGACTTATTTATTTGACTTGGGTTCTTCCTGTCCGTAGGCGGTGGCCTCGGTGGTCAGATCTCTAGTAGCCATCATTTACCAAATCGTGTCTTGCTAGCTGGGTTTCGGAAATATTCAGTCCACACAAAAATATGCTCGGCTATTCGTGGGCCCTAAGCACGTGCTTATAATGCCTATTATAAGCACGTGGTTGATCATCAATTTGAATACAAGCTGTGCATGTTTTTTGGAATAACATTAAATAGTCATCTAATCTGGCAGTCATACAAATAAAATAGCTAACAAACTAAATAAATCAAATGGAATTTTGAATAAATTTAAACACTATTTACCACAAACATACTATCTACTATGTACACATCCCTCATATTAATTATGGTATTCTGTTATGGGGTCATCAAGCAAATCGAGTTTTTAAGTTACAAAACCAAGGAATGAGAATACTTTATGAGTAAATATAATGCACGTAAATCCTATTTTTCAAAAACAAAAATTCCTAAAACTGGGTGATAATTATAAAATGCAACTGAAATTTTACTATAAATTAGTCAATCACGATCTATCTGAATATTTCTGCCACATCCCTTATTTATGCAACTTTGAAATCCACCAACACTACACACGAGGAATAAATAACCTGTTTATTCCCAGATTCAATCATGAATTTGCCACACAAAAAACATACGACACAACATAAAAAAAACAGTTAACAAGACTCCAAGGATTATCATTGATAACATTTATACACATAGCCTACATTGTTTCACAACTTACATTAAAAACTACGTGATTATGAACTATAAATGTCATTGTGATATCCATAATTGTTATATGTGTAATATATAATAGTAGTATACAATATGCTATATAATTACATATCTGTATTTATTAATATTTAATTTTGATTATTATTTATATTTACTAATACTATTTACCAATTCGATTTGTTATTATTTAAAGGGGGCTTCAATGTTAGCGACATGATGCCTTGATGGGAGTCTCATTGACCTTACATTTATGTTAATTATTTCAATGTGTACATCTAGGATCAAAAATAAATCTGTCTGTCAACATTTGACTTATGTCAAAGTTTCCATCGTTTTCAATGCGCACAAATGGAAATATGATGTTTACAAAACAATGCCGATATTTTAAGAAGAGTGCGGAAAGCAATCTTATTGAGCTAATGTCAGTTGGAATTTGCGTTTAGCGCTTCCGACCAATGTTTACATATGTCCATTTGTGAACTACTTAGCAGTGCCACCACAAATTTAGCTGCATATAACACAATAACGCCAAACGGCTGGGCGTCCGTTTTTCACATTGTTCCCCCACTCGTCTCTCTCTCTGCTTACCAAGTCCACCACTGCGATCACTCCCATTTCAAGCCAACTTGTGTGATTATGAAATCAGAACTGGCCGGTTGTGTTGAGTAGGGGAAGTAGGGGCATGTCCGCACACCCTATTATTGACGCATCGCGTAACATCTGGTTATTGGAATCATGTCAAACAGTAGCGTCTAACCCCCAAATCGACCATTTGCATGTGCTATTTCATTAGTTTCGTAAGTAAATAGTTATGAAATAAAACGTTGTTTTCGTAAAAACTGATGTAATTTTACTCATATACTGTCAGGTGTATTATATCAACAGTGAAGCGTGCATACGAATGTATTTATATAATTCCAACCTGCATTTTAACGGTGTTGTAATAGTGGAAATACAGCTTACTTTCATGAGCAGCATTTTCGAACAATTCGGAAATGTTCACGTGTTGGATGCTTGGGGCATGACCGCACACGCCTGTGCGAACATACCCCACACGCTGTGCAGATATTAGATACTACATAATGATTATTTATAATTACCGCACATAAATCATTCGCTGCTTCAATGTGCATTAGACTGTATCATGTTGGCCTCACATCGTGCCACGTTGTATATCATTAGTACCATATTACATTTAAACAAATGAAGCTTAATTTATAATTACGCATAGCCTTAGGCGTACATAACCACGATGGCAAATTATATTTAATATATAACATAGTAGCCTATATAGGTTAAATAACACTGCAACTGATCTAGGCTAATAGCTGGCGTGATTGCTTCAGCCTCAGGTGCACAATTGTGAGACGCTATAGGAGGAAAACCAACAAACAGTCATGGAGCGATGAAAACATGCGACTGGCTATTGAGCTGTGGAACAAGGGGGGCGTTGGATATCGCCAGATTGCGAAGCAATTCAATGTGCCCTGGTCAACACTGCGAGATCGCATAAAGAATAAGAACAAAATCATAACCGCCGCTAAAAAAGGTTTTGCAGGGGGGGTTAGAACCATATTCTCTGAGGAACAAGAAAGCGAATTGTGTCTATACATCCTTCGTATGGAAGAGGTCTTACTTGGACTGAGCAGAGATGACGTACGGCATGTCGGCTACCAGATGGCCGTGCGGAACAACATTCCGCACAACTTCAACAACCAAACTTAAATGGCAGGAAGTGACTGGCTCATGTCGTTTCGGTACCGGCACCCGGAATTATCGTTGCGAACGCCGGAAGCTACGTCGGCGGCACGAGCACGGGGCTTTAATAAGGCCAATGTAGATAGGTTCTATACATTCTATACCCCCGGGGAGTATATTTGCCTGCCACCCAAGTGGGTGGATGCAAACAGATCTGTTTACAGATTGGTTCCACCACTTCATCGCTTTTTCTAAGCCAACCGAGAGCAAACCGGTACTACTTGTTCTTGACGGGCACGCGACGCACACCAAAAACATTGCGGTAATTGACTTAGCCAGGCAAAACAACGTGCACATCATCTGCCCCCCCCCCCCCCCCCCGCCACACTGCACTCACAGGCTGCAGCCGTTGGACGTCGCATTTATGAAGCCTCTGAGCTCATATTACGACGAAGCGGTGAGGATCTGGCTTCGTTCTCATCCAGGGAGAGTTGTCACCATCCACCAGATCGCCATGTTGTTCGGCGGGGCATACCCCAAGGCAGCGACCGCAATTACAGCTGTCAACGGATTCAGAAAGACTGGTATTGTTCCATACAACCCTGCCATCTTCAGTGATGCAGACTTTGCCGGATCGCATCCGACCGATATTGTTTGCGATACGAATGCGTTTGGCCGAAGAGAAACTAGTGGATTGGTTCTTCCTGTCTCAGATAGAGCGCCTAATCAGGGCTCTACTGGTGGGCAAGGAGCGAGTGGAGCAACGACGGCGCCTGCAGCAGCAACAAGTGGGCATCCTCTTGTTGGACACGTCAATCCGTCAGACATATTGCCGATCCCTCACGTGGCGGGATTTCAAATGCGCGGCAAGAAAATATCAAGGCAGTGCGGCAAAACAGTGATCCTGACGACTAGTCCTTACAAAGCCATGCTCGAAGCCGGAGTAAAGAAACTTCCGGTGAAACCGCAACCAGCAGCGAAGAAATACTTAGTTACAGCGGTCGGTTCAAAAGATGTGAAGAAATCACGTGTTGTACGTGCGCAAGCTTCTTCTTCACCCAGTGACACAGATGACGGTATGCTTGAATGTAACTCCGACTCGGAAAATGAACCGTTGGTTCATGTTGCCCGTCGATCAGCAATCAACAAGGGGGACTACATTCTTGTCAAGTTCGCCAAGAAACAACGGGTATCGTACTATGCTGGAAAGGTGGTGCGTGTCCACAGGCGTGAAGATGAAGTACAGACAAGTTACCTGAAGCGCAATGACTTGCATAAAAGCGACGCTGTCACCTTCTGCTGGCCAGAAACCAAAGACCTGGCATGGCATGATGAGCAAGACATTGTCGCAAAGTTGCCAGAGCCAACAACAGTTGGTGACACAACTCGCACAACTGACAAGTTGCGTTTCGAATTTGACTTTGCATGTTACGAGAGCATGCTGTTTTAGGAGCCGTCTGATAAGGTGCATTTCGAATTTTGCTTTGATTGTTACGAGAGCATGCTGCTTTAGGAGCACGTTTCCAAATAACCGTTAATCAATCTTCCCGAAACTAGTTTTTTTTAAACGAGGGCTATGTTTCAAGGCCTATTTATTACTGTACTTTCTTCACTTTTCTAATGAAAAATGTTGATTTGTATTTTTCTGGTGTTTCTTGTCAGTTCTAATAAGTATTGTACGTGACCCTAGCCTACACCTACCAATACACATTATTATAATAATATAGTCGTACACATATATGCAGTTCAAAGTCTGCTCTGGGAGACTCTGTTGCTACGCCATACATGGGGGATAACCGCACAGTGTGCGGGTTTGCCCCGTACATTGGGGCATGTCCGCACAAAGGTATACCTTTACATTTTACAAAATATTTAAATATCTGATGGGAAATGTGGCCTCTTAACAAACAACAACAAACTAATATGATTGCTCTTTTTGAATGCCAAATATCACCCTCTTGGCACACACAGTGCACTAGCTACGGCATGTTTCACCTTAAGTGTGCGGACATGCCCCTACTTCCTCTACAACGTATTTCACACGTGTCTAATAAGTAATTGTGCATTGTCTAATAAAATTAATGATAAGCCCCGGCATAGGGGCCAACCCCGCCAACCCCCATTGTAATTAATGTGTCCTGATTTTATGCCGCACAGGTACTACGTTTATGTTAAAATAATTACGCATGCTGCTGTTGAATTAATGGCGGCTTGGATGTGTGGCAGATCTGGGTCGGGAGTAGGCCAATTCCGTACTCGTGGAGCATACTCATAAAGTCTAGGTTTATAGTATAAGCCTATTTGAGTACATACTTGAAGTACTTTTGCTCAATGTATTCAGATAAAACAAGAACTTTATGAATACATCTAAGCTCTTTTTCAATGATGATGCTGCAAAATAATTATCAACTAATAAAACTATTAGTATTTCGATCTATTTATTAAATTAAATTTTGTTTATGTAGTAATTGTACATCCAATTTTACATTACAATCTTATCCAATCCTACAGTGTCATATAATAATATATTATCAATAACGATTTGACGATAACATTACAAGAGTCTGCTCGAAAAGTTGAATCACTGAATTCGGTTCTGCTCTGATGAGGCAGTACAGCTGAACGAGCCTCGATCATGCCGCCCTCTGTGTTGGGAGAGTGGAGCGACCAACCAAGGCGAAGACGGCAGCTGAGATCTTCTCGTATACAAAAAGCATGAGGGCCGCCGTGAGTACCGTCTGAGTCAACTTCGACTCCAGCCCCCTGTACCATGTCTTCAACGTCCGCCATCTATGAAACATCAATCACTCAACTGATTTATCCATCACGTGACCCGGTGCCTACCAAAAACTCCGAACGTGGTGTGTTAGGACATTCCATAGTATATTTTGTTGAAGTGCTGCCCCCAAAAACGTTTCTTTATGAAAATAAAACATGAGCAAAGTTTCTAAACTGAGAGCTGTGTGCAGGAATGCTTGATTTAGGAGATGTCATGCAGCAATAAAAATGTAACTTGCGCATCTATTCACATATACATGTATGTATATATATATATATATAACCGTTATCAACATTGTTTGCAAAGGCAAGCTTGATGGAGGTCACGCGCAGAATTGTTATTGTGAAGTAGGCAACCGCGACGTAGCGGATCTGTCAATTAGTCAAGCATTCGATGTAGCCGTACAAGCATGCGATGTAAACAGTGCCGTATTTAGGGGCACGGAAAACGGGGAAGTTGCCCAAGGGCCCCGCAATACGTTTTTATGGGGGCCAAACAAAACGCTTTTTGTGTCATTTATTTGGAGTTTAAACGTTTTATTCGTGACTTGAGTACTTCGATATGATGTAAATTGGTGTTATAAGTGGGCAAAAATCGTATTTTGTTGTGAAGTCCCTGCAATTAGGAAAACTTTAGTTTTGTTAAAAGCTCAACTTGTCATGCTTGAGTATGAACTGAAGTGCTCAAATGCACTAAACATACCATAGACCATCTTTGTAGACGCACTGGTGCAGTGCGCGTCAGGCTTCAGCAAAACCTAACGGAAAAAATCGACTTCCGGGGACAAAAATACAGCTGATGCTTTAAAAACTTTGCATTATGTTTCTGTCATAAAGAAAAAACGTTTGGGGCCAGAATTTTATCTGAATATACGAGAGAATGTCCAAACATTCCATGTGTTTGGCATCCATTTTTTGAATATACTAACAAATTGTTATTCTGTACAACAGATTTGGGTGGAGAAGAGTATTAAAATAATAAAAGTTCATATTATCTAACATGATTTTATGATAAAAATTATCAGACTTTCTGTCTTTAAATACAATCGACAAACAACTGCAATACAAATATAATACATAAAACACATACACGGTGGTCAAGAAAGAAGACTGCAAAAAATATTTTCAAAATGGAACGAAAATAAAAACTTACTGCAACGATTTCCAAGATGACTTCCCAGTGTTTTTACCAGTTTTGGTTGATTTGTCAAAGCCAGCCTGAAAACATTGGCAGCAGTGAAACGACAACAGGTTATGGTTAGAACTGTTGCAGCAATCATTTATCACAAGAAGAGGAAGAGATGGCTGAAACAACATCCCAGTTACAACAACTATTACCAACTAACCAGAGAAGACCAAATAATAATGGTCCACCTGAGGACTGCACACTGCAGACTCGGGCACCATATGCACTTTAAATCACACATTGGAGAAACAGGCATATACATGTGGCGTGGCTCCAATAACAGTGAAACAGCTTCTTCAAGAATGAGAGAAAGACAACCTGGCCCACAGAGACATCAGTGAAAGACAAGATCTATGGCCCTCTGGAAGACCTGGGGTATACAATGACCTATATACAACAAACCAGAGTTACTATCTGACTAAGCACCGAAGAAGAATTGTTGCTTACAATAATACATGAATGGACATAAGGGGTGGCTATTTCAGTTAGTTTTAATGTTGCGATATCACTGTCTGTAGAAGCATTGCAATACTACTGTGATAGAGTTGTAACTATTGTGATAGTATTCATGGAATGCACCCGAAAAACTATAAATGTTTCCCTATATCCAATGTTCCATTTATCCATAGGTAAATAAAATGGTACATGTCTGAGCAGGGATTTCATAATTGTTCCATTTATGCAGATGTTCTTTACATCGGAAGTTCTTACAGCGAGCATCTGCCATATTTCCAATATTTGATTCTTGCTGTTGACCATTACCACATGGGCATTGATCCTACATAAAAGCATTTTCTATACACATCAATAGGGAAAATGTGAAAAGAATACCACACCATTTGCTATGCCTCAAGTTACAAATAGTCAAGGAACGAATATTGAAGCTATCAGAAAGAGGTGTGGGAAATGCATCAAAGATAGACATCCTCCATGAACAAGATAGATGTATAGCCTGGAAATATAATACTTACCCTCACCCTCGTTTGAACTACCTGTAAGGGATAGGTAACTAGTGTAGCTGTCAACTTTGCTACAGCTCCATATATAAAGTAGATCACACCTCCACATAAGTCCTGCAACAATCAGAAATCACAAACTAAGTAACCTTATATAAACAAATCGGCCAAGGCAATTAATACGACCTTGTCTGTTATTAATTCTCTTAAACTGGAACAGATACACAGAAGGTATCCTGTGCGCAATTTTGTGTTTAATAAGCCCAAAACATTTTCAATAATGTTATCGTTTCACTCACTCAAGTTGTTCCGGAAACATTCAAATAGAAAACAGCAGTTGTTGTGGAGGCAGACAGGGCTAACCGCAAGTTCCTGCAACTGCTCTTTCAAGTTGATGTGATCAAGTACAACCGATTCGGTGATGTTCCTGCTAATACTGGTGGTTATGAATATTTAAACAGTAATTTTGTATGTCATGTTTCTGACTTGTGTCAATTAAACAAGGCATGGCAAGTGTAAACAGAACAGTAGAATGCATTTGATATAAATAAAGTGTAGGATATTTCACTCTATAGTTGTCCAGAATATAAATGTTATATGTTTGTCACCTACAGGCAGTTTCTAGCACAATACACAACATCTAGTGTTGGGGGTGGTCTCTAGTGCCTTTCTCAAAACCACATCACTAGATATTGTAAAAAAAAATCCATTTTGGGGGCCCCTGAGGTGCCCTTAGAATGATTCAATCAAATACAGATTTCTTGTGTATATTGGCAGCACCCTAAGATACATCTATGCAAAATTTGAAAAAAAAGTTGCTGAACAGTTTTTGAAAAAATAGGCACAATGTGACAAATTACCAGCTTTTTGGGCCTTTGGGTTCCTTAGAATTATCCAATCAAATACAGATTTCTCGTGCATAGTGGCAGTACCCATGATACGTCTACGCAAAATTTAAAAAAAGTTGCTGAACAGTTTCTGAGATACGGCAGCTAACGGCGGACGCAGAGTGATGGCAATAGTCCTTCGGACCAAAAATGAACTTTTGTTACATAACATGCCTTAAAACTCTTAAAGCACTTACTTGATCTATAAACATGAAGCGCAGATTACGCTTGAGTGTTTCATATACCATGAACTGTATCGCAGGATTTGACACGAGTAACAGAGACGCTGAAGTACCACTCCACAAAGTCTTCACGCCTTCATATTTACATATTTTATAGAGACAATCTGCACAAAACAAATAAAAATATAAAACAGCTTATAAAACATATGTTCCAGTATATTGTAATCATGACTTGCTTTAGCCTTTGCCTTACATTGAACAGGATTTCAAATGTTACTGAATTTTTTTTAATATACAACTAAGATAGAAGATTTGAACTGTACTGTTTCTTGACTTTTAGTTAGGATTATAATTAATATATTTTATTTCAAAAGCAATTTTAAATAAATTTTATTTCCTAATAACAATTAACTGCAAATATTAATTTATAGAAAGTATGACTACGTACTGCTGCAAGGATTTAATCATACTAGTACAGAAAATGTACTTAAATAGAAAAGCCATGCAAAATGACGTATAATGATATATAAAAGAGGTTACCCATAATGCCATTGTAATGGCAGTATCTTTTACTCTTGTAATCACCAGACTTGAACTTTGCACCTTCAAGTTTGAGACGTGTGTTGACAACCCAGAGAGGATTTGTGAGTAAAACTGATATGGTTCCTGTGAAAGACAAGCAATTTTCATTCATTTCAAAGTCATTCTCATAAAAATTACACATTCATAATTAAAGTGCTGAATCAAATTAACCTGGAACTGTGAGATATTTCTGTAAGATTAAAAAGACGTTGAAGGTCGATATCCTATATGTTTGCTCACATTCAATCAAAAATGTCTCCAATATATAATATTATTGTTGTGTGTGGTTCACAATTGATCACAAGATGGCAGCACATACTGGAGAAATTGCTGTCTTCCTTTCCAATATAATAATTCTGATAGCATGGTAAGGGACTGACTACAAATTACACACGCGCATTATTCAAGTCTGTCTCGAAAATTTCGACAAAAGAACATGTTCGAATGTAAGAGGTGACTTGTATGTTCCAAGGGCACGAACCAACATTTTAAAGAACAGTATGGCTGTTGATGGCGCACAAGTATGGAACAATCTCAATCCGGAAAGAAACGTCCAATCTGTAAATGCTTTTAAAGCCTCATATATGCGCAACGCCTTCGGCTACACAACAGTGACCCGAAACACAATGAACACTTTAACAACGGTTTTTTAGTTTATTTATTAATGCAATATATTTTACCAATATTCTTTGTGCAGTTCAAATTTTTATAATGTAATCTATTAATTTTTAAAATATATCGATACTGCATTATACAGTACTCTTTTATATAATTAATTTGTTTAGTAGTTTTACACAATTTTATCTGTACATTTTTGTTTTAAACTCACAACCTTTAGGAAGATCAAATGTATATTTTATAAGGTTATCATGAATAAAGAATGTTAGATCAGACACAGAAACAAGACTGGGCACCTGTAGGTTAGGAAAGAGGGGTCTACAAACACTTCCTGGACATGTATAATCACATGACAGGGCAAACGTCCAGGCACATATAGACCCTAGTGGAGTGTGAACTGAATCCAACATGAATTTTGAGAGTATTTTTCTGTGGATAGGTGTTTTTGTTTTTGCGCAGAAGAAAATGAAAACATTTAGATTGTGGCTGTGAACAGCTGCTCACCACATCCGCAACAACACGGCAGTGATTTAGTCAAATGCACCAACATTACAAAATCGGCCACTGTCCTGGGTAGAAATTAAAGGGTGCCTGGTTTTGGAGAGCATCAAATGAGGGGCATTCATAAATGTTGATGTTAATAACAAGCAAGTCAAACTCAGTTACCTGTACGTGTGCTGTCAAAGGTTAAAGAAAACAGTTGGGGTAATTTTCCAAGGAACCAAAGCAACTGTTAAAAACTCATTGTCATCTCACCCCTTTTAGCCGCCGTCATCAAGGTACCCATAGTCTGCAGACAATATGGCAAATAAAATTAACATGGCCGTTTATGGAGAAATCTATTCATATCTGCCAGTATTTTCCCATAAAACGGGGGAGATTTTGCTATTATTCCAGCTATTTAATTTGGTTGTTTATTTAATTTAGTTTACTTATTTACCTTATTTATTGTGCTATATTTCTGACATTATAATCATTGACTGAGATCTGCTGTGAAGCAACATACATATTACAGTTAACATTCTAATGAATGAATTTCATGCAAGAATAAAATGTAGGTTTGAGGCTGACCCTATGACACTGACTGGAACTCAAGAAATAAATTATCTTTGCTTACTGGTATATATTGTTAAGAATTTCCGACACTCTACACGTCTGATGTCTATCAAACGACAACTATAACCAATTAAGTGTACCTGCCAACATGCCAAAGACGAGGTCTTTGAAGTAGTTCTGAGCTACTCCTTCCTGCAGTAGTAAAGTCTTCAGGCCATGGAACACGTAGAAGTAAACAAAGTTTGTCAAAAACAAACTGCTCACTAGAGAAAACCAGCCACGGTACAGTCCAGATCTACAACCAGAGAAACAACCAAGTCAGCAGCACGAGTAAATGACATAGTCTCCTTCTGTCTCATGAGGGAACAATGCTGAAATCGAGTGGTGGTCTTGTGAGTTTGCAAAGTCTAGAATAAGCAGTGTTTCTTACTGGTTCAAGCTGGATTAGGAGATGAGTGGAGAATGAGAGAGGGGGGAGTGGAGAACGAGAGTGAGAGAGGGGGAGTGGAGAGTGAGGGGGAGTGGAGAATGAGAGCGAAAGAGAGGGGGAGTGGAGAATGAGAGCGAAAGAGAGGGGGAGTGGAGAATGAGAGTGAGGGCGAGTGGAGAATGAGAGTGAGAGAGAGGGAGAGTGGAGAATGAGAGAGAGGGGAGTGGAGAATGAGAGCGAGAGAGAGGGGGAGTGGAGAATGAGAGTGAGGGCGAGTGGAGAAAGAGAGTGAGAGAAAGGGCGAGTGGAGAATGAGAGTGAGAGAGGGGGAGTGGAGAATGAGAGTGAGGGCGAGTGGAGAAAGAGAGTGAGAGAGAGGGCGAGTGGAGAATGAGAGAGGGGGAGTGGAGAATGAGAGTGAGAGAGAGGGGGAGTGGAGAATGAGAGTGAGGGGGAGTGGAGAATGAGAGTGAGGGCGAGTGGAGAAAGAGAGTGAGAGAGAGAGGGCGAGTGGAGAATGAGAGTGAGGGCGAGTGAAGAATGAGAGTGAGGGCGAGTGGAGAATGAGAGAGAGGGCGAGTGGAGAATGAGAGTGAGGGCGAGTGGAGAATGAGAGTGAGGGCGAGTGGAGAAAGAGATTGAGAGAGAGGGCGAGTGGAGAAAGAGAGTGAGAGAGAGGGCGAGTGGAGAATGAGAGTGAGAGAGAGAGGGGGAGTGGAGAATGAGAGTGAGAGAGAGGGGGAGTGGAGAATGAGAGTGAGAGAGAGGGGGCGAGTGGAGAAAGAGAGTGAGAGAGAGTGGTGAATGAGAGAGAGGGCGAGTGGAGAAGGAGAGTGAGGGTGAGTGGAGAATGAGAGTGAGAGAGAGGAGGAGTGGAGAGTGAGGGGGAGTGGAGAATGAGAGTGAGGGCAAGTGGAGAATGAGTGAGAGGGCGAGTGGAGAAAGAGAGTGAGGGGGAGTGGAGAATGAGAGATAGGGGGAGTGGAGAATGAGAGTGAGGGAGTGGAGAATGAGAGTGAGAGAGAGGGGGAGTGGAGAATGAGGGCGAGTGGAGAAAGAGAGTGAGAGAGAGGGCGAGTGGAGAATGAGAGTGAGGGGGAGTGGAGAATGAGAGTGAGGGCGAGTGGAGAAAGAGAGAGAGGGCGAGTGGAGAATGAGAGTGAGAGAGAGGGCGAGTGGAGAATGAGAGTGAGTGGAGAATGAGAGAGGGCGAGTGGAGAATGAGAGTGAGAGAGAGGGCGAGTGGAGAATGAGAGTGAGGGCGAGTGAAGAAAGAGAGTGAGGGCGAGTGGAGAATGAGAGTGAGAGTGGAGAATGAGAGAGAGGGGGCGAGTGGAGAAAGAGAGTGAGAGAGAGGGCGAGTGGAGAATGAGAGAGAGGGGGAGTGGAGAGTGAGGGCGAGTGGAGAAAGAGAGTGAGAGAGAGAGGGCGAGTGGAGAATGAGAGTGAGGGCGAGGGAAGAATGAGAGTGAGGGCGAGTGGAGAATGAGAGAGAGGGCGAGTGGAGAATGAGAGTGAGGGCGAGTGGAGAATGAGAGTGAGGGCGAGTGGAGAAAGAGAGTGAGAGAGAGGGCGAGTGGAGAATGAGAGTGAGAGAGGGGGAGTGGAGAATGAGAGTGAGAGAGAGGGGGCGAGTGGAGAAAGAGAGTGAGAGAGAGGGCGAGTGGTGAATGAGAGAGAGGGCGAGTGGAGAAAGAGAGTGAGAGAGAGGGTGAGTGGAGAATGAGAGTGAGGAGTGGAGAGTGAGAGAGAGGGGGAGTGGAGAATGAGTGAGGGCGAGTGGAGAATGAGTGAGAGGGCGAGTGGAGAAAGAGAGTGAGAGAGGGGGGGAGTGGAGAGAGTGAGAGATAGGGGGAGTGGAGAATGAGAGTGAGAGAGAGGGGGAGTGGAGAATGAGGGCGAGTGGAGAAAGAGAGTGAGAGAGAGGGCGAGTGGAGAATGAGAGTGAGAGAGAGGGAGCGAGTTGAGAAAGAGGGCGAGTGGAGAAAGAGAGTGAGAGAGAGGGCGAGTGGAGAATGAAAGTGAGAGAGAGAGGGGGAGTGGAGAAAGAGAGTGAGAGAGAGGGCGAGTGGAGAATGAAAGTGAGAGAGAGAGGGGGAGTGGAGAATGAGAGTGAGAGAGAGGGGGAGTGGAGAATGAGAGTGAGAGAGAGGGGGTGAGTGGAGAAAGAGAGTGAGAGAGAGTGGTGAATGAGAGAGAGGGCGAGTGGAGAAGGAGAGTGAGGGTGAGTGGAGAATGAGAGTGAGAGAGAGGAGTGGAGAGTGAGAGAGAGGGGGAGTGGAGAATGAGGACAAGTGGAGAATGAGTGAGAGGGCGAGTGGAGAAAGAGAGTGAGAGAGAGGGGGAGTGGAGAATGAGAGATAGGGGGAGTGGAGAATGAGAGTGAGTGGAGAATGAGAGAGAGGGGGAGTGGAGAATGAGGGCGAGTGGAGAAAGAGAGTTAGAGAGGGGGAGTGGAGAATGAGAGTGAGGAGGAGTGGAGAATGAGAGTGAGGGCGAGTGGAGAAAGAGAGTGAGAGAGAGAGGGCGAGTGGAGAATGAGAGTGAGAGAGAGGGCGAGTGGAGAATGAGAGTGAGTGGAGAATGAGAGAGAGGGCGAGTGGAGAATGAGTGAGGGCGAGTGAAGAAAGAGAGTGAGAGAGAGGGCGAGTGGAGAATGAGAGTGAGAGAGGGGGAGTGGAGAATGAGAGTGAGAGAGAGGGGGCGAGTGGAGAAAGAGAGAGGGCGAGTGGAGAAAGAGAGTGAGGGCGAGTGGAGAATGAGAGAGGGGGAGTGGAGAATGAGAGTGAGGGGGAGTGGAGAATGAGAGTGAGAGAGAGTGGAGAATGAGAGTGAGGGCGAGTGGAGAAAGAGAGTGAGAGAGAGGGCGAGTGGAGAATGAGAGTGAGAGAGAGTGGAGAATGAGAGAGAGGGCGAGTGGAGAGAGTGAGGGTGAGTGGAGAATGAGGGCGAGTGGAGAGAGTGAGAGGGCGAATGGAGAATGAGAGTGAGGGGAGTGGAGAATGAGAGAGCTAGTGGAGAAAGAGAGTGAGAGAGAGGGCGAGTGGAAAATGAGAGTGAGAGAGACGGGGAGTGGAGAATGAGTGAGAGGGCGAGTGGAGAAAGAGAATGAGAGAGAGGGGGAGTGGAGAATGAGAGTGAGAGAGAGTGGAGAATGAGAGAGGGAGTGGAGAATGAGACAGGGGGAGTGGAGAATGAGAGTGAGGGGGAGTGGAGAAAGAGAGTGGGAGAGAGGGCGAGTGGAGAAAGAGAGTGAGAGAGAGGGTGAGTGGAGAATGAGAGTGAGGGGGAGTGGAGAATGAGAGTGAGGGCGAGTGGAGAATGAGTGAGAGAGAGGACGAGTGGAGAATGAAAGTGAGAGAGAGGGTGAGTGGAGAATGAGTGGAGAGTGAGAGAGAGGGTGAGTGGAGAATGAGTGGAGAATGAGAGTGAGAGAGAGGTGGAATGGAGAATGAGGTGGAGAATGAGAGAGGTGGAGTGGAGAATGAGAGAGGGAAGAATGAGAGTGAGATGCTCACCTGACTTTGTGCTTAACCATGAAACCTTATTATATTATCTATTCTGACAGTTCCTGTTACATTATGCTGGTACTATTCATTTTCTACATTGCTTTACAAGTTTACAAGTCATGCCTGCAATGCTGTTCTCTAAATATTTTGATTTTATTTTAAGAAATGTTATTATATAATTACAGTTATTTTTTTTTATGTAGACAATACTCACATTCCCTCCTCTTTGAGAATTTCCCGTATGACGAAGGGAGAATACCTTGCCACACGGTGGTCATCAACTGCAGCACAATGGTCAAGGTAGACATTTGACATCACGAGAAATTATGACCCAATACAGGCATAACATTTATGCAAAGTGGATATAGAAACTGAAAGTTTTTTGTAATTATTATGTACGGAAAATAATAGTTATGAAACACTGTGTTTAATTGATACACAGCACAGCCAGAAGTATCACGATACACCTCAGACAATTCAAATAAATAATATACACAAGGCCACAAATGAATTAATAGTAAACATCATCACCTATCTAAAATAGGACTGCCCAGATACAGATATTGTTTAAAACCAATAAAATGTTGGAATATAAAATTTTAAATACTAATCTATTGTTGGAATTGTATTGTACACATCTAGTATGTACAATAACATGATGTAATGTTTTGTATGTTGTGGGACTTTGTGAGAACAGTACACTGATCTGAATACAGCACAGTGTGTTTACCTTGAAGTCGCGTTCTAGTGGTCTCCAGTGGATAAAATACGCTGATAGCAAATACGCTGCCCTGTTCAAATAATAACAAACCAAATTTAAACAATTTAATGTCATTGGTAATGGATATGATCTGGTAAAAATTCATAATTATATATCACAGGCCCGTAACAGGTTATTAAAATGAACAATCTTCTTGTCTAAACTCGTAACCTTTTATGTCTGTGATGGATTCCATGTATCTTTAGAGAAATTAAAATACTCAAGATATATAATTTCTTCCATTAGCTGTTTATTTGAGGCATGTGACTTAATGCGTGCTACCATTTACTCAGTAACATTATCATCTCAAATATAAATATGCAACTATACTATAGATTTAGCAGCATTCAATTTTGATGCAAATCCATAAAGTAATATGTAGATATTATTTAAACTTAAAAGAACGGTAAATAAAAAACGTTCATTTTGCATATCCAAAAAGCATTTTACCTGGTAAAGGCTTTCGTATCATGTTGACTTCATCAGTACCGATGATGCCAAATGATGTCATCATACACGTGAGGCATTTGTAATTGCCCTCGTCTCTGTAGATGAGTATTCTGGTCTTCTTGATCCAGATGGCTGCATTGATGTGCCAGATTTTTCGGTAGGTTCATCGTCTACAATTTTTGCTCCCTCCCTTAAATTTGGAGGAGAAATTTACCAACAGAAGTAAGGGGTAGCCATGGGCAGTTGGGCATCCCCCATTGTTGTGAACATGTACATGGAGGACTTGGAGCAGAGAATCATAGCCATAGCACCAGACGATTGCCAACCGAGAAACTGGAAGCGATATGAGGACAATGTAATTTGCCCGGCACACACAGGAAAGACAAAGAAATTACAACAACACATGCACACTATAGATCCCACAGGTAGCATCAATTTCATGAGAGCGCGGCTAGTGCAGTGGTTAGCACATCTGCCTGGCATATGCCAGCGCTCCGAGTTCAAAACCCGGACCGGGCAGGCATGATATTTGGTTTTAACCGCCCGAGTTTTAACCTGGTTAAAACCGGGTTCATTTTCTCTGAAGTGGTCAAAATCTGGTCAAAACCTAATTTAGTGATAATTGTGTGCAATATTTCTGTAATTAATTGTTAATCACTATAAAAACAATGCAAGGGTCAAAACATATGTTCAATATGAATAAGAAACAAGATAGCTTGAGGTATTATTGCTCATTGTATTCAAATCAAGCTTATACAAAAAGTAGACTGTAATTTTCAACAATACGTGTAAACATGTAAGAGTGGTAATCAATGTAAAGCATAAAACTAAAAAGTATTACATGGTCCATGCTCTGTTGTTGGTCCTGTTTTATAGATTAACCAAATGAATTTGTGTTTTCAAAAGATAGCCTAGCTATGTTGTCATGATTGATGATTACAGATATATGGAACATTTATCCTTACTATATATAAATATATAAAAAATTTAATTACACTGTAACTAGTTTTAAAGCAATATTCTCAGTGACATATTAGTGCGATGTAGTTGATATTGTATTTGACGTAAGTGTACTTGTTGTTAAAATTGTACAATATTGCATAACAATTTAAATCACGTAAATACTTTCACAATGCCAATAGGCTAACACCAATATAATGTGTTACGTTTGTCGTTTTCACTATTAAGCATACATTTAC
This sequence comes from Escarpia spicata, assembly GCA_963995525.1. NCBI lineage: Eukaryota > Metazoa > Annelida > Polychaeta > Sabellida > Siboglinidae > Escarpia > Escarpia spicata. Next base: position 16,140,084 of record OZ023210.1, read on the forward strand.
ATTAGTTCGTAAATTGTGTGGGTATATTAGCACAACAAAAACTTATATTCAGATCCCAAATCCAATTGTTTTCATTAGCATGACACTGCAAAAATTGACACCAGACAATAAATTTGAATTCGGCGTAGCCAGTCCATTTCCGTAGCATAGATTTAGGGTAAGGCAATGGTCTATGTGAATTATTCAAGAACACAGCCACCTTTTTTTCTGCCAAAATAGTTTCTAGAATATTTGTGCATATAAAGAACTTTGTAACTGGTGAATACTTTACAATAATTAATAAGGTGTTATACACATGCTTTTATTTATTAAGCATGTGTGTCAATTCAGTTTCAGTTGTGCAAGAACAAAGACTGCTTCAGAGTACCGGTAATTGCATGACAATTTAGCATTGATGTTTCATAATCTCCAGCTATGCTTGTTTTAAGCAAGTAGATATTTACATTCTATAACTAGGTAAAATTAGTATATGAGCTTAATATAAGCTAGGAGAAGTTTGGTGTATGTTGGGTTAGTTTTAGACTTATTAAAAGGTTTTGGCCGGGTTTTAGTCGGTTTTGACCAGTTTTAACCTGGTTTTAAGCGCTAAGCGGTCAAAACAGGTTTTGACCGGCTAGAGTGCAACCCTGGATAGCAGCAAGAAAAAAAGACCAACAAAACGTCAAAGGATAGAAACTATGGGAGCCAAGTAGTCATCCCCAGGGGTCTCAGAGAGAGTACATCGAGTACTGAAGAAGTATGGAGTATAGTGTCCCCTGACCACCCTCAGGCGCCTGTTGGTACATCCCAAGGACAAAGTACAGCTAGAAGAACAGGGCGAACTGGTGTACCAAATACCATGCAAGAACTGTGGTGCTGAGTACATTGGGGAGACAGGAAGACTACTTAAAACACGACTGGAGGAACACAGAAAGGACGCAGACAACACGAAAAATGATAAATACACAAGGAGCAGGAAAAAAAGATTGATATCTACCATCAATAAATCCACCCTTACAGATCATGCGACAACTGAAAACCACATCATAGACTAGGAGGGAGCAAAAAATTGTAGACAAGTAACACAACCGAAGATTCCGGCATATCAAGAAAGCCATCTGGATCACGAAGACCAGAACACCCATAAACAGAGATGAGAGCTATTGTGAACTGCCTCACGTGTACGACGACGCCATTCAGCGTTATCGGTACTGATGAAGTCAATGTGATACATTCGACGAAAGCTTTTACCAGATAAAATATATTTTGGATACACAAAATGAAAGTTTTTGATTTGAAAAAGAACTATCCTGAAGAATGTTCAGTAATATAATTACAGGGATGGTCTTATAAGTTTGCAGAAAAAAACAATGCAATTAACATTTGTTCAATCCCCCAATAGCCACTAGCCACCATTTGTTTGTGTGGCAGACTGGTGTCAAGAAAGTAGGACCATGTCTCAGATCGTTGCTTTCTACTGCTACGCCACTCATTATCGCCCATCTGCTTTAGTTGGGCCTTAGCTTTGCGGAGATCTGGGTGAAAAAGGTCAAACTGTGTTTTTTGACATGTTCATAACCGTTTGACGGGGAATTATAGAACAATTTAGGCTGGACAATGTTGTCAAACAGTTTCAACTGACATGACACGGCTGCCAAGACATTACCCGTCACATATTGTTATCCATATAATATTACCATAAATTTGCATTACCTTTGTTTCCTTTGCTACATGGTTAGACTTGATTATCCAGCCGCCGTGAGGGGGCAGCATTGGCCCGCCACAACGGACTGGAATATTAAGCTCCAGCCATTGTTACCGGTAGGGGGCTTTACCCCAGATTCGGGTAGAGACGATGATTGGCTCTCAGGCCAACTATGAAATTACAAATTCAATAAGGATACACTTTTATCAGATATAATACTATGCTATAACAACTATTCAACATTAAACTTATACTGAAACATGTCACACACAAAATAAACCGACATTAAACTTTCGTAGTTTAATGCCTTTTAATCACATGCATATTCACTAGGTGGCAGCTCTCACGGCATAACATTCAAAAGGGCCATTCAGAGCCAGACTATCGTTCAGGCGAAGTCATGCAGCCAGGCAATAGTCGGCTAAGTGAGACTACTACACGCTAGTACACGGTGCCAACTGAAGCAGTTTTTCCTCGCAATACGAGGTGTCAACTCAACCACCACCACACATAATGCTTAGCATATCTTAGGACTTCATGAACTTATGCGACCACCCTATCATGTACTGTGTAGACCTAGGCTGAGCTACAAGTATGGCAAGACTATCTCGTCGTTTTGACAGATCTATAATCTATGATAATACATCAAAAAGTTTATCCCAAAATAAAAAAAAATACAAGGGCACAACTTTGAACTAGTGAACTGCCTTAGCTTACTGGTATTGACTACCTAACCGTAACCCCTAGATTGTCAGTGAGGCTTAGCCAAGGGCAAGGCCAAGGGACCAAGTGGCGAGACTACTACATGCTAGTACACGGTGCCAACTGAAGCAGTTTTTCCTCGCAATACGAGGTGTCAACCCAACCACCACCACACATAATGCTTAGCATATCTTAGGACTTCATGAACTTATGCGACCACCCTATCATGTACTGTGTAGACCTAGGCTGAGCTACAAGTATGGCAAGACTATCTCGTCGTTTTGACGGATCTATAATCTATGATAATACATCAAAAAGTTTATCCCAAAATACAAAAAAATACAAGGTCAAGGGCACAACTTTGAACTAGTGAACTGCCTTAGCTTACTGGTATTGACTACCTAACCCCTACAGTGTCAGTGAGGCTTAGCCAAGGGCAAGGCCAAGGGACCAAGTGGCAAGCCCCCCACCCCATCACCGTCTCGCAGCCCTCGATAGTTTTGGAGCTCAGCCACCACCAAATTGGTGATTAAATCATGCAAAGGTATATCATAATCTCATCTTACCACTCCGCCTGACGTTGCGTGTATTAAATTAGTATATGTAAATATATTTTCAAGCGCTGCGCAATAAAGTGAATGCACCGCCATCACAAACTGTCAAACACGCTGCCGGTTCAGCGAACAGCCGGTGGCAGTGCGTCGGCGACTGTCGCAGGCTGTCACCTAGCGAGTATGACACATTCACAAAGTTCTATGAATGGCATTTTGTATATGTCATGTCATTATTTTAGCTCGCAAAAGCGTCGGAATTATCACAGAAAAGCTAGCATGTCTGAAACGTATTCCACGTTGACGTTGTTACCGCTGCCACCTCCCATCCCGACTTATAGCCTCTATTACCCAGGCCTGGAATATTAAGGCTCTGCCAATGTTACCGGTAGGGGGCTTTACCCTGGATTCGGGTAGAGACGATGATTGGCTCTCAGGCCAACTATGAAATAACAAATCAAATAAAGATAAACTGTTATCAGATAATACTATGCTATAACAAATATTCAACATTAAACTTATATTGTAACATGTCACACACAAAATAAACCGACATTAAACTTTTTTTCGTAGTTTAGTGCCTTTGCAGATCTTGGACTTGGTGGCTAAGTCGGTAATCACATGCATATTCACTAGGTGGCAGCTCTCGTGGCTGTCAACGATTCCATATTGACGTTCTTTGCTTATGCTCGAGCAGAAACAAAAGACTAAATGTGAATAAGCATGATATAAATACCAAACAAAGACTAATTTAACTCGGCGATTTAAAACGAAGTTCCACATCAGATGTGATCCCGAAGGTATCAACTTTTGTTCGTTCACTAGATGTCAGCATTGTCTGTTCCATTACCCGGAGGCGATGGCTAAATAACCTGACTAGCACGGCGTTTGCATTAGCAGGAATGATTTCCTATAGTTTACTGTTACATAAATAAGTTTCGTCTGTCTCGGGGTGATCTTAAATGCGAGATGGTTACAGGGGCGTACCTGGGGGGGGTCTCATTGCCCGGAAAATCCCCCAAAAATCCCACACTATATAGCAATGTACACTACACTCCCTACAGTGATTGATGACATGCAACATCAAGCTCTACAGTGATATCCATTTGGAACCCCCCTACATATCAATCCTGAGTACGCCTCTGGGCTATATTACAAAGGTGACCATAAAGTGAAGTTTAACTGTATTTGAATTTGTTTAATTTATGTTTCTGTTTGTTTATAAAAAAATATTAACCCATTGCAGGGAGTAAGGTAGCTGGTGATTCTTCAGCCACAATTTATTTATAAATAAACAACTATATTAATTTTAACAGCTCCCACTTAGGAGATGCATGTGCACTTATACACACACATATGTACATGTGCTAGGCCACATGACCACACCACAGTTTGTAATGATTTATGTAATGATCAGTGAATTAAGACTGTACTTAATGGCCAACTCACTGCCCCTAATATTCAATTAAACTAAGAGCAAAATATCTTGGCTTCAACATTGCCCACTTGAGAACATACATAACTACACATACATACACAGTCAATAGTTCAATCTCCCAGTACACAATTAACATACAAGAAGTGTACAAGGACGTCTGTGTATTGGTTACGTATTGAATCTTACTTTTTCACCTACAGAATCTAAACAAGCCATACAGGTTTATTCCAAAAGTATCTTTAATATTAAAGAGCACCAATAGGTTTACAATGTCCAGCAAGTATTAAACCAAAATATAAATAAGGCTTTCCAAATGTCAGTTAATCTGCAGTTAATCTATTCAATAACACATCGGGTACCTGCATTTCCCATTTATTACTGAAATACAGTAGCTGTACCGATCTTCACTCTTCTTACAAATTCACTATTTTCATCTTGTTGTACGAGCGGAACCTACTGGCTAAATAAGTCATATAATATCTGAATAACTGTCTGAGCTCGCACTACAAGTGACAAAGTACTTCAGCAACATATCTCACTGGAGTCACACAGAGAGAACATCAATGTCTCAATAACTGTCTTAGCTCGCATCACAAGCGACAAGGTACTTCAGAAACAGATATCTCTGTAGTCACATACACAGAGAATATCAACGAGTCACTCTTCCCTCATCCACGTTGTGTCTTCCTCTTCCGTCTGTGTTCCCTTTGATTTCATTTTTGACGGTTTCTTTGCGGCTTTCTTTGATGACTTGGCAGCCTTCTTGGCTGTCTTCTTAACAGTTTTCTTTGCCGCCTTCTTAGCTGGCTTAGGTGGTTTGTAACCGCGCACAAGCTCTGGTCTGCCCTCTGCTATCATCTCCTTCTCCCAGGCCAGCATCGCAGTTTCATACACCTCCTTGTTTGCCCGCGCCTGTGCCATGTACGGCTAAAAGAAAATTACATGCTGCGTCAAAATACTTGAAACAGTCTGATATGTACCACTGTGAGTTCCACATCAAAAAATATTTAAAGCGATCTTGTCTGTAACACCCAAAACAATTTACTGACAGAAAAATCAGCAAAAACGTACATGAAATATGCATAATTTACCAAGCATATATCGCATACACAAGCTTAGGGAACGCCATTTATGGCGGCGGTGTGTGATCACGTTTGTAAATAATGTCGTTTTTATATATCATGACAACATTTTAAATAATTTGTTTGGAATTTTTTCAGTGATGGAGAGTACACATTTTCAGAGCGGAAACATATTTAAGGACATAATAATAATTTATTTCTTATATAGCGCCCCATCCAAATAATTGTTCTGGGGTGCTTTACAATGGTTAATGCAAATAAATAACATCATATGAAATCTCGTTTAAAATATTAATGTGCTACAACATATACAATCATTACTACTAAGTAAAATCAACTATATTGTCTTATAATATATAAATAAAAACAAGTATGCAAGCTATTAAAACAATAAAATAGACTAACTGTAATGTTAAATTAATTAAAATAAAGGTATCAATAATTATGATCACAAAAAACATGCAGTGTATAAGTGAAAAGAGTTTAGGTGCATGAACTTAGGGAACTGTCATATACAATTACCTCTTTCTCGTCAATGGGCATTCGCTTCCAGTACTCCGCCAGACCTTTTGTGAATTCCTGCAACAGATAAAGGTAAGTTCTTAAGTTCTTGTATAGCACAGTATCCAGTCCTCAGGACTGCTCAAAGCGTTTTTACACTTTACTCCCTGGCAGACCTGTTCAATCGAACACCATCCCGACTTCACTGCTAAGCATCCAGCCACGCTGCAATTAATGTACTAAGACTATTCATACACAAATATCACCACTGTCTATAGCCAGGTACTCATTCATACAGCTGAGTGAACTGGAGCAACGTAGAATGAACAAACTTGCCCAATTGCTGCACAGGATTCGAACCTGGGTTCTCTCGGTCAAGAGTCCGAAGCTCTAACCACTGCACCACTGCGCTCCACAGATATTGAGCATGCATACCAAAACTGCTGCACAGCATAAAATGGAACATAATGTTATTATGCTGAACTGTGGCTTGTAAAGAAAGCAAATTATATTTTGTCCTTATTTAGCACAGGTGTTTAGGTTTGGAAGTAATGCTGACGACTGTACATCAATTTTGAGAATGCCCAACTCTCTTGGTTTTTAGGTTTGATGTGCGATGCTGTGCCATCGAACTCAGGATTCCAAGGATTTTGTCATGACAGATTATTAATTGTATAGTATACAATGTGGGAAATTCATAAATTCAGACTGGAATATAGACACAAACCATGAGGATTTTGAATGATAAATCAACATGGATGAATTAAATATGACACTGGTTACAGTACAGAGCAATGTGTAAAGACTAGATTTGTGTACCGTATGGCTATATATGGTAAATAGTACATACTGCATATTTATACACTACAGGGCTGTATATGGGCAAGGCCTGCAAAAACGAGACACTTTTGAAAAAGTGGTGTTGCCGGCCGTTTTTGTGGTTGTTATAGGGGCCTATGTAAAGTGCATACAAATTTCCGACTCCAATGGCTAGAAGACATCATACGGATTAAAATGAGGCATCATTTTATGTAATTAACTGTAAATTGGCAGAATTACGAATGCATGCACACGGCAAGAGTGTGCATTTTTGCATGTCGCTGGCAACACTCTGACTACAACCACTGTTCAAATTATTAAATTACTTATTATAGAAGTGCCTCATGTGTGTTTCCTTTATCTAATGCAAAGTGTAGATTATTTTATGGTATAAATAAATCACCTGCGGTACAGAATTATGTGTCTGTGCTCTTGTGTAGCTTGTCACCGAAATCATGCGATTTACGTTAAGCTGTTTCCTTTGAATGTTCTCCAACTTTAAATTCACACCACACGTAGTTACAAACAAATCTTAATGCAACAGTCACAGGTCAAACCTATTAACATTTTTAATTTTCAACTTTAGGGATTCGATTTATGTTACGGCAATACTGAAGAACGTATGTAGGGGCATGCAAAAAAAAATGCTTCACTGTTATTCAACAGAGGTCACTACCAATACCACAGTATACATTCGCTTCGGCGTTCCTTGAAACAGTGTAGAGCTTGAGGCGAGCATTTGCCTAATTTAAGTTACACTGAGTTACATGACACTATTTTTGTTTACGCCGACAAATAATTGTATAAATGCGTAGCAAACTGCCATGCAATTTTACCATGTCCATGGTTGAGTGACTAGGTAAGTTTAGTCGTAGCGTTAGTGTGAGTAAATCGTTCATAATTTCTCTTAGGATTTTTACCCACTGTAAACTAATAGGAGACTTGAAGCATAACTCACTCAGTTTAAGGAAGGAAATATAGTGATAAGAAATGTATTATGCATTTCTAGTGTGAGAGTATTTATTCTTCGATGGGCGATATTAAATTGAATGAAATGTGAACACGTGCCGCTCAATGGACCTGTAAACAGTGTAAAGAATACGTAATGTAAATTGTAACTTAAACCGAAATTTGTATACACGACGTGTGACTTCAATAAATGTTAAAATGCTTTACATTGTGTATTGTTTTAGATTGATAGAACCATATAATATTGGACGACATGATTAACAACATTATTATTATTATGTAAATTTTGGACAAACTTTTATAACAAAGGGCTATGGGCATATGCGTGTGCAGTTTTTGAAGCAATTTTTAGTTTGTGTTTGCAGGAACCATAACAAAAGCATCAGCAGAACGCCAGAAAGCTTACAGAGATAGAAAAAAGACAACAGATCCACATTACGGAAGAAAGGAAACATATCATGTTATGAAATATTACATGCCAAGAGACAACATATAAATGTCAAAACTGCAGGAAAACAGAAGAAAGGGACGCATCTGCAAAACATATCGGAGAAAGCTCAAGCAAGTACTGCTACATAACCAGAAGTTCGAGAGGTGGCAGAAGACAGCACAACAACAACAACAATCTTTCCCGATACAACGCTTCCTGTGAAATTGCCATTTCAAAATTCAAGGAAGAGGAATCGCACTAGCACTATTGTGTCTATGCAAAACAAGACAATACACCAACAAGAGGTGAAACTTGATGAACTCAAGCAAAGAAACAAGCTGGTGGAAAAGAAGCTGAAAACTTCACAGAAAACTGCCCAGAGACTAAAGAACACCAAACATGCTGGTGAATATAGTAGCAACAGACAAGGAGAAACTGCTGAAGAATCGAGACTGAAAAATCAGGCAAATGAGAACATAAGGAATGCTGTAGAAAGTACTGAAAATCAAGTGAAACACTCAACTGTTCGCAGAAGAAAGCAATTGTCCACGCATCACATGAAAGGGTGCAAGGAAAGAAAACCAAGTTTTTATTACCAATGTTCATGGTTACGTTATTAAATAACTTGTTAACGTGATGGCACATGCAGTGCAATCTGTTCACCTTTTAGTTGTATCTCACAGTGAATAACCAATATACAGTAACTTTGATTATTTCGTAAACAAATGTTGTGTTTTTGACATTTTTATTATTTTCTATTTTCTCCTGATTTACGTTACAAAAACACATGTTGCACGTTTGAAGGAGCAACACATTTCAGTACTTTCCAATGTGTCAACACAATGGTGTCTGATATATTGGGAACCTCTACATAAGGCAAATCTATGGTTTGTGTAAACACAGCTGCATTCTTCTTCGTGTGATGGACATCGGAACAACTTGATATATGGAACTTCCTCAAAAATGTGGAAAAGCACAAAATTCTTGAATGAAAGTTGGTCAGATAAACAAACACTAAATTATGATGAACATGTAAATGACATCCTACCAATGCTATCAGGTCCTCTTGTTTAATATACATGTGTATCAAATCGGGGAAGTAAATTCTTAAAATAATAAGGGCAGGTAATTCACTAAGCGTCATTGTGTAACATAAATCGGTTCATATTTAAAGTACTCATATTCAAGTTAACAGAACAAATACAAATATTCAACTTTGAAACAATTTTTTTTGTAATATACATTGTAGAATAGGTGGTCTTTCAAACTGTGTACAATTTAGATTCTGTAAAAAAAATTTTGACCAGTTGATAAAGTGAAAGTTTCTTGTTTTCGCTGGCCTTCCCCATATGTTTTTCATTGTGTGCAAAACTCCGCTCATTGTATGCAAAACTTCGCTCACGGAATCGATGGTTTGAAACATAATTAACTTCACAAATGAAAAATCCATTTTGCACAGACAACATTCAAACAAATTGAAGGACGAATTATAGGCATATAGCATTGTTCCATACAGTTTGAAGCCCATTCGCTGTTTGGTTGTCTGCTACATGCAACAACATATGCAGTGTGGGTCTTGGTTCATATTCAGTGACTTTTACAATGTTTGGGAACATCCGAACATTTAAACATTATTAGTTGATGTATACACACCGTAACGAATACTGGTTTAGCTGAATAAAAAACAGTTTCAAAATTGTATAGAAAAACCAGTTCATTGCTGTACTGGTATATGGTACAGAACACTAGTAAAGACGACAGGAGGTAAGACATCACTCACTTGTAAGGGTGCCTCTCCCCTGTCCAACTTGTGTGACTGTGCGAAGCAGAAGAAAGGACTGATGAGTCCGCGCGATGGTTTGTTCAATTCCTTCAACATCTGCAACCACATGTGAATAACTAACACTTAACACTTTTTTTTGTTATAACTGAGAAAGGAACCATATGCAATTTGCTTCTTTTCCACTGATTGTCTGTTTTATTGATTGTGAATGGATATGAATTTATGCAGGGTTAGCAATTCCGTTAGTCAGAGACAACTGGATTTGCCACTGAACAAGTGAAATTGCTACTACTTGTTGTCAGTGGAACAACCAATTTACAGCCAGGACAACTAGAAAATTAGTACTAAGTACGTCCATTCTCTAAAACATCTGTGATACAGTAAATTTCTTCAGTAAATGTTGTTCTCTAATGACGTTAAACAAACACAAAATAAACCACAAGAAATACAGCTGACACTATCTGCCATTTTGAAAATGAAAGCCATAGTCACCATGATAAGGCGCCTCCGTTTTCTGCTGAATCGGCCTGCGTTAGCATGACTATTTCTATGGCGTGTAGTCTGTAGACTTCAAAACGTAAGAGAATTTTTGTTTTTTATTTTGTTATTGGGTGAAGTTGTTTGAATAAAATAGGATTCATTCTGTGGGAATCTAATCAGGGTTTTTGTCAAGAGCCAGGACCCAGGTAATTTACCTGGCTATGGCACTGGTTAACAACTAACGCCGTCGCCGGTATGCGGTAGGTAAAAGGCCTGTTTTGAGGCACTGCATCAAAGTCCCATGAACAGATTTATCACATTGACCATGATAATTATATATATGGCAGCAAAACAGTGCTGGTCAACGAGTGTCATTTACCCATTAAAGTCCGCCAAATCGGCAACTACCCCACATGTAGCGAGCGGACAGATCAGCAACTTAAGCCGTAGCAGCAATAGTTTCACAGTAACAAGTGGTGTGTGCATCGCCATGGGTGCTTGTGTATTTACTGTCATTCATGGTAGCCTGCAATAACATTACAAAGAACGTGCATTTTGCAACTTGATATATTTGTTATTTTCATAATTGCAATTTTGAGCCGCCAAAATAATATCAATGTGTCCTCAGAATGGATAATACATTATTTCAAAAATAACTGTTTTGCAAGATACATTTCCTATTAGTCTTTCCATTTCAGATAAAAGAAGATGAGTTTTCAACTCTACTGATTCCCCCTGACAATGACCTGGGGGAGTTCATTGCCCTGAAAAGTACTGGGAATGGGGGTTGTTTGTGCAATTCAGTGTCCATTTTGGTGAAAGGTGACGCGTCACTGGCACCGACTTTGAGAAACCTTGGTTGTTCCTGCTGTATGACTGATTTGTCTGCCTATTCTAAACAAACTTAACAGGTGTTTTCAAAGGTAACCATGACATTATTTTCATAGAATACTTTGTTTGCCAAGCCAAAACATGTGAAATCAAAGTACATTTTGTGGTCAAATACTTGTTAAACCCTTTTTGTTCCATTACAATGAATGTTTTGTGTATGAAACACTAATTCTCTGGTTGTTAAAATGATCATATCGACATTTCAACACGAATGAGTGTTTATTGTTTGTCTTCACAGCACCTATTTCATGTCTCCATCTACAGGTGTTCCAGCACCATCGTGGTCTAAACACCCAATTATGTAGACTTGTAAAAAAAAAATTTACATAGCGATCTCTCTCCCTGTGCTGCTTCCAGTAAAAACACAGGAACCTCAACAATGATGTCATAATCATAATATGGCATAGGGCAGCATGCATTGCCTTTGATAGTGTTATCAGCACCCACTGTTCAACTGTAAATACTGTCTGTGACTGGGAATACTAGTGTGCATTGGCTACCTATGGAAAATAATCTTACAGTAATGATTTAAAATAGCAAAAACTAAATTAATTACGGAGAAGTAGCTTTTTAAGTTTGGTTGTTCGTGGGACACGTGAATTATTGTATGGACAAGTGAACTTTTGGTTCTACTTGTCCATTCCCTGTTATGTTATGATTTCAGACAATCAATAAAGCACATTGTTCTTATTAGCATCATGGGGTCTACTCAATTACCATTATTAATGTATATGAGTATATGAGTTTGTGGATGTATAATCTTAGGAGACCATAACCTTGCTCATATTCAATAACTATGACATCATCTTCCATAAATTAAATTAAATTAGCATATACAGTGGAGTCTCACAATAAGGACATGGTGTGAGGAATGTTCGGTTATAAGGAACTCGTTCTGGCCTATACTGTGTTATGCAATATGACAGTTATATGGATAAAAGTAATGTAGAATAGGCTTATGCATGGATTTTTCACTTAAATTGCCCGTAGTTCTGACTATCCTCCAGACATTGGTGAAACATGTATTGGAATAAAATTTACATCTCAATAAACATCAATTATAGGGTCTGTTAACGTGTCAAATTTCTTTCTGATAACTCCAAAATTACACATTCAGCAAGCTTTCAAAGAAACATGAAACCACGATTTACTGCCTGTGGCGACACGTTGCCTGTTCTCAGATGCTCTGTTGTTATACTGGTGCTGCATGTTCTGAACAGATCGAGAAATTTTGCTAAAACTATGCAATCTTCACAGACCTCGCACGGTGTCAATTTTTGTCAGAATCAACTACAAGTTTTTTTTTTTTTTAATTGCTCTACGAATCAGAGTTACACACTAATCTGAATGAATACTAAATCACCCGCAAACATGCATATAAACACAAGCCTCTGCATGGCGGTCATGTTTTTAGTAAAAACTTTACAATTTCACAAAAGTACACCTAGTGTGTAGTACCAATCGATTCGGAATTAAATTTGCAATAAAATGGATATTGTTTTATGAAGGTTACAGTTGATTTGAGGACTAAACTGCTTTGAAATTTTTCCCTGGGTATCAACACTTAGCGCAGCTTCAGCAGTGCCGCCAGTTGCACGTAAACAACTGAGCATTTGCGTGGCAGTCATATTTTTAGTAAAAACTTTCCCATTTCACAAAAATAAAAGTATACTCAGTGTGCAGCACCAATCGATTTGGCATGAAATTTGCAGAAGGTATATGTTTTTTGATATAAATTAGATTTGTGGTGCCGCCGACATTAAAAAGGTAAACGTTTTGCAATTTGTTTGGAGAATCGACACTTAGCATGACTACACGTACCATTAGTTGCTAATGTTTCATTCTAAGCGTATATGTAGGCTATTTCGGCATATTGCGGTATTTCATTACAAACAAATACGATCAACATAACATATATTTTATTGATAAATAATAGTGAATAATTGGAGTATCTATTTATTCAATTTTATTGTTGAACATGGATGTCTCAGTTATGACAAAATAGGCCAAGCCACATCACGTTCGCACTGGATGGTTGAACTAGTCAACCTTTGGTGTGAGGGGCGTGCAATACCCATCATTAACTGGATGTTTGCTAAACAAAGTGTATGATATTTTTGCTGCTTGTTATCCCTAAGATGCTTTAAATATTGAAACGCATATGAGTTAATGAATAACAAAATAGTAAATGAGTCAATAAGAGGAATGTTGGCAAACACACTGCTATGCATCTGTCCGCCCTGCGGGAATACATTGGCGTTTTAAATTTTTCCTTGACACATGGTGTTCAGGGAAAGGAAAACCAGTCACAAAATGTCAAATAAAACCAAACAATATGACACGGCTTAACGAAACTTATTGTAATGTCCACATTTCAAATTTATTGTCCATTTTTTCATATTTTTACATGCTTAAGTTGTATTTTTCAGTTTTGTGTTTGTCTCTTGCCAGGAGCTAAACTGCCAAAGGGACACATTTCCTCATTTTTAAAACATGATATCTTGAAAATTATCATTCTCATCCAACTCATATTTTGCATACTTATTGTATATGATGTTGTCCTTAGACATGTGTAATATTATGAGATTCAAGCTATTTATTAAAAAGTTGTATTAGGTCAAAAATGGCATTTTATAACAAAATGTTTGCCCGATCCTATATAGAATACAAGGAACAGATTGACCAAGTTGCAATGTGTTCCTTATATCGATACTACTGTACACGTAAAACAATATAGTTTTAGTGAACCACCGCAAGATATGTCCTGGTATCTGCCCTTATTTACTGGGTGAACATCAGCACTTTCCAAGCAGCTGTTTAGTAGATGAAATCCTGGTTCAACTGATACTATTTAAAGCAAACTGAAGGGGCGGTATTGGCATTTATTACATGTATGATACAGCAACATAATTATGTTACTAGAAATTATATTGACACCTGATTGTAAACATCATCCCAGTGGCCAGAACATGTACAGTTGTGATGACTGACCTTCTTGCGTTGTGTTGTGAGTTTGCGTTGTCGTTTCTGTTTACGGTCTTTCTCCATCTGTTCTCTCTCCTCAGGGGTGAGATTGTCCAAGTACTCTTGCATCGTCACCTTGTATTCCTCGTACATATTGTGTGAATTAGTCCTGTACACCTGCCAGATCACACAACCAGCAACTCCGACACTGAGAGTACAAACAGAAGTCAAAGAATTGCGAGGTGGACAGACTCTTTGATAACTTCTTTTCATAAAAAATATGTTATAGAAAACTACATTTACAGAAGGTCAAGTTTGGGACTGGACAAAAGTGATCCAAATAGCGAGGTGATCATATTAGTGGGACTAATATCTTACACTTTACTGTATGTGGAAATAATCTGGGATGGTTCTAGGGTGACCTTAATTGCGAGGTGTCTGTATTACTGAGGTGACCATAAATTGAGGTTCCAATGTATATAGAAAATGTCATAGATATTCCATTTCCAATTACTAATTACTACAGTTGTTGGGACAGGTTGAATATTTGTTTAGAAACTAGTTCTAAATAATTTTATATCTGAAAATAAAGCCAATTATGCCAGCAATGAAAATGGTAATGTGAAACTGTGTAAATGTTGATGCATAATGATATCATCGAATGATTAAATTCGGGGAAATCTGTACTTTTGTAATTCATTGTATAATATTTTTCTGTTCAAAGGCAACATTTCCATAAATTAATAATATCAATTGATTACAACACATTGCACTAGATACCAGAACATTTTATAAAGACAAACTACGTTTGCCTATACATACATTACGTTCCGGCTCTGATAGATATCGCCATAATTCTCCAGCGATACGAGACGACTCCGTCACGCGGATTCCTAACAATCAAACAACCAAATTCTTTCTCACATCTTAAAAATTTTGACAGATGTCAACATTTGTTAACTACTGCTATTTCATTCTGCACAGTATTGTCTAATCACTCTGATATAAAAATCATGCAAAAGCAGCTCTTAGATAGACTACCGGCATGCTAAATACAGAACCAAGTCAGAAAACAATTAATTCCTTAATATTAAAGCACCCCATTATTCTGTTTTGTAGAAATAAACATTTAACTTTCATCTTTTCTTTGAAATAAAAAATACATACTTTGTTGTCCATCTCTAAACCTGACAGCTTAATTTCAACCCAAGCAGGTGACCGATTAAGTCTAACCACTTAATCGCTTTGGTATAATAAATTGAAGGGTATTTATTTAATATCTATGTGCATTAAATTAAATACCACACTACGTATTGAAGGGGAGGAGGGTGGTTTTAACAAATATTAAACAATATATACATCTTAGAATTTTGAGACACCCCTTGGGTATTTGTTGTACCTGGATTTGACGCCATAATCGATGGCCTCTTCTCATTGAAAAATGCTATGAATGGAGTTGATGGCTTCTTCGGCATGGAAGGTGGTGGAGTTGGTGGGGTTTTGCTGCTCTCTTTGCCCCAGAATCGGAAGCCAGCCTGGGCAACACATGGTCTGCAATATCGCACATCAACAGTCATCAACAAAAATACACAACAATACGTTGATACAGTCACTTATAAAAAAAAATAGTGAGAGGTTAACTCTCTTAGTCTTAGACCCCAACCGCCTGATCTGTCTTGCTCCTCAACCTCCAGTAACCACTTTGAACAATGACTCATATACATGTTGCCATCGTCTGCATACAATTGTCATGTGAAGTTTCATCTATTTGCTAAATGCCAACATGACAATACCAACCCAATTTTGTGTCCATGTCATTAGATTGCACTACCCACACTGCCCAAATAAAAAACATTTTAGCAGCCATTTTCATATGCCATGAACACAAAATATCAGACGATTGTCAGTCAAAAATGTTACTACCCTGTTGTTTTCTTTTGCTTTATTCCATCTGAACACTCTTCGTGAACATGCAAAGCCATACATGGCATAAATTTATTTATTTCGTATAATTACTGTTTGTCCGAATGGAGTTGCTCTTATAAAAACGTCCAAAGTCCAACATGGTCACCATCATTAAATAAAGCTTTTATTATATTATTATTAGTCTGAGATGATCGGACAACAGAAATTTTGCAAAATGTAATACCTTTTATGTAATTTTGCTTGCTTTTGGTAACTGACTGTAAAGTCAAAAGTTTATCACAAACCCCAACCCGTTTTGCCAGTCAGCTTCTTCTGTGTTGTGTTACAATGCAGTAACTGTAAAATAGACAACTGTCTGAAAGATCATTAATTAAACTTTTAGATCTTAGGTTGGCCAACTGCCCAAAACCAGTCAGCTTTTGAATGCCCATATAAGAAACGTTCTGTTGGAAGCAGACATTTTTTACCCATAACCGATTGATTTGTGCCATTTTTTATGTGTTCGTAATGACATTTTTCCAATATTTTGCCATTAAAACTTTCCAGTCTTTATTGTTAACAAGACTTGCCTAATGGTGTTAGCCTGTCAATATGCGTGTGAATTAGGCACTATCTTGTGTCTTAGAAGACAATATTGTAATTTTGATCAGACACAGTCTGAGAGTTAGTAAGTATGACAACTGCAGGCTTAAATATGTGAAATAGTTGGTTTGTTACAGCTGAATAGATAGCAGATTAGCAGTTGTCCTTGGTAATGACATTCATACTAACAAATATATGCATTGCACAGAGATGTATGTTATACCATTTTGGGTACCCATTTTGGTGGTTGTAAGTAGGCACTTCAAAAAAAAATTAAATATCATGCTAGAACATTGAGAATGGGCTTAAATTAAAGGTAATAGGTTAAGGATCACATAACTGTTTATTTTATTAAGATACCTTTAATAGATCAAAAGATATTGCGATTTTAAGACGGAAAAACTGTGTAATTTTTGTGTATCTCTTACAATGGTAAAATGGACTCATTTTTGTGTTTTCTGTGGATAAATATTTGCTTTAAAATGTCATAACTTGTTTATTTATACAGATATTTAAATACTGTTTTCAGGGTTTTCAAACACATTGACCAGAGTAATAAATTTACAATATTTAATATTTCTTAGTAATAATTATAACCAAATTAATGCAATTGATTAGTTAATTTTAGTAATGTAGCATGCAAACTCAACTGACCGATACGTTCCAATTAAAGGCCATAATGCCTATGATTATGAAGATATCTATACATATTATACAATGTGTATAACCACATTAATGATGGTAATAAATAGTCATTAACAAATCAATTAATAATAATTTAATTAGTCAATATTGGGTAATTAGCACGCGATCTCGACAGACCGACACATTTCAGTAAAAGGCCATATTGTCCATTATTATGAAAATATTTGTATAATTTATGCATGCAGTAAACCACATTAATTATGGTAATAAATATATACATTAACCAGTCATTTCACATTAACAGTAACTTAATTAATAAGTTAATATTGGCTAATATTAGCACGCTAATGACTGACCGCTACATTTCGATGAAAGGCTGGAATGTCCATAATTATGAAGACAGTTATATAATTTATGCAATGTTTACAACCACATTAAACATTATAATAAATATACATTAACCAGTCATATAGCATTAACAGTAACTTTATTTATAAGTAAATATTGGCTAAATATCACACAAACTCAACATATCAATACATGACAATGAAATACAATTGTCATACTCCTAGTTCACTGTGTCTATGTGCGACTGTGTCATGACAGGTTGGATGAATGCTGCAGGCTCTGTACACACCAGTAATCAATTGTTACTGCTTCATAATGTAATGTTCTGCATTTTAACATGAACTTGATGAACTAATGTTTATAAATTGTTCACAGTATTCTGTCGCTGAATCCAAATGCGCCAAATGCAAGATTGCTTTCTGCATTACTCCCCATGGCCCATGGGAGTCAAGTCATGAAGAAATCTGCTCTGCTCATAAGTCTTTTTGTAATACTGAAAGTTGATTGTCTCATAATGTAATGCCAGTAGGCTGCAAGATCTGTGCAGCAAGGTTCATATTTCAGTATCTTGCACAATAACGTTGTGTTCTTCAACATGATGTCTCTAAGTAATGTTCGTTTCATGTTGAGTGGAGATATCAGATGTAGAGATATCAGATGTTCAATGTAGATATCAGATATATAATCAGCCACATTAAATGTATACGTATGGAGGCAGGTGATGGGTGTCATATTCAGATGACTCTGTGGCTTGGTGCCTTCACAGTTAACTGTCAGACACATATCAGCGTAAGATCAGTGTCACTGCATGTAACTGCGAACAATATCTGAAATAAAAAGGTCATTGTATATCATATAATGATGACTGTTTTGATTCTACATGCAAATCTTGTGAAATAATTTTCATATCCCTGCCTCTGTTACTCAAGAGAGCAGTGTGAAATTCTATAATAATGCATTATGTCACACATAAATTCATAATAATTGTGATACTTGAGAGGTATAACTGTGGTGTTTAATGTATTGCATGTTGTCATACAATGAAATGAACGATGGTACAACTGATCAAGGCATTTATGGTTTGTATTACATTTACAACATGCTTTAGCAATTTTTTGCAGTGACTGCTTGTCATGAAACATTAAAAAAAACAAATTAAGTCAAATTATTTACGTATTTTACCTCAAACAACTTTTCTAACAAAATTAATTGTTGATTTAATAGGTAACTAACAAGAATTAATTAAAATTACTGCATAATGACATTTATATTATTTTTAAGTCTAAATATAAACATAACCGTAAATAATGGCATATGGCTATGCCATACCAAGCCTAAGGCTAAGGCTAAACCCAGGCAAGGGTAAGCAGTAACCAGCCATGGCCTAAGGCTAAGATTCATATATGGCCTGGCCCGTAGGACCTATATGGCTATGCTATAAATTATAGGCCCTAGTAAAGTTAAATAAGATACTGTTGTTTTTGTTGTCATCAAAAGGCACAGAAATTAATTAAATAAGTCAGGATCAAGCTCCACGATCTCGCTCCACGCCTCTAGTGACGCGCTCTCAGTCATACTGTCATTACTGACACAGATCGCTCAAATGTCACATGTTTTGAATGGCGTAAAAACCACATTGCACGAGCGAGTACGCCAACGAAATTTTCAACACATACTAATTTAATCCTATAGATCTACCTACAAACATAATCGTTCGATACAAATCATTACTAGACTATAAAAATTGCAACTGAAACACAGCTATGTCATCAAATCGATTAAATTTATTATAATTTTGGTCAAATTTGAAAAAGAAAAGGACGTACAGAAAGTTCGACTTACCCGCAAAAGGAATCCCGCTGCGAATGACGTAAATGACCGGGAAAAGTCCGCGAAAACAGAGGTTGAAGTAAAGCGCTACCCAGGTGCCTAGTAAACGAGACGGCGCTGCTGCAACGGCGTTGCGCGCACGTAAAAACATCGCGGTAGCAAGATTCGTTGAAGTGCCTATTGTAAGTTTTAAAGGTAATATTTTACCTATTATACTTTTATAGACTTAAAGTTATGCTAAATAAAAAAAACAACGTGACTCATATCACAAAGAAAAACTCAAAGATGTC
The DNA here is from genome assembly GCA_963995525.1 of Escarpia spicata. Lineage (NCBI taxonomy): Eukaryota > Metazoa > Annelida > Polychaeta > Sabellida > Siboglinidae > Escarpia > Escarpia spicata. The sequence goes on from OZ023210.1 coordinate 16,159,999, forward strand.
ATCAAATCTAACGTCACTGACAGTGTCCGCAAACAGGTACCAGGGCTATGCAATATCGCTTACATCACTGCATCAATTGCCTGTTAGCGTTCGCTGAAGCGGAACGTAGCGTTGAAAGTGAAACCCGTGCCACGAAAAAATTAAGGCTGGGCGATAATATGAGTATATGGTTAATTAATCAGCATCATGTCGATAGCTAAACGAGCGTGCGCCAATGAAAATGTATTATTTGCTTATCTGATTTGATGTATGTTGTTGCTATAAATGAAACATGACGTGTACCTAAGCAGGGACCGAAAATTGCACTGCGAAACTCGCAACACTGACAGAACGCTGACCGCCATTATGCAACGCCCAAAACGCCGTTCCACCACACCGTTTGTTCCATCGTATAAACGGTCGAAAACCCAACGTATACTGGAGATTTCTGGTCAGTCTCAAGGAGGTGCAGTTGGCGGTTTTGGTAAGCTTCAACAAATTTGAAAAATTCTATAGAATATATTGCATAAAAGAAGACAAAGGGTAATGGTAAATGGGAAGCTATCAGAAAGGGCAGAGGTCACTATGGTGGCATACCTCAGGGATGTGTCCTTGGTCACATATTCTATTCATCCTGTTCATCAACGATCTACCAGACGGTATATATATAATATTATAAACAGTGGACTCAAGATCTTCGTCGACGATACAAAAATATATCGTGACGTAAGATGTGAAATGAACAAAATTATATTACAAGAAGACATTAACAAACTATAATATCGTGGTCAGAGAAATGGCAGCTAGTTACATTTCAATTCATCAACATGCAAACATCATACATTTGACAAGCCAAAAATTAACACCACATACACGATGACAAATAAATATGGGGAAGGAAGTGTCAGAAATCGACAGCACAACAGAAATAGAAAATATCTCGGTGTAACGTTCGACAGACCCCTAAAATTCCGACAAATTATTGGCACCATTGTGAAGAAGGCAAGCCAGATGGCAGGCCTCATCAAGCACACGTTTAAAAATCTGGACAACCTCTCCTTCAAAACAAAACTCAACAAAGAATTGAAGATGGACAGGTTTAAATTTCAATAAAAGCACAAAATCACGAGACAAGCCACGTTCTCAATACAAAAAATATGATGCATAAAGGCGGGTGTACACAAAGCTGTCATGCCTTACTTTAAAAAAATCCGAACATTCAGGCAAGTTACTCCAGACAAGTATATTTTATATAGGATTTTTACGGATAATTTTCTATAGACTAGCTGCTGTATAATTCTATATAATTTCTGTAGACACCTATAAAAATGTATATACGTGGCCATAACAAATTCTACATAGAATTATATAGAAATGGAAATGGTTATAGAAATGATGTTGAATTCTATAGAATCCGAAAAAAATCTACAGCACCCCCTTCACCCCGCCTTCCGACGTCATGGTCTGACACTAAACTGGTGTTGAAGCTCCGGCGGCAGTCTACGCATTATTAATTTCGTTCTGGCGCTAGTAAGGACAGAAATTAACATAGAACCTGCAGGGCAAAAAGAAAAGGGGAGGCCCAAAAACGTCTGGCGAAATATAAACTGGAAATGGAAAAAGAAATTACAAAAGCAGGATATAAATGGATGCAGCTAGAAATGCATACCCAAAATCGTGTCCGATGAAAAGAAGTCGTTTTTATAGCTTATTCTCCTCACCTTTAAACCTCTTCTGCATCCCCTCCCCTTGATGATCACTAAAACATTCAACTACACCCCTTTCAGACTTCCAACGATTCCCCTTGGTCGAGCCTCACAAAAAAATCAAAGTCGTACAAGCGGCTCTTATTTCCTTCAAGCGGAACCGTTTTACCTCAATTTGAAGGGTGTATTCTTTCCTAATGCACCCAACAGCATACGAGCCTGACAACGATAGTTATTTAGAGTTATAGTTTTACTTGTTCAGTGGACACATTGAGTGGTCGGCTATTCTCCAAGTGGCACTGTAGAGTAATTTTCGATTTATCAGGAAATGACAACATAAATTAGACCCCTACTGCCACGGTGTAAATGTGGGCATAAGAAATTTTTCTAAAATGCTATTATAACTGTCTAAGTGTGTAAGCGTACGTGTGTGTGTCAATCAGCAAATGCACAATACTGAGATTTTCGAATCTTTATGATCAACGCGTGGATGCCTGTATCTAACTCAGGAACATCCAATATCTGGACAGTCATTGACAAAATCTCTAAACGTTGCGGGGGGCGGCCGCGCGGGGATAATTTTCGGGACGTCTCATTTATTGACGTTATCAATGACGCTGTTTCTAGTAACATAAGAACACCTTTCAAAATTCATTTATCTGTAGGCATGTCACATATTTGCATAACTCTCACAACTGTTTTATATCATTACGCGTTTTCATGAGTAATATTTACAATCCGTTGCGTGTTTCGAATTATAATAAGACAAATAATGAGATGTCCCATTGACGTCAATCGATGTTAATAAACAAGCACGACGCAGGCGCCGCAGAATACGGAGAAGGAAGTGTGTGGGTGTTCTGCATTATCTTATAATTTTGGGGTAAATCTCTGCACAATTCACCAGCTGGACACACGAACAGACGCAAGATATTCGCAGGATGAACGCCGCCGCTGTTATTGGTAGTCTGCTAGCCGTGTTGTTAGTGCAGACGAGATGGGGCGATGCGGTAGAATTGAAGGATCACGACTACGATCAGATGCTAGATGCGATGGAAGAGGTCCACCAGAAATGTCCAAACATCACATATCTGTACAGCCTGACAGGCGGCTCCACCAACCGAACTGTGCTAGGGAAACGGCTTGCCGTCATCGTGCTGTCTGACAACCCCAAAGTGCACGAACTCGGTAAGTAAATAAATCCTATTACTCCGAGACTGAGTGAGGGAGACCGAGCCGTTCTGTGATTTGGATGGATGCCAGGAATTGGGATGGGAACTGGTAAACATTCCCACATCACATGTCACACTCTGGTTGTAAACAATAAAAAAATACGGGTAATCGTTTACTTAGCTGGTGTAAGACTAAGTTATTTGTCTCCGCACTAACCCAAGGCATAACCGTAGACCTAACGCCCATGAGTAACGGCTAACCCTCAATTAACTGTCTTAGACGTAGTCTTAGCCTTAGGCTTATATATAGCCATATTATAGGCTTAGCCTTAAGTTAGAGGTAGTCTAGCTGGAAAGTAAGATTAATAATTTAGACCAGCTCCTTCAAGCCGTCCTTCTTCGACGTGCTTGACTAGCTTCAATATTTTTTTATTTTGAAGATCACTGTTGGTATTGGGGGTTTAGAAAATGATGGTGGTCGATGCTATAAACATGCTTTAGCAAAATTACCTTATGTATGGCATCAAAACAAATGATAATCAATTTAAGTTACAATCATATTAATTAGTAATATAACAGAATCCATAACTAACATGCATGTGAAATAAAACATATTGATTTATCCTGACAGTTGTTGCGAATCCAGTCAAATTGTCTGTAAATAGTGAATGGTTTCGTTGACATTTTCTATGACAAAGTTTAAGTAGATCTACAATATTCACGAGACAGCATAGTTTCTCATAAAATCTGTATAGTTTATCTACAGTTTTTTAAATAAAACTACAGGTAGTCCCTGCTGCACACTAATGCATTGTTTACTTAATATACATCAAGTTTGTAATTTAAATTCTAATTGCAATTAATAATTAAAAAGGCAGCCATTATGTAAAATTTCACCTCTGATATAATTTGTTTTTTAATGATTCCTAAATACGTGCTTTCTTGACTTAAAGATTCAATTTATTTGTAATATATTTGTTCTGAACTACAATACTACAGTACTGTCGCCAGCTAAGAAATGCAAACTTTCACAAATTAACCTACTGTAGATGTCATGTTGCTATATATCTGTCATACCCCAATGGCAATTACATGCTTTAGCCTTGTTCAAGAAACATTGACATATATTATTTGATTTGTTTATCAGATTTACATACATTTATTTGTTCGATGTGTGCACATGTTGGAGTGTAAACCAGTTATTTACATATAATGTAATTATGTTACCAAAAAATTATCTAAACATTTATAATTGTTTGTTGAAGTTCAACACTCATACACAATTCACAAATTCACCCTGTAGTTTGAATTCTTTAAATTTAGAACCATTTTCTTGCATAACACATCTGCATATTTTGCAGTAGAAGCAGTCATCAGGTCAGTTGACACGGCGATCACCATTCAGGTTCTCTGCTGCACATCAAGTGTAATAAATGGTGATATAAGAAACCTGATGCTCACGATTCATCCAACCACTAGTTTGAGCATGTTGTTTATGGCACATTTGTCAGTGGTTGCTAAGCAACAGGGTGATGTTTGTTTCTAGATTGCCGTTTAGCATGACATTCAGAAATTGTATTTGTGTATTTATTTTTGTGGAAGTCTTGGTGTTTCTGTTGTTGAACTTTGATCCATACTTCTGAGCATGTTTCACTATATATGTTGCTTGTCATGGTATGTGACATTATTTGTACAAGTGTACTGGGTTCAGTTGCTAAGATTGGCTTTCTTATTGTCTAGCTCAACCTTTCAGTTTCACTTCTTGTATATTTTACTCAAAATCTTGCTATTTTCTCGTGTTGTCCCTGTCCATGATGGTGGCTATATCTTAAAATTAAATATTACATGGATTATCGTGTACTCAAGAAGTTATTACCTCTGTGTTAAAATTAAAATGTTATTAACCCTTCAAAATATTTTTAATTGAATTTTCTTTATATCACAAAGTCTATGAAATTGAAATTTACATCGGTCAATATTCAGGGAGCTGTGGCTCATGTGTAATTAGGCTCCATATTTAAATTTTTGCCCAGAAATGTGTATTTATTAAATAATTTGGAAAACAAATTGAAAATCTCTATTGATTAGATAGACACGACTCAGTCTCAAACCACTTGCATCAAGAAAAGATGGTGATAGAGCAGTGCTCTAGTTCGCCAATTTAGGCATTGAACAAAATAATTTTTCAAGTTTTTCTCAATTGACCTATATAGTATATGGCATAAAATGAATGCTTCAGTTCCCCTTTAATGTGTTTTCACTAAAACGTTCTTTATTATTTAGCTTTAGGCATATATCATTTAGCCAGCAAATGGCAGTGGCATTACACATATAGCAATACCGTTTGTTGACGACAATGGAGAAACAATTAACTATTAATGGGGTTGCTTAGTAACACTTCCAATATAGAGGATGGTATTGCGTCATTGTTCCATAGCTGAATATTAATCATTATTTATTGAGTATTTCTGCCACAATACACAGCTGTGTCATGCTTTCACACTCACTGACCAAATCAACAGTATAAAACAGATACATATTTTATGGATTAATAAGCAATATTAAATTTATAATTTGGACTGAGATAAACAGGAAATTGCATAACCAATTTATAAACTGATCCTGTAGTGAAGGTTTTTGTCTGTCAACATGGCATGTTATTCATCTTTCCATTTCTTCTGAAGCCGGGTAGTATCACCCTGATGACGTGATAGCGTCATCATTCAAGAAGGTCAAAGCTGATATCACATGCAATGTCACTTCAAAATAGAATCAGTTTGGTTCCAAGTGATGTCATAACAATTTGTAACAATGGTTGATAGTTTATATTGGGTGATGATCCAGCAATTTGGTCATATGCAACAGCTTTGCTCTTTGGCAATGGCATTTTCGTAATCATTTATCTTTTTAGCTCCATGACACTGTTGCAATATCTAATAATTATTAATTGTTTTCAGAGTGACATATTTCTTTTGTAGTTAATCCCTACCCATGCATGGAGATTGAGAGTACTCAGTGAGATTGTTAAAACGAGACAGTCTGTTCCTAGTTTGTCATTTATTAATTAATATATTGTTCTTAACATTATGATAATGATGTTGAAGATATACTGCCCACCAAACTGTGCTTAGTAAGCACGTTACAACAGTGTTCACCATTTGGAAGATATGCCCCCCCGGAGCACGTTCAAACGGTAAACAAAACATCCAGTTTCAAAACATGCATTACAGGCAATAATGCTAAAGTGTGCTGAGTCGACTGCAATGCCCTTTGATGTTCAACAATTTCGGCAGACTTCCTGACATTACAAATTACTACGCTGGCTAATTCAGGGTAGAGGAACAGACTGCCTCCCTTTGAATGGACAGCTTGTTGCACCGACCCTATAGATTTGGTGTTGACTGATTTTGATAGTGTTGGGTTACCCGGCTAATAGAATCTGCCTTTCTTTTTACCCTTGCCCTTATCCCACTGCTGGTTGCTGTTTCCTCGCGCCGTAGTGATTGCCAGCATGTGGTTGGCATTACCGCAAAGGACACTTAATTCCACGTCCACATCATACTGTTTTTACACTAGATTTTGGTTTGAAAAAATGTAATTAGCATAGTATAATCCCAGTGCAATTTGCCAGCATGTGCAGCAAGTTCATGCTGGCTAGAAAACACAAACATGAGCATCAGAACAATTTTGGTAGTTTAGTTTTGTGTTTTGCTTTTGAAATGGTGGGAATTTGAAAATTAAAATAATGTAGACAGTTTATCAGTTTCCCCTACTATGTTCTAGCTATGATGGAAATGTGAACATTTTGAAAGACTGAATTTTTGTTTGTCCATTTAGCAGTTTAGGAAAATAGATGTATACAATGTCATCATTTAGTAAATGACATGAACTACCCTGGTACTAAAGGTGCAGTTTACTCCATGTGCATACATAATGTCCAGATCTATGATTTGTTTCATTGCATGAACGTAATATTTGTTAACAGAAAAGTGTGAATGATTGTCAAAAAGCTACATCTCAAAAATGGTTAAAAACTGTTTTTTTTTCAGAATTGCCATAGCCCAATATATAACCCTCCCACGCCTGCGTCAGTGATGGTAATAAGGTTCATTACAAGACCTCCACAGCCATTTCCCGCAGTTTATTATGTTTGAGCTTGTTGACTACAAAACACGGGTTTTCGTCACGCCTCCAGTACAATCGTGCTTGGTCGGTATTGCTACAGACCTGAAACCAGATGGTCATGTAGCAAGGCAGGAAACAGGTGATACACCCTAATTTTCTAATGTCATACGTACAATAGAAATGTATTTGACATTGACAGAAGTATGTCTGGTGTGTCTTTATGTGACAAAGACATTCTGGCGAAATTATTCGTAACACCTTCCTGAGTCTGCATGACCATAAGGTTTGCACGTTTTTCAAAGGTTACGTTATATTTTTTATTCCAGCTTAAATGAAGCACAAAATATATTGTTAATACCCAACTAGATTGATACACATTTTCTCTCAGCCTATGCCTGCTACCGGTATTTTACAGGGGTAGGTTACACCAATAAAAATACTATTTTGTAACCCTGTTGCAAATCCCCTTGCAAATTTTACCAAATTTATACAGTGGATGCCCACTATTAGATCCACCTTTGGGTCATTGCGACTGGGTCAAGGTGACCTGACTAGCAGTGAGTCGTGGTCACTGTTATTAAATGGATTAATTCCTTATACAGGGACAGGCAGTACTTTGTACTACGGAAATAATGTTGGACTATCCTTGGGTGATTATAATTGCAAGTTGGCTGTATTATAGAGGTGACTGTAAAGCAAGGTTCTACTGTACCTTCAAAGTTCCCATTCAGTCTTCATGTGTTTTGTTAGTTCACAAATTTACAAATGTTTATATTTCACATTAATTACCTCTACACATCAGTGGTTTTGTTATGCATAGTAAGCTGTCGTATAAGATAATAAAAGCAAGATTCACACATACTGTAACTAGTATGGATTTTGTTTACCAAATTTACATAGAAATATTAACATTCATGAGTTTAAGAAAGTCTTTCTCAAAGTACACATCTTAATAAAATAATATTCACAAACCATAATAAATAAATTCCCCAGTGTTTATAGACCACTAAAAATTTAAGCATTTCTCTTGCATTTCATAAACACACACAATAGCAATAATTTACGGTTTACACCAAAAAATTATTACAGTTATACAAATTTATTTTGCTGTTTTCAAAAGAAACAAATATTTAGTCTATAATTAGACAATAACTTAATTTAAAAAATATGAATAGACGATTTCTGTGAAAATAACAAATGTGTATTACATCATGGAAAACATAAATGTGGTTAATGAGTTGTCACTATGAATAAAATCAATTAGAGGTTCTGCAATCTGGTATGAAAGAAATTATGTTCAACAATGCGTCAACATTATTGATGATATACTACATAATTGTGTCGTTAGAACTCGTGAGATTAATTTACTCCAGCATGTGAATAGACAATGGATAAATTCGAGGAAACGATGTGATGTGATATAGATGCTTTGTGTGGGCGTCACAGACAGTATCCGTGTAATCTCGTTTAATGACTGCCACGAAGCACAAAGCCATTGCTGGGGACCTCATGCGAGATTAATACATGCTGTTGTTGCCATGGCAATGGACGACCTCATAGGAAGGTTAAAACCAGTCCAGACCGAAATAATTTCAATGTTGACGGATGGTGTTAGTAAATGAAGAACATGGTATGGTTACTTTTGTTTATATATAACATGGTCTTGTCGATGATCGTGCCAATAATATAAACATGCCGTTTTCGTAAAAATCTTACGAAACATTTGCAAAAGATATTCATATTGTAACTCATTATCACTTATTTGTCTCATGTTATGCAAATGAATTTTCAGAAAAGTTGGTTTTAGTGAAATACTTACAGTTTCCGTACAAAAACACAGCACCGCACGAAAAGTTTGGTAACAACGTTTATGTGCTAGTGGTTATAACCAATGATAAAGATATGTTGACACACATGACGTAATTGCCTTGGAAAGTCATGCTCAATTTTCGTAAACCATACGCAGAGATCAGCGGCTACATCTCACGAGATTCTAAGCGACGGATTTTGGTGTGGGTCGAACGACGACCTGATAACTATATATGTATATATGGAATTGAATGTGCTGTTTAAATCCAGGATGTAAAGAATGCTATCAAAAATTGTGAACTACAAACTATTTAAACCACATAGGAATTTCACTTAAAACGGCATAGTTTTATTTTCCGTTTCCTCCACGCCCAATCTTATTTTGGCCACTTTGTGGATTCAGTTAACCAACTGCACCTATGTTTCAACGTAAATAAACAGTTTCATTACAGTATCATTGAAATGCAACCTCTTCTTCAATTTGTTCCTTTATTATTGTATGTTTTCTTCATTTACATGTTACTTTTTTACGGGGTCACAGGAAGGTGGCATATAACCAGGTGGCCATCAAGCGATGATGAATGCCCGTTGTGTAAAAATGTAAATTACATGTTGCTAAATAAATTTGTGCACAGAAAGAACATAAATTATTTACGGAGGAAATGATGGTACCATGCATAAAGTCGTCGACCCGTTCATATCTTAAGATAGGATACAATGCTGCAGTAGCAGCCAAGTAAAAACATCCTAGTATGATCCTACAATCTTTGATGGAACAGAGGATCAGAGCCAAGTATTATATATCAGGCCCCAACAACAACAACAGTACAATAAGGCTCACACAGTATGATGATGGTGGTGGATTTATATAAGAATTTTCAAATTGGAGTTCACGAAATGAATAATGTGATATCAAAATTTAACATACCCAAATAACCAGGTAATACACCTATGGCTCTGGGCACAACTCAACAGAAATACAAACTCATAATAAAAGAACCATTTTATGACAATGCAAACACTGTTTTTACCTTGTTATTGGGAAAATGAAATCTATATGGTACTGCACAAAATCGTGTTTTTTGTAAGTCAAGGGTCTCGTCATACTTTGCAGTTACAACAAAATTTGTGCCATCCCAGGTTGCCCTTAATTACAAGGTGGCTGTATTACTAAGGTGATGTTTGACAATATTTGAAAAAAGCAAATCCCTTGATGATTTTCCTTTAAAATATTTCAGTAATGGAAAAACAGGTGGTCCCACATACCAAGGGCCAGTATTAAAACATTATGACTGTAGAAATAAATCAGTATGTGGCAGAATGCATGATCCATCCTCAATCTAGTTGACCTCGGCTACTGCCACTGCAGAAGGTTTCACAGAAACAGCTGAAAGCTTTATAAATAGCCTAACGATAAGACTTGTTATCATTGCAGTGTTGTCAGAACTAATCATCTATGTTGAAGGCTGCAGATTAGGGCAGTTACCACTGCGGTAACCTTCTGAGGTCCGACATATTGCACATACAACTGGTATTCATGTTGTACCGGTAGTAGTTTTCTCATGTTTTCCAGTTAGTCGTTAATCCTGGTCCAGGCGTGTCGTATCGTATATTGATTTTCCATATCTAAAACAGAGTTTGGAGAAACATGGCTGTATCCTATTTTGATGTGGATTTGCTTCATCTGGAAAACTTGTGGTAAATGACGTGTTATCTTGCGTTTCCTCAGGAGTAACTATAAGATTGGATGATTACTTGTAGTCGTCCAGTAGCAATCCGTTTGATGCTATGCAGCGTGCCAACAGAAATTTGCAGATTTTGTTTGTTGTAGCCTGATAGCTGGTTTTACTGTCGGAATATACAGGAACTGTGCACACAGGCCAGTTAGCCATTGTATAAATATATGTCATGTTCACCACAAAAAGTGTACGTTAGTGGGAAAGTAACTAACATGTCGAAAGTGCTTAAGTTTATGTGTTTAGCTAGTGCTATTGATATCAAGTGTACAAGTGTACACATGAAATAAATGCAATAAAAACTGTGGTAATGGTGGAGAACATATATTTGTGCACCGAGTTGCGACCTTACTGTCATAAACTACCTTTGGAAACTTGGATAGTTTTCCAGTTTTATGTCTAAATTAATTTAGTAGTTTTACAATTTATTTATTCTATTAATAAGGGATATACCCTAATGGTAATACAATTCCCATATAGCGCACCATACAAATAATTGTTCTGGGGCATTTTCCAGTGTTTTTTATATAATTTAAAGATACTGTAACAAGTATTTATAATAATTGTTTGATACGTCATTTAGATAAATGCATACAGAAATAGATAGATAAATAAATAAGTAATAAAGTCAATAAAAAATTAGGTATATTAATAATTAAAAGAAAACAATTTAAAAAAAAAAAAATCTTTAAAAAGTTCAGCTGCACAGGTTACTTAAACTATTAGCACACTACATATCAGGACATAAAATAATTGGATTTTCAATGGGCAAATGAGATAAGGAAGCGGCTTTAAAATCAACAGTAAATTAAGTAAGTAAATATTCAATAATATAAAATATACATTAAAAAGGTGAGTTAGGGGACTGTTCAGTGCCACCTAAAGAGAGCAACACTGGCCCACTGAGATAGCATGATATGTGATGATAAATGTTTGTGCCTGTAGAGGAACCAGAGTTCAAGTATGTGGCGAACATGCACGGCAACGAGGCCGTGGGGCGCGAACTTCTGCTCAAGCTGGCTGACTATCTGTGTGATGAGTACCTCAACCATAACCCCGAAATCCAAGCCCTCATCCATGCCACACGCATCCACATCATGCCCTCCATGAACCCCGACGGATGGGAGCTTGCACACGAAATGGTAGGCTGGCTGTTGTCCGTCTGGTTGGCTGCCTGCCTGCCTGCCTGCCTGCCTGCCTGCCTGCCTGCCTGCCTGCCTGCCTGCCTGCCTGCCTGCCTGCCTGCCTGCCTGCCTGCCTGCCTGCCTGCCTGCCTGCCTGCCTGCCTGGCTGGCTGGCTGGCTGTCTGGATGTGTTCACTTGTCAGATTGTCTGCTTGTCTGTCTGTTCGTCCATCTATCGCTTGATTGACTGTTAATTCTGTGTTACTTTTGTTATACCATAAAGGTTGTAGAGTTGAATCTCTTTGTTAACATGATTGGAAAATTATCGTAATAGAATCGTCACAAAACCATATTAATGTTTCATCAAAACTAGAATGAGAGAAATGACTGGTTGTTAATGTTGCTGCTAATGTTGTTGATGATGATGTCGTTGTTGTTACTGATGTTGTTGCTGATGTTGTTGTTGATGTTATTGATGATGATGTTGTTGCTGATGTTGTTGTCGCAGTACTTGAAGACAGGCAAGCGAGACTGGCTGACTGGGCGGGAGAACGCAAACCACATTGACCTCAACCGAAATTTCCCCGACCTTGACCGCATCGCCTATAGCAACGAGCTGCACCACCGCCGGAACAACCACCTCATGAAGAGCACCATCATGAAGAGTGAGAAGGTGGGGGTTCTAGCGTTCACACTCATAGCAAATAGGTCCTTGCTCATGTAGAATTTATCTCCAGATAGCTTGGTGAAATGTGATGTCAGGATGTTATCATCTAAGTAGTATCTGGCATATGTATGTGTGTGTTTATGGAGGGAGTAGGTTAATGTTTTCCTTGTTTCTATCCCAGGTAAAACTTTCAGGGATTAATGTGGATCTTCGGAAAAAAGTAACACCTTTATTTTCTTATGGATCTAAGGGCTCTTACCTGTTTTAAGGTTCATCCCATATGCTAGATGGACATAGATTGATTGTTCATAACATTACAAATATTTTCTGTAATAGTTACGAGATTACAAGAACTGTTTTAAGGTTCATACCAAATGCTAGATGGACGTAGAACGATTGTTCATAACATTACAAATAATTTCTGCGATAATTACGAGATTACAAGAACTGTTTTAAGGTTCATACCATATGCTAGATGGACGTAGAATGATTGTTCATAACATTACAAATAATTTATGCGATAGTTACGAGATTGCAAGATGAATTGGGGACATTTTCACATAACTTGTGTTAACGCAAAAACTATTCAAATTTACGTCAGTGCAAATGTCATTTGTGAATACTCTGAGGAACTGTTTTCTGCTTCATTGCACAACTTAATATACACTGTACTATTTGTTGGAATAAATAAGAAAATGGAAATAAAGCCATTCAATGAATAAATTTCCATGGGACTTTCCACAAATCCACCCTATCCGAATTTGCAACAATTATCTGGACACCGTGGTTATTGCTATGCAAATAAATTTTTACTTAATATCTGACCTTTCATTTCATGCAGTAGTTTTTTAAATACGTGATATTTCACGTGTGACACTGTAAATGTCATCACTTCGTCGACGGATTAATAATGCCGGCTCCATTCACCAGATGGCAGTGGAGACGAAGATGGTGATCTCGTGGATCATGGACATTCCGTTTGTGCTGTCGGCCAATCTTCACGGGGGCGACCTGGTGTCTAACTACCCCTTCGATGAAAGTCGATCGGGGGCAACAGAGGAGTACAGTGGCAGCCCAGATGACACGACCTTCAGGTAACCGCTCTGAACCCTGGGGTAGATTTTAGGGGAAACATTTTGGTAATCCAGGTGCATTACCAAGGTGTTGAATTCACTAATCTGTAGAAAGTCTGGTAATGCAAAAAATTGGTAAAAATTAGATGTTATAAATTCACATACCAGTGGCGCCACACAGTGTTAGGTTGCTAGATAAATTTATGCTCAGAAAGAACATAATGGGCAATTCCATGAAAGAGTGGACATGGCTACCAGAAATTAAATTGAAAATTTTTCAAAATTCTTGTCTTGGACTGGTGAGCTTTGCGTCTAACGAGGAAGATGGTGTGTTTCAGAGCTCTGGCTGAGTCATACTCCATGGCCCACAAACTGATGTCGATCCAACACAAGCCGTGTGACATGACCAGCGATGATGAGTTCTATAAGCAGGGCGGCATCACGAATGGGGCAGCTTGGTACTCGGTCAAGGGCGGTCAGTTGTTGCTCATTCTCTCTAATTGATGTATCCAGTACATCGCGGTTTGCCTACGTCACAGTAAAAAATGTGCGCGTGACCTACATCAAGCTTTGCCAACACTGTTGGTGATACTTATACACGTGAATTACATTAGTATTGCTGCATGACATCTCAGAAATCAAACATTACCGCATACAGTTGTCACTTTAAAAACGTTGCCTTGTCATAAAGAAACACTTCTGTGACCAGAATTTCAACAAAGCATACAACATGTGATGGATAGGTCAATCATTATCTGCAGTAGAACTCGGTATCATAGTGTTAGAGCATCATACCCTCTGTCAAGATAACTTTGTATAGTAATTGGTGCGTGGCTGAATTCTTCCCGAGAAGTCAAGATGGTGTTCTGGTTTGCCAGAGTGTAAAATGTGAACTGTCCACGATATAAGAACTTTACCTTTTATTTCATGCCAGATAATTAAAGGTGCGATGTCCATTACTCCCTTATTAACACTTACTTATATATATTATTGTTAACACTAGAATAAATCTGTTAATGGTGTAGTGCTATGTCATGGTACTGTTAGATACCTACATGTGACTTTCATTCTGGAAAAGTATCAACATTGATAATAATAATAATTCAGGTCTGAGAATTAGTATGCTCTGTACAAATAGATTAATGTTGACAAGTGAGGATGACACCTACGTCCATCATTCACAGGTATGCAAGACTTCAACTACCTGAGCAGCAACTGTTTTGAGGTGACGCTTGAGTTGGGCTGTGACAAATTCCCAGACGAGTCGGAACTGCCTCGTTACTGGTACGACAACAAAGATGCACTTCTCACCTACATGTGGCAGGTAGGTCCGTCCACTGGCCACGCCCATTGGCCACGCCTGCGTCCATATTGGCCATGCCCATATACCACACATGCATGCACATACGCATGCACACACACACACACACACACACACACACACACACACACACACACACACACACACACACACACACACACACACACACACACACACACACACACACACTGGTCATACCCACTGGCCACGCCCACTAGCTACCCATGCACGCAAGCATGCACATACACACTAGCCACACCCTTTTCTATTCGCAATTCACAAGTGCGACAAACGCGTTCGCGTACTCGGGCCGCGATGACTGCTCCAGCTCCTTCGTCGTCTTCGGGCCGTACAGTGCCAACCCCGGCTCCCGCCTCGTCTCCACCTGTGTCGATGGGACGTCCCCCTCCACAGTGTGCCGTGCCACAGAACTTTGCGGATGCGCCAGGACTTCGGACTGTGGTGGACACCACGTATGGACCTGTCGTGTCGCGTAGTGCCTGGGAGCAGGACATTGAACGTCGCGTGATCGCCTCCGAACGAATGTTAGGGGAAATCCATGCCATGGTGCAGGCATTGCGTCCAACCCTGGTGGTGTCGGCTGCGCCGGCTGCCATGGGCAGCGCCGCACAAGTTGTTTCGGCAGACGCGCCGGAGGTGGAATGGAGACGTGCGGTCCCACTTCTGCCTACAGCAGCGGAGCCAGGCTGTGCGGTGCCCCCGCAGCCGGTCGCGGCTGATGCACCATGGGCCACTGTTGACACATTTTTTCCAGGTGGGAGATTTCCACGAACTGGCGCCATGGGCGAACACCAGCCCGGTAGACATCCCGTACAGCATGTCCCCAGCCGGCTTAGGGAGTCTTTAACCACATTAATGCAGGCCTCTCTTGCACCATCGTCTCGGCTGCATTACGAGCGAGCATGGAAGAAGTTGATAACGTTTCATGATTCTTTATCTCTCCCTACTATGTTGCCTGTTTCTGTACCCATGATGTTGTTGTTCATTGCTCACCTGCATGCTGATGGATCCGCTCCGGCATCCATTGTGTCCACAGTCTCGGCTGTGGCATATTTCCATAAAAGTAAGGGTTTTGCTGACCCGTCACATTGCTTTGCAGTCTCTAAAGTGTTAGCTGGTGTTAGAAGTATCGGAGCTGTTCCTGATGTCCGTCTGCCTATCACCCTGCCTGTGCTTGCGCGCCTGGTGCAGGCATTACCCACGGTGTTCTCATCCCGATACAAGTGCCTCATGCTCCGTGCCATGATGGTCCTTGCTTTCAAGGCGTACTTGCGCATAGGAGAAATGGTGCCTCGGTCACGGAGTATGGTACAAGGTTGTTTGCGTGTGGGTGATGTTTTGCTATCTGGTGACTTAGTTACAATTTCTTTCCGGCGTTTTAAACACAGTGCTCTTCAAGGTCCCCAATCTCTCCAGGTTAAAGGCGAAAGCCTTACAGGGACAGCTATCTACCTGGCTTCTTTCCTTCGGGAGTTTAGGCAGGCTAGAGGTACAGGCCAAGCCTTGCTGTTTGCATACCCAGATGGTTCCCCAATGCTACGTAGAGAATTTGATGTGTCGCTGAAACAGTTACTGGTATTCTGTGGCTATCACACTAGTGCGTTTAAGGGCCACAGTTTTCGCATTGGGGCAGCCACTGCGGCAGCATTGCGAGGTGAATCTGATGCACAGATCAGGGCGGCGGGAAGATGGACATCAGATGCCTTTAAGAAATATATCAGGATTGCTTGAGGTCGTTTTGCATGCTTTTTCAACATGACAGGTTATATTGTAGTGGGGTGGTCACATGTTTTGGTGACCGGTGGCGTAATGGCCCCACTTATAGGTTTAGGCTAAATCTTGATACAATGTAACTCTTCAGCAGGTAGTTGGGATTATAGTTAGGTGAATGAATGGTGTGCTTGGTTAGTACGGTACGGTGCCTAAGGTGATTACAGTAGTAATGGTGTTGTATATATCTATAACAATACTGCTAATGTGGTATATGCCGAAATGTGGGCTCTGTCAACCTGAGGGACAGGAGACTAGTATGGGCTCAGTCACAGGCCTGGCCTTGGGATGTAGAGCCCACATTTCTCTCTCTAACTTAATCTCTTAATAAACGTCATTCATTTGGCCTTCTTTCATCACTATTCATGACTTGTGTTGGTGCTTGCATAAATGAGAATATGCGGCCACGGCACCGTGCTGCATATGGGTTTTTGTGCTGGCAACAACGCAGGACAAGTGATGATTGGCCTAATGTCTGATGCTAATTATTATGCTAATTACCTCGTTGTCTCTGGCGCAAGGAGCCAATCACCGCGCGGTAGTGGCGCGCAGTCACAGATTACAACGAGCTCTTGGTCACTTCGTTTTGTGAAAGCAGACGGAGTGGTCGCATCAAAAAATGTTGGCCCTCCCATCCCTCCCAAATTTTTGATAGCGTTAGGGACATACCATGTACATCATTGGTGGAAGAGGGGTTGATAGCAAATCTCAAAGCTTTCCCCGTTTTCTTAGTGCAGGTGGACAATGTGTTCACATGGTTTTGACGCCGAGACAGCTCGCTTCTCTTCCACCGGTGATTTTAGTAAGTGGGGCGTAATGGCCCCACTTATAGGTTTAGGCTAAATCTTGATACAATGTAACTCTTCAGCAGGTAGTTGGGATTATAGTTAGGTGAATGAATGGTGTGCTTGGTTAGTACGGTACGGTGCCTAAGGTCTACTGTGATTACAGTAGTAATGATGTTGTATATATCTATAACAATACTGCTAATGTGGTATATGCCGAAATGTGGGCTCTGTCAACCTGAGGGACAGGAGACTAGTATGGGCTCAGTCATAGGCCTGGCCTTGGGATGTAGAGCCCACATTTCTCTCTCTAACTTAATCTCATTCATTTGGCCTTCTTTCATCACTATTCATGACTTGTGTTGGTGCTTGCATAAATGTAATTATATAGCATATTGTATACTACTATTATATATTACATATATAACAATTATGAATATTATCACAATGACATTTATAGTTCATAATTAAGTAGTTTTTAATGTAAGTTGTGAAACCATGTAAATGATGTGTATAAATTTTATCAATGATAATCCTTGTTAACTGTTTCTTTTATGT
Source organism: Escarpia spicata (assembly GCA_963995525.1). Taxonomy (NCBI): domain Eukaryota; kingdom Metazoa; phylum Annelida; class Polychaeta; order Sabellida; family Siboglinidae; genus Escarpia; species Escarpia spicata. The sequence goes on from OZ023210.1 coordinate 16,177,845, forward strand.
TGTGGCGTATATGTTTTTTGGCATATTCATAATTGAATCTGGGAATAAAAAGGTAATTTATTCCTCGTGTGTTGTGTTGATAGATTTGATTGATTGTTGGATGGAACAAAAACAAGACAGTTTATTGCACAAAGGGTGTTCTTGGTCTACCATTGTTTTTACACAAGTTCTGCTGTCTGTTGCGGTAGACTCACATTGGAATCAAGGGTGTGGTGACCAGTGAACAAGGACAGCCGATACCTAATGCTGTCATCCACGTAAAGAACATTACCTCGGACAAGGACATCAAACACGATGTCACCTCGGGTAAGTCTTCTCGCTATGTTTGTGCTTTCCTCTACATGTTTTTGTTGGTCAAACCTGAAAATGTTGTTGACTTTTCGTATGTATGTAGTTATAACAATTTAAATTTATTTAAATTATATATATTGCATATTGATAGCTATATGATGGTGGTGGGGCTATGCGTAGGTTACAAATTGTGGACTCTCACAGTAAGGGTCATCTCAGAATGTCGATGCCTGATATCAGACGAAATTATTTTCGTTGGGGAGAGGGGGATCGGAGGCAGTTTCATCTTGCATCGAACATATTTTATAATTTTGACTGATACTGTTAATATATTGATATCATCATATCAATGTTTACACACTTTTGTCTGAGGGGAGGGGGTGGGGGGGCTGAGGCCTGACAAAAGTAATTTCGTCTGATATCAGACATCGACGTTCTGAAATGATCCCTAAGTCTGTGGCTCCCTTGGCTACCAGCCCATATGGAACATCTTACTTTGTTGCACCAGTTTATTTTCCTCATGACACATGGTAATGACCAAGCTACTACCCATCCATACATACTGCTGTCAGTTTCTGTGAACTTATTCCAGCACACCTTAAATGTGGTTAGACAGGAGTAAATCTTTGATGTTAACCCTCTCTGCAGCCCATGGGGGTGACTACTGGCGCCTGCTCATCAACGGTCAGTATGAAGTGTCGGCGTGTGCCCCGCCCCACTACGGCTGCACCAGCTTCGTGGTGACGGTGAAGAATGTGCCGTTCACTGAGGCGGAACGGGTCAACTTTGAGTTGCCCCTCCTCCCCACCGTCATGGAGGAGGAGGAAGAACTCGACGTCAGTGGGAACAAGGCGAGGCTAGCAGGGGAGGATAAGGATGAGGTGAGTACAGGAAACGGGGAAACAATCGCCAGGTGTGTTCGTCCTCCTTGTTTCCCGTGTAGGGGTGAGGTCAAGTATTGTTGAGCCAATCGTCCTGTTTGTTCGTTCGTGTCAGCAGCCCCCTCTCCATCTTTCATCCTCACCCGCTTGTCTCATGTCCCTCCTCACACAGTCCTCCCACCACAGTTGTGGCCTTCCCTTCTCCTGTGTCCTTCGTGTTCCGCCTCTGCTCTCTTTGTAAGTTTGCCTGCATCCATCCTTGTCAAGTGGCCTGCCCATCTCATCCGCCTTCTCACCAGTCTTCCTGTTAGGCTGCATTCCATCTCAACCTCTTTCCTCAGGTCGGTCATCCTTCTTCTGTCCACCCTCTTTCCTCAGGTCGGTCATCCTTCTTCTGTCCACCCTCTTTCCTCGGGTCGGTCATCCTTCTATCTACCCTCTTTCCTCGGGTCGGTCATCCTTCTTCTGTCTACCCTCTTTCCTCGGGTCGGTCATCCTTCTTCTGTCCACCCTCTTTGTTCTATGTGTGTCTAATGTTATTCTATTTCAAACATGTCGCTGCTGTTTTTATCAAATTCGTGATCTTTGCCGTATTCGCCAGTATATGTCATTTTCTGTTGCTAAAACTATTGCAACAGCGCTTGTTAGTAGCAGACTTGACTATCGCAATTCCCTTCTTTATATTATCGCTAGCACGGACATCACAAAACTTCAGCATGTCCAAAATTGTTTAGCAAGAGTAGTTACATGAACTCCTCGTTTTTCTCGCTCTGTACCACTTTTGAAGTCTTTGCATTGGCTTCCTGTACGATATCGTATAATATTTCAGATCTGTACCATTACATACCAGGCACTGTCCAGTAAGCAACCATCTTATTTGCATTCATTGCTTACTCCTGCAAGAAAACCTGTCCAGCTTCGATCATCTAGTTGTGACCTACTTTTTGTTCCTAGAGTCAACACTAACATTGGAACTAGGGCTTTTTCTGTTGCTGCACCAACTCTTTGGAATATGCTCAGATAGTGTTAGATCAGTTGAAAATATTAAAAATTTCTCTCGTCATTTAAAAACTTCTTTACAACCTTGCTTATCCACCGTAGCTCCCTAGCGCCTTGACCCATCTGTTGACAACTGGAATACTGCTTATGGATTTTGAGATTGACCAATCTTTTTGTTTTGATGCGTCTCTGAGCTTGGTTTCCAAGGATTTAGGCACAATAGAAGCTATCTTATTATTATTATTACTTAGGCATGATACCAATGCCATAGCATCACCACGTTTTTTTCCACACCAATGTTAATTTAACATTACTGTTTTTACCTGTCTGTTCTATTAATAATTGCAACTTAATTAGCACGCTACTCGTGAATTATGTACATTGTTTACAATAGTTATTTTGTGGTTGACAGTGACCAGTTAACTTAATCATTGCTTGATCTTACATTGGGATAATTTATACCATCTGGTTACAGTGTTAATGTCAACCTGGACTTGTGGCGTGTCATTATACTGATTGTTCTACCTATTGTAGATGTTTGTATTTATGATTTATACATTTCCAGAAATAAAATCTATTTAAGCTACTGATTATCGTATTAGTGGGACCAATTTTCTATACTGTACTATTACAAAAATAATTCGAGATTGTGACCACAATTGCAAGGTGGCTGTATTACGAAGGTGACCGTAAAGTGAGGTTTAATTAAGTAGGTGACAGATATAAACATCAAATTTTTTTTTTATTATCCATGTCCTTCAATGAACTAACCATGACTGTTGTGGCCATGTTTGTTTTGCAGATTGTAAGTTCAGTGAACTAGTCCTGAATGTTGTGTCTGTTCCATAGGTCAGTGATGACATCGGACATCTGAGCGACACCGGAAAGTACATCGACGAACTCGCCCTGCTCAAACGCAACCTCGACCGCTACTGGCAGGAGGTCGACGCAGCCAATGACAACTGAGTATCACATGACCATTGAGTGTCACATGACCATTGAATGTCACATGACAACTGAGTGTCACATTCAGTCTCAGGTTGACAATGTGTGCAACTCGCATACCTACACTGATATCATTTTCCTTCAAAGAGCGACTTTCCATTTTGTTTTTTAAATTCAGAGTTAAAACTGCCGGAGCATTTCAGTCCCTTTCTGTTGATGCTGTCAGCTGCTTTTTAATATGATGCATTTTCATTGCGACAAAGTTAGTTAGCCATTTGTTCTTTCCATTTTGGTGACGTAATACAGTCACAAACAGGAAACACAACATGTTGGTGCATGATGGGATTGATATGGAATTCTAATCAATCTGTTCATCCCAGCATGTGAATTTCACAGCAAATAGTAACTGTATAAATATCCTGTAAGTAACATTAGATGTTTTTCGACAAAATCATATATGTTGATGATTATAGATTTGAATGTGGTGTCATTCATATCAACATTTACAACTGATAAGAGTGTCATAATTAACATACATCCATGCAGTGTGGGTTGCAATGTGTTCTTTGATAGGATGTGAAAACATGACCGTGATCAGTGTATACCGATAGTTATACTTGCATGTTTACTGTTAGAAAAAAATATATATATTTATTGTTGTCATCAGAACACAGCAGCTGAATAATGTATCAGATTATGAGATTATCTACAGGATTATCCCAGTGTTGCAGAGCAACATGATCAATGGTATACTCAAATTTAAAATTCACACACAAAAAATTATTTCATTTTAATATTAAAATTGTTATCGCTCTTTCAAGACATAGTTTAGATTTTCATGCGTCGTCTCTCTATTTTTGTTGTTAATCTATCTCATTAGCAGTGATATTGTTACAGTAGTTGTTTGTCATTTTATTTAGAGATAATCTTACACAATTTACACTGGCACATGCTTTACTTACCGTGCCATCATTGAATGTATGCACTGTATACAATTGTGCAGTTGTTTGGCCACATTCGCTGGCGCAAGAAGGCATTAATGTAGAAGTATATTAATGGATTTAGTGAATGTTGATGAGGGGTGGGCAGGAAGTGATATGATCATTGATGCTATTACATTCCATGTGGAGTTTTAGTTTGATAACTTCCACGTTTAGCAACAGTGGAGCAAAAGTTATTGAAAAGTGCTTGAAAGACATTTTCAGCCATTTTTCAACCAGTTTTGTTCTCCTGTATGACTGACAAAGGGGCTTGAATCCCTGGCTGGAGTTTGTAACAGGCCTTTGCAGGATGGTTTGGTTGGTTCACGACAGTAAGATTTGACTAAAAGCATGTTTGGTCATTGTGGAACCTGAGTCTAACTACTGCCTATATAATCCAGAACATTTTTAAATCAAAACATTTGGTTTGTTTCTACAGCATGTTTAACTGGGAAATGACTATAAAATACTCACAGAGACAAGGCATTCATTTGTGCATCTTGTAGTTGTTGCCACAATAGATCCTCCATTTAAAGAATCTTTTGCCCAAGCTCCCATATATTTTCTTCGTTGCTTGTATGTCATGTGACATGAAAGGTGTCTGGTGGCAGTTACTCGTTGTTCTTGTCATGGGGAAAGTTTAACGGCGGTGACATTGATTTATTACAGTTGAAGAGTTATTTAGTAATTATTAGCCTAGCTGCATAATAATGATGAGGAGGTATTAATCACTGTTGACTGCATTGACAGCTGTGGTTTCAACCAAAGGATGCGTTGTCAATTGGAGATGGTCTGTTTGTTATTGCACTGTATTATTACAACACGGGTGTTTATTAGATGCTTTTTTAAAGTTTTAGATCTGCATAATACTATACTCTCTCTATCTCCCACTAGTAAGATGTGTGATGTTTGTATTCAAGTCAAAAGGTGGAGTGGCTGATCCTCAACCAATGCCGGACATTGGAGTTTCAATCAAAACCATTGGAAGTTTGGGCGACTTGATGCAGTGATGGCTGCCTTGGACCTACACAGTTATACGAATGAGCACACGATGGTAGACAATAGAATTGTGTGTTTGAAGAGTTTGTGCAAACTGATTGCAGCATAGCTTAATACTTCCCTGATAAATATGGGGTGGTCTCAACGTCCCAAAAATGTAGTATTTCGCACTGGTCCAAGCCACCACCCACCTCCATAAATGACGCAGTGTGGGAGTTAAGATTGTCACCGATCCCAGATGGCTTTCAAAACCACAGCCAATTCCCACCGGATTCAACTGACATGACATGGTTGCCGAGACATTATCTACCACGATGCCCGGTTCTCATCCACAATAGCACAAGTGTACATTAAGTGTTCCATACAATAGGTGGTGCCACTGTATAAATTTAATTCCCCACGATACACAGTGACGACCAACCCACCTTCTATAGGTAAATTTGTACGTTTTTGGGACTGTGGACTTATGCGGCAGCCCCAATGGGGACATAGTGTGATTTTACATTGACTTAGGGACAAATTAACATGTTGACCACTTGCTATCCATGAATTTTAAACAACAGTTGATATTCTTACTGATTTATTTCCACACCGTGTTCACTGGTGATTGTCGTATTCATTTGCTTTTGTCACTGGTTATTTCGTGCAGCACTGAATGTAGAAAATATTTGCAGAAATAATTCCTCTGACAACGAAACTGCAAAAGAAAGTTATGTATTATTTCCCAATTCTGCTGCCATATTTTTATCTTTGCAAAATGCTTCTTTATAAATGTCATTATTTATTGATATGACGACTTGTAAATATGTGCAAGATTCCTATAAAAGAGCATTAAATCAAATTACAGTAAATTTGTTTTACCATGAAAGAGACTGAATATGTTTGCATTTCAAGAGAGGTTTTCCAGCACAATTAATGGAAAGTTGATGCTCATACTTAAGTTGTATATGGTATGTATCAAAATTAACAATGGAAATAAATGTGGATTTCTGCAGCAACCTTGTGTTAGATTTGCGACTTTCATGTCTGACATATATTATATTCACACGTGCGCACATGCACACACACACACACACACACACACACACACACACACACACACACACACACACAGACATTTCTGTCATCCACTACTTCGCCTAGGCCTTAACCTCTTTCAATCTTTCTCTGTCATGCGTTTTTCTTGTCCAAGAATAAAGTCCTATCGTGTTGTAGCTAAAAATCTGCTGCTGAAAAATACTGCTGCACCAACCCTTAATGCGCATGTCCAGAAATCCATGCAGTTTTTCTCGGGGAGACGCCAGGGCTTGTTATATGTTAGCATGGGGTGAAAAGTCCTGCCGCTATAAAATACGGCCCACGGACCCTGGATTCTGGCTGGCACCTGGTCGGGTCCTGTTAATTTGTTTGTTTTTAAGTCATGAAGTAATTTGGCGACTCCTTTTGTTGTTATGGTGCTGTGTTTTATACCAGTAATCTACTGATATGTCTGTGTATACATCGATGGATGTTGCATGTGCATTGTGCACCACACGATTTTGTATATATATATATAATTATGTCACATTCCCATAACAATAAAATTATTTTATCCGTGTGACAGTCGCACAAGATATTACATACACCATGCACACTAATGTAGGCACATAAGTTACTTATATACACTACCCAAGTATGCAATCCGCATGTACACTACATTAATTCATGTATGTTTAATGCATACCATACTTATGTTTTCAAATAATTTAAATTGTATTAATTATATAATGTATGTGCACTCTGATCATGTAATATAATTGAGGTATGTTTAATGCACACCGTAGACACATTTTCAAATGTTTTTTTAAATAAATTGGCATTGCCATTATGCACCATTACCGACTCTTTCACTTTACTAACTGAACAAAGTGCAGCCCAATTACCATATGATATTTACATATTTAATTATAGTTAAGTATGCATGTGTACATTCCTGAATGTCTGCAAGGGCATATGGATATAAACAAAAGCCCAGTGGAGTCGAGCTCAGCAGTAAACATGCCAAATGGGTACCTGATCGAGTGAACGGATATAATATCATTCTTGCAAGATTATATTCAATTATGTTATACATCTACAAGAACACATTTATTATTTTTTGTTAAAATATTTAACTAACTTTAAACAAATCTCAATTATTTTAGCACCAAATGTGTTTACAACAAAAGTTATGGAAACGTTATTACAAAGAGAATAAATGACAACAATCCCCAGTTTTTCATAACACTAGCTCGATTAAATTTTTATTAATTAGTTTTGCGCATGTTCTAGAATTTTATTATATAAATGCAATGCCAAAGGTAATTGTTGTTCCACATTGTCATTGGGTCACTGGCATTGCACCTATTTGTTTCTATGACAACATTTATAATTAATGGATTTTGCGACTGTCCTAATCAGTATCTGTCGAAATATAAAATAATCTATAATAATCTAAATAATATAATCTGGATGAACGTATGTATAAGTAGGGCCCTGGCTAACTGTTCGAACAATTAGTTTGTATATATAGCCCCTTGCCCTTGGCCTTGCTAACTAGCTTCGATTACCCAGGCGCCGTGAGGTGGCAGCACAGGCCCCTCACCACGGCGTAGAATATTAAAGCCCTGCTAATATTACCGGTAGGGGGCTTTAGCCTGGATTCGGGTAGAGACGATGATTGGCTCTCAGGCCAACGCCAATATAGAAGGGAAAGACTCGATAACGACGAGAACATTTATTGAACAGACTTATCTCAAAGTGTAAGTCGAGGCAAGAGGACGTACAGACGCAATCATACAGGAAGCGGAAATGTGATACTTATCCAATATGGCGTGACCACTTTCTTTTCTCCTTCACTGATCCAATAATAGCACATAAGCTTGTAAGGTTATAACGTGATAGTCCATATGACATACAAAATATGCAGTAGAGTCAATATGGGCATATGCCACACAAAATATGCAGTAGAGTCAATAGGTCCATGGCACATGTATTATAACTCATAGTCTTGTAGATATGCAGGTTTATTACGTCTGCGGATGGGTCGAGTGGGCCTCACGTTGTCACTGGGTGTGGTTGGCGGCTTCGGTTGCGCGGTTGTAGGGGCCTCAGGTGGCGCTGTGATCGTCAGTGGAGCCTCGGGCGGTGCTGCGATCATTAATGGGATTTCGGGTGGAGTTGCATTCGCTTGGACATCAGGCGGGGTATCATCTTCGTAAGGCGGGATGTCTTCCGTGTCATCTCCATCCTCACGCTGGCGCGTGGGTAGTGTGGTCGACACATGACCGGGTACTAAATAGCACTCGGATAGTCGCACTTTGTATGATGAAGTGCGTAGTTGAGATCCGCAAAATTTGCGAATGTAGCACCAGCTATCTTCGATAGAGGTGACTAGATAGCGGTCTCGAGCTTGCGACTTATTGCGGTCGGATAGTACGTAAACCAAGTCACCGACATGAATTATCGGTACAGGCGCCTCTTTGCCGCGAGGAGCCTTCGACGTCTGGCTGTGTGCGTGATTTTGTAGGCGAGACTGATGTTGTTCAGCAATGATGGCACGATCTAAAATAGGCAACTGCGCGTTGGAAAACTGGTCTCGTTGGAACCATATTTCGCGTGCCGATAGGCCGCGACCGCGGATTCTGGAGTTGAGTTGAGAGGTTGCCAGTATAAGAGGTGACATCGGTCCCCCGCCAGGCTCCTGTCGTAGCAGCTCATCTTCAACCTCTGACACAGCTTTCTCGGCTACTGGGTTTTTGTTAGAGTTTTTGATTCTCCCTATCTCCAAACGAATACCCAAACGTAGCAGAGTTGGGTCGTTCACGAGAGCGATGAACCCTGGGGCTGGATCCACACGGATGATCGCAGGAGGCCCGTCGAGGGGTCTAAACTCTATGCAGAGTCGAGCGAGGCAGTCACGTAACGCGTCATGGCGTTCGCTCTCGATGATGCACGTAGAAGTGTATGAGCTAACGGTTTCGCGGACGACAAATATGAGTTGTCGGTTACGCTTGATAACATCTGCTGCGAACGAAACACCAATCGCTTCGGAAGCGTCGGTCGTTGTTTGTTCGATGAGTGTAGTCGGGATATTTTTTAGTGACATGCATGTATGGCATGCGTCGGTCACTCGCTCAATCGCGTTGTCGATGTCCAATGCGAAGAAGTTACGACGAACTACGAGTTTGAGTTGGTGTTTTGATGGGTGGCTCAGCTTTAGGTGGATCGCTGTTAGTAAGCCATCTAACACTTGTGGAACTACGATAAGTTCTTTGGTTGGCGCGAATGGTATGTCGCACTTGACAACGATGACGCCGTCGCGAGCCAACGTTGTAGTAGATAAGTAACGTTTTACGTCCTTGGCATTGGTTACTTTTTTGGATGGACGTGTGCCTTATTTTAGGTGAGCTCTGACGCGCCGTAGGTCAGGGCACTCTGATTGTGTAGAGAGCCATGCGGACCTGCTCGTGAACGGAAGGCGAGTGGAGCCGGATATGATATCTTCCACAGCAACACTCATAACAACAGATTGTTCGATTTGCGAGATGAAAGAGCATATCTGGCAATGTGGTTCATGGCATTCCGGTGCATTTCTGCTTGCGAAGTCGGATGGTATGTTCGATGAACCCGCCAGGTGGCGCACTGTGCCTTGGTATCGGGCGACAACTGACAGAAACGATGTCACGCGAGGGCTAGATGAAAATTCGCCACGGCATAGTTTGTCAATGGCCTGCACACACGGTTTGCTGTCGGTGAGTAGACACGGCTTCGACTTTGATTGTATGATGTACGGGCTGAAGTGTTTGACTGCTGCAGCAATACCTAACGCTTCGATTTCGCAGGGTAGCCATGTAACTTGGTGTTTCTTTAGTTTGGCGCTGAAAAACCCGGCAAGACGGGTCTGTCCATTTCGCGAAACGTATAGTGTGGATCCGATGCCACGTTTGGTAACCGAACCGTCGGTAATGATCCATAGTTGGTCACTGGGCCGCGGTAATGTGATCGATCTGTTGGTGGAGAGTGTGTTTTTGGCGACACGGAACGCCTCGCGGATGTCATCAGTCCATGTCAATGTCTCCTGTGATTTCATGCCCGCAATGTACGACTCGAGGGGTGCAAGTACTTTGGAACACTGAGAGATGACGCGTCCCAACACTTTATATGCTCCAACGAAGGAACGAAGTCCCAGAACGGTTTGTGGCGGTGTGCACGATGCCAGAGTAGCGATGCGGTGAGGACTGGCATGTAGTGTACCTTCTGACCACACCCAGCCTAGGATGGTCGTTGATTTGGGGCAAACCCTGGTCTTCTTTGCTGAAAGTCGTAAGTCGCATCGAGCAAGGGCATCAAGGACACGACTCCAGTTGTCTAGTAGCTCTTGTGGCGAGCTGCCCCCGCAGTACAAATCGTCAGCCAACTTGGCGACGACGCCCTCTTGTAACAGATCACCAAAGACTCGGCACATGAGTTCTTCCAATGCCGTCTCCGAGCCGGGCATGCCCATGGCACATCGTGTGTACACGAGAACTCCACGAAAGGGTGTCGCAACTCCGCAGTATTTGATTGAGTCCTTCGATAGAGGGATCTGATAGAATGCATTCGTCAAGTCTGATACAACGATGTATTTCCAGCAAGCTATGGATCTTAGTGTCGAATCCACGTCTGGCATGAGAGAAGGCTGCGGCTTGCTGTAACGTCCTACTTCCGTGAAGGCAGTGACGAGTCGTGATCCTCCATTAGCTTTGCGTACGAGAAATGACGGGTTAAGGTATTCGACCACCACCCCGATATCTTCTGGACGACGGAATACACCGGCCGCCTCCAAATCATCAAACTTTTCCTGAAGTTCGACGAGTTTGTCGCGAGCGTATTGCGGACACCTCCCCTTTCCCTGCGGGGGTTGGACTGGTCCCATGTTTACAGTTGCTGTGAATGGGCCCGCATGCCCGTTGTATCCTACGATTTTCGAGTTGAACACGGTGTCAAATTGTTGATGCAGATTGCGGAACTGGTTGCGCAAGTCGTCAGACAAGAGGTTGCCACTGTCTAGTTCGATAGTGTCTGAAAATTGCACGTCTGCTGCGTGTGTGCTTGTGTTTTTGACTATACGATGTCTTCCACGTAGTTGGTGTCACATGCTGTGGTACCACGCACTTGGCAAAAGTGCTCGTTGCGTCCTATTTTCAAACACGTGTTTAGTAAACGGATTTTGTTCCCGACTGCCTCGACAATGGTAGGTTGGGGCCAATCTTGGTAGTGCAATGTTGACTTATGATCGTTACGAGGTTCGATCGCCACTACAAGATCGTCGAGTGCTGATGGAATAGACAGTTCTATGTAGTCGCCTGGCCAAACAGTAGTGGACGCGGGTGGCGCACGCAACACGTAGGCCTGCGCTCTGCGAATCATGTGATATTGGGAACGGTTGACGTTCTCCATCCCGTAGTGTATCACAGTTTCGTCAATGCTGATCTGATTTTTGGCGGGACGAACGGATATGTCATTGGTTGTCATGAATGGTGTTCCCGCAAGTACATCGACATCCAAGTCTTTAACGACAAGGGCATCGAGGTGTAGGTCAAGATTATCCCGCGATAACACGAGCCTTGTTTCTCCGACTACATTGAGTGGGGTTACACCATCAGCTTGTCTTGCGAGCTGGGAGCTTTTGGTGATTTTTGCACCAATTGACCTGGCCACCGTCTCTCTAATCATGTTGGTTTCGGCACCAGTGTCGAGGGTAAGACGTATTGGGTGATGACGATGGAATGCCTTGACGAATGGCGACTGTTTCGTATTTACGCGACAAGTCGCCGACATGTTTTGTACGTCATTGACGTAGTCGTCATTCACTGGTGGTTCATCGTCTCCGCTATCTTCGCAGTTTAGTCCTGTCACGTTGCGTGCCTTAGTCATGAACAGTCTGTCTTGCTCGGGCAAGTACTTGCAAGCGTTTAGATAGTGGTCTACTATCGGTCTACCAGCCTGCTTACAGAGTGGGCATTGTTTTGCTCGTTGGGTTCGTTGGTAGCTTTGTGGGCGAGAAGGCCCAGAGCGTGTGCGTGGTTGGTAGTAGGTTGACTGTCTCAGGATTTTTGTCTCTGACATAGAATGGATCTCGTCCAGTAGGGACCCCAGGGCCTGAGAGATCTCTGGTTTAAGACTGGCTAGTGTGCGGCTCCGCAGTTCGGTTCCATAGCGCTGTTTTACGAGTCTAGGTAGCTCCTGATGGATAAGTCTAAGCCAGCTCAATACAACCATGTTCTCTAGCGACGGTGATAAGTCCTCATCTACGGTCGGGAACTCGTCGTGGTGTGATATACCGCCACCCACTGTCAGCAGACTATCATCAACGAACGCCATGAGGCGTTGGAATAGGTCCTCGTGGTTTTCGTCTGATTCAAGTTTTATGTCGGCGAAATCTATGAAGTGAGCGCCGCTTGTCTGAAACCCGAAGTGAAGTCTGATTGCCTGCCATATGGAGTTGACGGATGTCGAGTTTTTGACGATGGTATTTCGCGATATGATCGGGCAGAAGTTGGCAATCTGCCCAAGCATTAATTCAAAGTGCGCGACTTTTTGTTGTGCCGTTCGCCTAACCAAGCCTGGTGTGTCTTCGGTATCGTCAAGTAAGCCTCTGAGTGGAGAAGTGTTAGTTTTCTTTCCCCATGTTGCCTGGTCGAGTAAGAATGGTGCGAAATTCGCGTCCAATGATAGAGTATATTGGAGGTTTTGGCGCCAGCTCTCATATGACGTTAGTGTTTCGTGTTTTGAAAGAGACCACTGTTTTGGAGCTCTCTGTGACTGAGCCATTGTCGCGTTGACGTGTAGCTCAATCGTCTATGCAAATGCCGGCAATGTTCAATGTTAATTACTGCGTACGGAAAGTACGCATTCGTCGTGCCGTTTGTTTGGCTATACGAGTATCTATCCACTTCAGTAGTGAAAACGCTGCCACCACGCCAATATAGAAGGGAAAGACTCGATAACGACGAGAACATTTATTGAACAGACTTATCTCAAAGCGGAAGTCGAGGCAAGAGGACGTACAGACGCAATCATACAGGAAGCGGAAATGTGATACTTATCCAATATGGCGCAACTCTGAAATAACAAATTAAAAAAGGATACACTTTTATCAAATAATACTACACTATAACAACTATTCAACATTAAACTTATATTGAAACATGTCATCCAAAAATGAACAGACATTAAACTTTTTTCGTAGTTTAGTGCCTTTTAATCACATGCATATTTCATTAGGTGGCAGCTCTCATGGCTGTCAACAACTTCGTATTGACGTCGTCTTGCTTATGGTCGAGCAGAAACAAAAGACTGTAAGTGTGAATACGCATGATATAAATACCAAACATGGACAAAGTTAACTAAACAAAATGCAATCGATGTTACGCGCAATGGTTGGACTGCTAACTAATATATGCTGTCGCCAAAGTACAGCCCAAGCGTGCTGATCTTGGTGGCTAAGTCGGTAGCATGTCGAAAAACTATTTATACGGTTATAATCCCATAGAGTACTCGAAACTCTTGTTTGTGTTAATTTAGTTTAAGATTCTTTTAATTTTGTATAATACTATTTCTGACACTATTTCGTAATTTCATTTCGTTATCGAAAACTTACATAATATATACACATTCTGGGCGATAGACGTACTAACTGGCAGTGAGCAGTCAAAACGCGATTCTGTGCCAGACTAGCTTCCCGGCGAAGTCACGCTGCCGGGCGAGAGTCGGTTAACCGAAACTACTTGCTAACATATAACAATTAAGCATTGACGTCTCCCCGCGAAAAAACTGTACTTCCGGACATGCGCATTAAGGGTCGGTGCGGCAGTATTTTTCAGCGGCAGGATTTTTCTACAGCGTTACATCATGTTAACGTCTCTTTGGTCTGCTTCGTGCGGTTTTCTGGGTTGCCATTATTTTGTTCTAATAATCAATCTGTTATATTTAATTCTTGCTACGCCTAAGTGAACTGCCCATTTCGACCTGGGGTTGGCACTTTGTTAACTGTCTTTGACTTTGCCCCTGTAAATTACATACTAATAGTGTTAGTTGACTCAGACCGATAATAAAAGGGTTGTGCCTAACTTCTAATGATCTATTATTGAAAAATCTACTTTTGGATTAAAGAAGTAGCCTCATGGTGCGTCAGCTGTCGTGAGGGTTGTGAACTGTCGGAGGTATTTAAATATTCTATCCATAAATTATATCTTCAACTTCCTCGTATTCAAAATCTCGCCGTTATCATCGAACCTGTTTTCTTCCCAATCTGTTCATCCAACATTGGTGGCACCACCTAGTGAGAATGTAAGTGCATTGAAATTTGAAATAAAATGACTTAACTCCGGCAGTCGGCGCCACAATGGTTCGGGGATGTTTTCCTGCCATTTGTCCACTTCGGTAAAAAAAAAATTATACTCTAGTCGAGACGTGGTGCCACCTAACGTTAGAATTAATTAACAGTTGTAGGGAAAACCGGGAAAGAGAAAAAACCTCCACTGGCGGCCGAATCAAATGGTGAAGCAGACATGTTTCGTTACCGCGTCGCCGCAACTGTACGTAACGTCTCCGTTGGCTCGGCTGGACTGGTTACATCGGAAGATGCGGGATGTAGTTGAACATTTTTCGCAGCCGCGTCGGCGTAATATCACGTTATTGTAATCTTAGCTGGGGCACATTTCTAAGGGTCTAGGAGAGCACGGTCGCATGGGCCCATTATAAAAGATCTGCGGGCACGCACAGTTCATAAGGTGTAGGGGGGCACGTGCCCCCAGACCCCCTGGATCCGCCCATGCTAAATATGTGCATGCGTGCGTGCGTGTGCATGCGCGCGTTAGTTTTAATAAAATACATGCTCTAAATCGTTACGTTTCATGTTATGTAGGCTGCGTCTAACATCGTGTTGCTAATTTAATTGTCGCACAACTAACTGTTTGTTTTGGCTCCTGTGTAAGTACGATCGATTTTAGTTGTGTATATATACATGATACGTGTCTTCTGACTGCGTTTTTTGGCCCTGCACGCACTACCAGCATGTAGGAACCTATAATAATTATGGAAGTGCCTAAATTAAACACACCAGTGACCCCCTTGTGCAAAATGGTCCTGCTACGTGACCTTTGATCCTCACTTCATCTGATTGACTCTCGACTGCACTGATTGTCATTTCCCACCTACTCAGCAGCACTTGATAAAGTAAAGTTATTGTAACGCATCTTAATTTGAATTGTAAATGTTGACATGAATATGAAATGAATAACAGACTAATTTATATAACTGAACTCACGTGTTTTGTGTCATTATTATTCACTGGCGTCGGAACGTCGTGAATATTGGGGCTCCAAAACCTCGAATTGCACCATCTCCTTGAGGCTCTCTAAAAACCACGTAAATGCTCTCAAATAACTCCAGTTGCACCCTCAAGTCTCGCCAAAAACACATTGAGGCTCTCCAAACACCTCGATTTGCACGCGTCACCGACCCCACCCATTGGCCTCGTGACGTCACAGGTGAGAGTGCGCAGTTGCCCATCGACGTAGACCAGACCAAGAATCACCACTGTTTTGTTGATCAGTAAGTGATATCCTAACAACCAAAAGATATACAAATATAAATATTTACTTCTGCTCATAGGGCCTATAAGCGTGTCACGATACATGGCGATCGAGATTCCGCGCGAGTGGAGCCGACTGGCGACAGGAAGTAACTCGGCGCCTGCTTAGGGAATATGATGGGGTATTTTTGTTTTGGGGTGTAATCACATGAATCCAGTTCTAACCAACGCTAAACTCGATTACTGTAACATTGTTACTTATAAAACGTGTCCTGTTTGATGTCTTTCCATCAGTCGGAAACAGGAACATTCATCAGTCTCCTGTGAGTCCTGTGTCATTCCTGTGAATATACCCCAACTGAAAATATATATCCTATTCCCTATGCAGGCGACGGCGCAACGTATGTCACCAGTTGACTCCAAAGTGAAAACGAGGCGCGAGACTTACAAGCCCTATTGAAGACTTAGGACACAAGTAGTAACTGACGTAATTTTACAACAACATTTTATAAACTGAAACTATGACATCATCGTTAATTGTTTGTCTTTCGTTCTACCTGACGTATTCCTTATTGCTCCATTTTGCCACTACGTCGACTCCGAAATGTGCGCTTACAACACGACTGATAGGAAGGATTGTTAATAAACGACGGAAAAGAGACGAGACGTCGGACGTGTTCAAGTTGACAAAGCTGCTGCAAATAGGGACAATGACATTATTCATATACATAGGCGGATCCAGGAGTCTGGGGGCATGTGCCCCCCCCCCCTCCAGACCGTTTGAAATGTGCCCCCGTTCATGTTACAACCAGGTTACAATAAGGTGAAGTAAACCGATGGGCCGGCGAAAAAAAATTCGACAGCACCCTCAGCTTGCCAGTGAGATCGATATGGTGTTCGATTTAACAGGTCTGCCAGGTAATAAAGTGTAAAGTGCTTTGAGCTGTTCTAATGACTGGATACAGATAAGAACTTATCGTTTTTACTTTACTATTCTGTCCGTCCTGGGCCTGGCTTGGGAGGATGATTCCGGGTAATGGAACGAACCAGTTGGGTCGACCGCAACACGAAGTCTTAATCGAGTTGACTGCGGCGGCGACGGAATGTTGGATTGCTTACCTGGATCAGATGGATGTTGGGCAACTGACGCATGTACCAGAGATGATCGTATCAAGACCCTATCTAGTGTGGAAGTGGACCAATGCCCTGCATGTTATATAGACCTAAGGGATCATCCCAGAACGTCGATATCCAATATCAGACGAAATTACTTTCGTTTGTAGGAGGGGATGTCAGTGGCAATGTTCTGTTATATAGGCCTAAGGGATCATCTCAGAACGTCAATGTCTAATATCATACGTTCTGACATGATCCCTAAATGTCTGTAATATTATCGACCATTACATGTTTCATCGCTTTATTTATATTTTAAGTATAGCCTCACGATATAAACGTTTTTTTAATGAGTGAGCTATAAATAATATAAAAAACTATTGTAACCAAACGCCAAATACATGCAATAAACTGGTAAGGCTATAAAGAACATACATGTTAGGGTCTTCGATCTAGGTGTCGGCGTTTGCTATTTAAATGCCGGAGATTGATCGATAATCAATTAACGATTCTGGTCTGAATCAAATTACCACCGCACGTTGAATGCCGTGATGAATATTGCGTTTTGACATGTCGTGCCTAGAATGTGAACCCTTAATTATTGAATTCACTAAACGTGACAATGCTATCGTCATTTTTTGCGTCAACGAAAGCCGTTTCCGCTGTCTGTGCTCGATTGATATCGCGGGAAATGTTGATTGGGATACGTCGATGCGATTATATGACCGCGGTCTCGTCCTCGGCTGCTCTCACCGTCGGTCTAAGCGGGACTACGTCCTGTCAGCCCGGCCGTTCTCGTGCCGACCCATAAGCTGGACTGAAGCCTAAATTAACTGGACAGCGGCCGGCAAAATGCGTGGACATTATCGACTAAGCAGCCGTTGCAACACGTGTAGTTATAGAGCCTCATAGTCACCGGTCATTGACAGTGTAGTAGCGGTGTGGGTAGGCCCCTACATGCTAACCTTTCGGTGGCGGTGTCGGCAGCAACCAGTGGCCTACGACAGGTGGCGGCGTATCGTATGCTAGCGTTCTGAACAATCGAACATTGACATATACAATTGTGGTTATACAAATGTACGAAATATGTAGGCATTTTACATAGGATTTGGCACAATACGGTGTGTGCATATGATGACGGACCATTTCAGAAACAGTCTTAGGCCTTTAATTACTACTAGCTTAATTACATGCACCCATTCGAGGAACAACAGTTGAACTGTGGAATATTCCTCTGCAAAGAGGTAACCACATGATTGTGAAGAAGAAGAAGAACAATCCAATTACGGTATGCTAAACATGTCAGTTGTTGATGGACCTGACTCCACATTGCGATAAGTCAGCATGACCTGCAGTAGGTCAAGAACTTCCCCTACCTCGGAAGCTACATCTCTAGGGAAGGCGACGCGGAAGTAGATGTGCGAGCGAGGATAGGCAAGGCCTCGGCAGTGTTCCAAAGACTGCGACCTATATAGTCCAGTTCCACCACCAAAAAGGTCCAGTACATTACACCGCCAAAAAGGTCCAGTACGTTGCACCGCCAAAAACGTCCAGTACGTTACACCGCCAAAAAGGTCCAGTAGGTCTTACCGTTTCTCTTACTTTACGCCGCCAAAAAAGGCTGTAAAGTTGCGCCTTTACTTGTCAAGTGTGATACCAAAACAAATATGCATGCGAGACGTGGAAGAATACGATGACGATATCCAAAAAATGGGACAGCTTCCACCGGCGATGCCTTCGGTTCATATTGGGCATAGCATGGAGAGAGCACATCACCAATGAAGAAATGATAAGGAAGGCAGGTCTGGAGAGACTGCATGACATCGTCAAGTGTAGACGAAGGAGTCTAGCTGGGCATGTGCTACGTCTACAGTACAGAGGGAGAGACAGTTAGCCTCGAGACGAGATGCTGCCTGACTGCTCCCACAGTTAGCCTCAGACGCTGCCTGACTGCCCCCACAGTTAGCCTCAGATGGACCAGATGCTGCCTGATTGCCCCACACATCCTCGCAACCCAGGGCTGTTTGCTATGCAAAACTAGCCCTGGCAGATCTCCTACGCGAAGTACTGAAGTTAGCCGAGTCAAACCATCCTCGCACGCCAGGGGTCGCTGCTGCCGATTACGTCTGGCTTAGTCTCGCTTAACCGAGTCTCGCCTGGCTGTGTGATTTCGCCAGAACGATAATCTGGCTCAGTATCACGGTGTCGCGCTTACATTTATCCGGGCGTTAAATTTTATCCGGGTGATGTTTATATGCATATGTAAGGTATAATATTTGGCACCAGTAGATCATGAAGTGATAAATAATACCCAGTAGTTAAATATGTTTCGTTTGTTGTCGTAATACGAGCGTTATAATTAGAGTACATAATTATAATTTGCTGTTTCATATTTTTGACCAAGTATAAGAGTAAGACACGTGACGTGTGCGTGGAGAGGAAACTGTTTTACGACAGAAATTGTTTATGTCTGTGGGAAGCAAACATTTGTTTATAATGTATGTATATATATATAGACATATATATATAAATATATATGTATATATATATATATATATAAAGTTATAAACATACATAACGCCCGGATAAATGAAAGCGCGACAGTCGTAGCTGGTGCTAAATCCATTCCCACAGATATGCGCACGCGCAGAAACGTCACCCGGATATTATTTAACGCCCAACACCGTCGTGTTGGGCCAAGCGAATGCTGCCACCTAACGGCGCCTGGATAATCGAGGCTACCCCTGGCTGATCGCTTTGCGAAACTCTTAATTTAAGTTCAGCCTATGAAATCGCTCACTAGATCAGTGGTTGTGGACAGGTCAGGTGGCCAAAATAAAACTAATTTCAACCAACCGTGGCTCGTGTTACATGCAGTGTTTAGGAAGTAGAAGCAATTATTATTCGAATACACAATACCGCTCAGCTGCCCATGCTAATGGGCGAACAGGTCATTATATATTGGGATTTCCAGAAGTCGTGTATTCGTCTTCAAATTGGGGCGGGCATTTGCGCTGTTCTCACGTGTGATGCAGTCGCGACTGACGAAGTCAATTACTAGTTTGACTCAGCTAATCTCCGCATTTCGCGTAGGAGATCTGCCAGGACTAGTTTTGCATGGCAAACAGTCCTGGCCTGCGAGAACAGCGCAAATACCCGCCCCAATTTGAAGACGGATAAACGACTTCTGGGAATCCCAATATAATGACTCGTTCACCCATTAGCACGAGCAGCTGAACGGTATTGTGTATTCGAATAATTACTTCAACTTCCTAAACATTGCATATGTAACACGAACCACGGTTGGTTGACATTAGTTTTATTATGCCCACCTGACCTGCCGCCAACCATCGAGCGATTTCATAGGCTGAGCTTAAATTCAGAGTTTCGCAAAGCGATCAGCCGGGGGTAGTGCTGGCTGGCACTGACGTAATCAGCAGCAGCGACCCCTGGCGCGTGAGGATGCCCCCACAGTTAGCCTGAGATGTTTCGTTTAGTTGACGGATCCAGTACATCAACGCTTGCCTGTAGTTAAACGAATGTCACAATCACAATTGTGCATGCGCTTCAAAGTTTACTTACCAAACATGCTTACAAATGTGCACTACATTACTTGAAGGAGCATGACATATGTTAATACCTGCACAACTCACAAAATTATTGTATTGTATTGTATTGAAACATCGCGATATATAATTATATAGGCTATACTATTATTACTGTAGCAGAAAGAGAATACTATCGACATGAGCTTCAACAGCACAAGGGTAATTTAAAAAAAAACTTGGATAGTCTTAAAGAGTATTATAGGAAGGAAGGAAGCATTTTTATCTAATGACAAATTACTAATTGACGGTAAATTAACAACAAATAAAAAATGCATAGCTGATACATTTAATGAATATTTTACAAGTATAGGTCCAGAACTAGCTGATAAAATACCAGTCATATCAGAGAGACCTGATGACTACCTCCAAGGAGTCTATAAAAATTCAATGTATTTGTCGCCAACCACACCAGATGAGATAAAGGGAATTATTAAGAATTTTAAAAACTCTAGTCCTGGATGGGATGGCATAAAACCTATTATTGTCAAACAGGCCTTCTCCAACCTACTTGATCCTTTAAGTTACATTGTAAATTTATCATTTGATCAAGGATATGTTCCTGATCAACTAAAAATAGCTGATATAGTTCCTGTTTTTTAAAATGGCGATACATCATTAATTAATAATTACAGGCCTATTTCTGTCTTGCCTGTATTTTCAAAGGTTTTTGAAAGATTAATGTACAATAGATTAATGAATTACATAATGAAACATAACATCTTGTCTAATTCCCAATTTGGATTTAGGAAAGGATATTCCACTGATATGGCTATTTCACTGCTAATTGACAAAATTAGTAAGGCAATTGATACCAAAGAGCACGTAATTGGGTTATTTCTGGATTTAGCCAAAGCCTTTGATACCGTTAATCATAATATATTATTGAGAAAATTAACACATTATGGAATCAGAGGAAATATACTCCAATGGATTCGTAACTATTTAAGTAACAGACAACAACGAGTAAAATTCTATGGAACAAAATCTTCCCTTAAAAACATAACATGTGGTGTTCCGCAGGGTTCAATTCTGGGACCTTTACTCTTTCTTATCTATATAAATGATTTATCTACTTTATCTGACACAACGTTTACCATTATGTTTGCTGATGACACGAGCATCTTTATACAAGGCAACAATATAGATGAAATGGAAAATGTTCTGAACTCTTAAATAAAAAAACTATCTTTATGGCTTAACATTAATAAACTTTTTTGAATATACAGAAAACTCACACAGTGACCTTTAGTAATACGATCAGTATAAGAGAGAGGTGTAATAACATTTGTATAGACGGCATACAAATTAACACTGTACATGAGATAAAGTTTTTGGGTTTGCTTATAAATAATACATTGAATTGGAGCACACACATTAAATATATATCAAATAAAATTTCTAAGAATATTGGTATTATAAAAAAGTGACAAACAAATTAGATAACAAATCATTGTTAAACCTGTATTACATGTTTATATACCCATATATTACTTATTGTAATGTCGTCTGGGGAAGGGCCCCGAATATATAACTTGCTAAATTTCATTTACTCAAAAAACGAGTTTTGCGTGTAATAAGTCATGTAGGATTTATTGATCATACGCAGCCTTTATTTACATCTTATCAAATAATGAATATTTATGACGTAAATAAATATTTATGCTATATTCTAATGTACAAGCATAATAGGGGTATATTGCCATATATATATCATGATGTATTTGTCCTGCAAATATCCACACATAAATATAATACAAGGCAGGAAGTAACATATAAAATACCATACTGCAAGACTAATTGTAGACAACTGTCTTTGGCTTATGTTGGTCCTAAAATCTGGAATACATTTATTACAAATAACTATTTACAATATTGTACATCTCTTCATATGTTCAAACAAAGGACCAAGCGTTTAATTATTGCAAACATATGCTAAATGCTGCTTTAATGTAATTTTGTCATGTTAAGATGTACCCGGTGTTCAGTGTTAGGTACTCGTATAATGTTGTCGTGTTAAGATGTACCTGGTGTTCAGTGTTACGGTACTCGTGTAATGTTGTCATGTTAAGATGTACCTGGTGTTCAGTGTTACGGTACTCGTATAATGTTTTTTTTTTTTGACACGAATCAGTTTTCATTGCAAATATGACATGAATAAGGAACACAAGCAATGTGTTGCTTCGTTCCATTTGTTACGTAATGTATACATGTTTCATATTACTGCTACATCTGTGCTATACTTAACATTATGTATCAATACAGATTATTATTATTATTATTATACTCATGCGCCTTACTACTGCAAACATGTCAAACTGTGATTAGCAAAATGACTGAGATCACTAGGCAACGTTCGCCTCCACGCGCAGGCCAGTATATATAATTATATATATTATAAAATAAGTTTTGCGCTTCCAACCAATGTTCACGAGTGCCCATTTGTGAGTTACTTAGCAGTGCCACCGTAAGTCTAGCTGTACATTTAATATAATAACGGCTGGAGGCCGTTTTGGGCAGGGGGGCGTTTTGCACGTTTTCCCCTTTATATAATGATAATTTTTTTGTATTTTATAACAAAATAATTTATATAATTGTTTGAAATATTTTGTAAGCTAAATAACGTATTGAAATTATTCCAAATGCACTGATTTTGTTAGATTTTTCACCCATGTAGAAAAATGAAATTGTCTTCCTTCTATTTATAAGTTGATTACAAAACAATCGGCCTACACGTTGACATGGTAACACTTGGTTCGGTGTTCCGCGAGGTTAGAGCGAACTCGAAAGTGTGCCGTGAAATCAAAAAGGTTGATAATTAAGCACTACCCTTGATAGGTTATCGTACTTCTTCCTATTGTCTTCACTCAGTCTGCAGACTGTGTGGTTGTCCCGCTATCACTGTGGGTGTATGTAGTGCATACACGGAAGGTCAACGATTCACCCATATAGTCGTTGTTCCCTCAGACCGGAGTCTAGTAACACGACACCCTACTAATGGCGGTCCCTATCTCAGGGGTGAACAGGTGCTAAGTAGGTGTCCACTATCTAGTGCGCACTGGTCAGTGGTCATGATGCAGGTTTGACCAATACTTCCTTTATTGCTTGTTTATCATGACGCGTGTGTAGTCTAACGCAGTATAGTATACATGTATGTCTAAGAATACACGTATGCCTTCATTACACTTATGTTCATATCGATACCACTCAAAACGCGATGTGCCTCTAGGATAAATGTAGACATAACATCTTGTCGGTTTTTTATGACCAACAAAACATAATATATAAAATAAATAGCGTTCACTGAGTTCCAAACCAGTTTTTTAATAGAAGAAAGTTTTTAACGGCATTGTTTGTTAATAGTGGGCATCCATGCTGAATCCGTTACTCACAGGATGAGGAAAAAGACTAGGGTGGACTTCACCCTCGATTTTGAATTCAAAGGTCATTTTGAAAGGTCACAAAGTGAACTAGGGTAAAAATGTCGGGTGTTATTAATTGAAATCTTCTTGAGTATGCTGTTGAAATTTTTTCACCGCTGCTCTGCTGTAATTTCAGCTTCTCTGCGCTGTCTCGATTGGGAACTCACGACATCCGAACACGGGGGACAGTGCTGTTGAAAATAATTTTTTTGATGTCGCGCCGCTGCTGTCAATTTACCTTCTCCAGTTTCTCTCCGCTGTCTCGTCTGAAATTATGACATCCGAAGAGGGTGTTTTGGAAATTTGTTTCGCCGCCGCGCCGCCTATTATTAGGGGGGGGGGGGGCAGAAAACCACATGTCCATTTGCATACACCATTCAAAGTCGCCAAAAATGCTCACATTTAATGGGTTGCAGAATCATATGTCTGACCCAAGATCAATTCCAGGGGGCAGCTGCCCTCCTGTTCCTGCGCCTATGAGTGTTCGATTTAGCATGTTTGCCCGTCCTTATAGTGATGCGACTGTCTATCAGAATTCACCACGCGTTTACACACATACATCCAATGAGGTCTCCGTGCCCTGTCTATTCCTCGGCGGGTTCGTACTGCATTGTCTGATCGATAGGTGGCCTCCCTCGGGTAATATCCCTGCCGCATACTCCCCTTCAGTCCCTCCCGTAGGCGCGTTGTCTCTCGCGCAACGCCGGGTCGTTGTTTTGCCAGCGCCTGTTGATTGTGCCGCTAATGACGAGTGCCGCGCTTCTGCATAGCTCCATTGTATCAGCCGCCTCTATCGTGATTGCGGTGTCCATCAATGCCGCCTCACACACGCAATGGACTCGTTCTGCGATACCTCGTTGTCCACAAACGCTGCTGTTACTAGGAATCTCGTTGTTGTCAGGCACCAATTAGTACTGTTATCGACCAAATGCATTGTAAGAAGGGCTTGCCAATTGTTTTAATGATGGCCAAACTACGAGCAAGTGCAATTTGGGATTATATATTTGCACAACAAATCCTCCATTCACAAGGGGAAAGAGGGATATATATATATATACATATATATCGAAATCTCCCCCCTCTGCCTCTCATCCTCCCCCCCCCCCCCTCTCTCTCTCTATATATATATATATTATATATATATTATATATATATATATATATATATATATACATACATACATACCCACCCACCCACCCACCTGACAGTAACGTTAGTTCTAGTAAACTGGATTTTGATTTCCGAACTGGAGTAACGCGAAGAGATGAGTAGGAACGCAATCTATACACATCGATGTATGACAGTTTAATCATGATAATAAAACTGATATTTCATGATTTAGCTGCATACAAAACCATGACATTCTAAGCTAATTCACAGCAAATATAACACAATTTTACATAAGCGGATCCAGAGGGTGTCCATCGCGTGGCAGCGTCCTCCTGCAGTTGGTTACTTCTAAAATACAAATTACAGGCACTGCCATTTCCTCCAGATTATGTCCGAAATGCCGAAGGTGTTTTTGCGCTGAAGAGGCCTGCGACATATCAAACAAGACACAGCGATGTTATGTCATGAAACACGAAAGGCAGAATATCCATTAGGAATTAGTGAAGTTTCATTTGTAGTAGGCCTACTCCATTGTTACAGACATAGCCTTCGGCGAATAGGTCGAGCAACTTTGCTTGAACTTCCGAAAGATGCAAGCACACAACGGCCGGGGCTGTGGCTTGTGGCCATGAAGACGAATTGAGAAGCTGTTTTTTCTTTGCCGAAAAAGTGAAAAAAACGGTAATTTATTAACAGTGCGTCTCGAAGACATATGTAGAGACAGAGCTGCTCTGTCTCTGCAGCTATGATCTCCAAATTATTTTTATTATAGCAGTAGTAAACCTAATAGCGGATTTTAATTTATCCCAAATTGGCAATAGAGATTTACATGATCAAAAACGCAAACAATTATAGTAGCTGGAAGCAGACTGAGGTGGACAGAATATGTGCAAAGAATGAATGAGGACAGACTGACAACAGAATATGGAAAGCAGAAGACGGTGGCAGAAGAAGATCGAAGTTGAGAAGGAGAGATAGGTTGAAACGAGATCTTAGGAGGGCAGGTGCGGACAGCCAACTAGGGAAGACTACCGAAGAAGACATAGGGATAGAGAACATTTGTAAGCAAAACAGAAGAAGCTACCTAGTGACGTGGATGCCACCTCGCAAAGGGAAGAAGAAGAATAAAAGAGGAAGAAAGAGACGAAGAAGGCGAGAGCAACCACCTACCTACCAAACGCCACCTACGACCAGGTACACCAATCACCTGTACCTGCAAATGAGTAAAGTGTAAAGCGCTTTGAGCACTCCTCAGGACTGATAATGCGCTATATAAGAACCTAGTTTTACTAGGACTTTTAGACGACCATAAACATGCCGACAGCCGAGATTCGATCGTTAGAACAGAACATAAAAAATCGACGCCGCAGTGGAAAATTGCGATAATATACAAGTTCATACTGAATAGCGTAACAACCTCTAAAACACAGAAGAGTATTCCACCAATCACTTTTACAATGTATTAATGCTAGACCTCTCTCCAATAATGTCCCATTAACCGTCAGATTGAGCACCG
The DNA here is from genome assembly GCA_963995525.1 of Escarpia spicata. Lineage (NCBI taxonomy): Eukaryota > Metazoa > Annelida > Polychaeta > Sabellida > Siboglinidae > Escarpia > Escarpia spicata. The sequence continues at coordinate 16,204,303 of OZ023210.1, forward strand.
CTCACCATTCTCGTTATGGTATGTATTCTGCAACCTGCTACGGGAAACCATGTCTTGAGAGAGGACTTTGGCGCTGCAGAAGTGATGGTCGCAGGTTCGGCTTTAACTGTGGTAACCAATTTCGTTTAGTATTAATTTAAACATCGCTGTCTTTTGATTGCGGCTATCGTCAGTTTAACAATTGCCTGGATGCTTAAATGTCAACAACAACAACACATCATTCGCTTAGGTGTCAGACAGGGATGTCATTGTTACCTCTGGTGCGTTGATTCTGAGCCATACAAACGGTTTTAAAAGGTCCGTCGAGAAACGAAAAATCTCCGTCAAGCCATCAAAAAACACGTGGAGCGTTCCATCGTATATTTTGTTGAAATTCCTGCATCGAATTCACGTTGGTAACGATTATATGTGTGAATTAAATTACTAGTGAGGCACGACTTATCATAGACCAAACATAACCGCATAGTTGTCAATAAAAAAACTTCGCTTTATGTTTTTGCCATATAGAAATACTTCTGGGACCGGAATTTCAATAAAATATACGACGGATTGCATGAACGCACCACGTGTTTGGCGTCCATTTTTTATGGCTTGACGGAGGTTTTCTAGGCAAGAGGTTACTTGTACATGACGCAGTACCTCTTGAGGAGTACTGCGAAAAGTAGATAGGGCGTTTTTTGTGTGTTAGATCTCAATACATTTACAATTTTTGGTGATTTGGTAATTTTAATGTATTACACTCGACACATTCTGAAACCTATGCCAGTTGAAATGATTGAGTAACAATTCAACACACATCCATATATATATATATTTAGTCAAGTTAATTATCTGGAGATTCTACGTCACATAACATTAACTGATATTGATGTTTACTTTAGTAAGAGACGCGCGTCACATGCGGAATTTCGAATGCTAGTCCTGCATGAACATTGACAAGACAAACGATTGTATTTAAAGAGAGGTTGTCTGGTCCTCGTTTGTTTATTAATTAATATAATGTTCGTAAATCTAAAATAACTAAATTAAAGATATACTGCCCACCAACTAGCATTCAATAAGCCTGAAATAATGTTCGCTATTTTAATTTTCAGCCCGCGAAAATTAAACAAAACATTCAGATTAAATATAACTGTCTTGACCATATATAACAGATGCTGCGGCGTTATATACCGCCTGGTCTAACCACAAAACTATTTTCATGTTCAGCGCGGTCGCGATATTCCCATAATCAAGAATAATTACCACCAGACTGATCAAAGGCGACGAAACAGACAACCAATCTTTAAGAAGTCCTGCTACGATAATGAAACAACACATGTGTAATGTTGCCAATGATTGGTGCCTTTAATATTGGTCAATTCATCAAGCCAATCATGATTCAATTACAAAAACAAGTTCATGCAGCAATTATTTCGATCGCGCAACTCAGACAGTATGAATGAAGACGGACATGTATGTAGCCATTATGCAGACACATGCACTGTTGCTTAGCCGTATAGAAGAATGGATTCGTGTTAGCAGCTACTCTGTTGAAAAAAACACCAAAACACGAGATCCTCATAGGATACACTGTCCACAAACCAACACAGCCAGCAATCTCGCATTCTGTAGCCTTCAGTTTTAATTTAAGATGCAAACTCAGTAACACAGAGAACATGGACGATCGCTGCATCAGTCAATGACACTTCTCTTACGCGTGTGACTCTGTAAATTGCATTTGAAAAGCAAACTGTACTCATGATTCTATAAAAATCTTAGTTGTGACGGTCATATATTGTCATAGGCACAATGTCTACAATCACAAATGTGAACACCCTACTCAGTGTTAGCGACTTATAAACAGTTCGACAAGGCAGTGGGTGAAATACAGCTGTATCATCCGGGTAATAATACAACACAGTTTGACACTGTTATTCTGCCAGCAGGTGGAGCTGCAAGAGTAATTCCATTGTGACCAATCACTCACAAACAGTTGAACTAGTCCCTTGTTGCTGGCTAATTACAAATACCACATTATTAGCAGTACTGTACACCTTGACTGGCACTTAACCATCAGACACTGAAAACAGTACTCAACGTAATCTCCACTGCACAGAATTGTTGTAACGTGTGTCCAATTGTATTGCTTGGCAGTACAAGAACATTATACCCCTTTGTGACACTGTCCCCACTAGGGTTGACACGCTACATAGTTAAACATGACAACCATCACTAGAGTCATAGCTATCTCTTACTGTGGTAGGGGACCTTTCAAAAGTTATGCAACACTCGGAGGAATGATGGTGTGTAAATGTAATTTACAGCGCACTTGGCATATCGAGACTAGTATTATAGAGCACACTTTGAAGAACACTTCTAATGTCTGATTTTAATGTGTTACAATTTTCTGTGGCATCAACAAAACAATGACATGGATAAAAGCACAACGAAAACATTACATATTTTAATGGTCCCCCATCTACAGCAAACCGAAATAGTGCTACTCACAAGGCTGCATCTATTTCAGCAACATTTCACTTAGAAGCGTGTTGACATTTGTGACCAGTGTATACATACAACTGTGATAGTAATGCGTGTGACCTTTATCAGAGGACACACATATACGCGTATATAAACTACTACCTTGTAGTAACATATATAGTTCTTGAAGAAAACCTTCAGATCATTATCAGAAATATAGCTCTTAAAATATGCATTCAACTCTGTATATCGTAATGTTCACGGAACAACAGCCTAAAATAATAAACAATCATAACCAACAAAAAACAGCTTCACTGTGCCTTGTGCTTGTGCCTTCAGCTGGCAATTGTACATGGAATCGTAAAATAAATGTTCAGAATTTGACAGACGTGATTACGGCACAACAGGTAAAATGCTACATCTTACAATACATAATTAACTATGAAACCTTTTAAGGAACAAAATTAATTAAAAACGGTTTACAATGTAACCATATTTAGGACACCTGTCCTTGTATTTAGGACACATGTCCCTCTATTTTGGACATGTGCCCGAAATGAAGCTGGCGCGTGCAAACAAAATAAGATGACAAACACAAAATTAGAAATGGTATGACAAAATTATGTGATGAAACTATCAACGACAAAACCTAATCAGAATACTCCTTCAATAATTCTTCCATCCTGCATATCTATGAATAAACAACCACATTGCAGATTCAGTGATTAATGACAAGGCATGTACAAGAAAATAGGCTTTCAGTCGACAGCCATACTCTATTTCACCAGGGATAACGACCCATTTAAGTATATGTATAAGAAAAACGATGCCCACTCACTTGGAAATGTAGGTGTTCTTACTTTTTTAATGACCTAGCAACTGCTAAAGCATTTACCATTGTAACAGAGGTACATAGGTGGAACATCTAAAATATAAACCGATCGTTTTCTGACAGCTGAATTATAAATGGTGTCTACATATGCACCACCTATAGACAGGCCCATAAACACCTGTTCAACAGGCAACAGATACAATTGGCGCGCCAAACAACCAGAGGTTTACACCATTTTGAGCAGTTGCCGTAGGAATGAATAGACATGAATAACCAACAAAAAAGAATCTATGACCCAGACACACCCAGCAGCTTCTCCGGTCTACATGTATGACCTTGCTAGGGTTCAAGTGATCACCCCACACCACCATATGCAGTGAGCTTCGCACTAACTTGAGGGCAACATCGCATTCTTTATCACCCTTATAGTTCTTTGCAAAAATCAACAACACACCAATGTAGTCAAATTATACCTCACATTTTATGCAGGTAGCCTCTATAAGACATGGAGTGGTTACTCTGCCGTTATGACAAGTCCAACTTTCACATGAACTTGTTACACACTACTACATTTTACCCCCTTCATAAGTTGTTGACTTGTACGTACGTGAACAATTTAAATGACAGTAGAAAAGCTACAAATATTACATTTCTTACTGTAAATTGCACCGACATATATCTAGCCTAACAAATACTGATGCTTCTGCGCACACATCAAGGACGAAGCCGTCACTAAGGTGAAAAATAGGGAGTTAGTGTTTGCAGAAAAAATAATTAACATGCACTCCACTTAACATTTAAATCAGGCAGCTTCGTAGCACCCTCTTCATAAATTGGAAACCGTGGGATAGGTGAAAGGTGTTACTCTGCCAGCTTATAAAACCAGTGGACTCTACACCTTTAAATAGCTTTTCTCCATAACAAATTTGTACTTTGGTCAACAGCACATGCCATGGCTACTCACAATGGCTGCATTACATGTCACATGACTGAAGGTCTCTCGTTATGAAATCACAAGCTTAAAAATTCCAATGGAGTTTTTTATAGTACCTATGCTAGGAAACATTGAAAAATATCCACGCCAATAAACTTGGCTGCATGTAATTTGTGCAAACCGCTGAACTTAATACTAAAATAACCCGTGGAATTATCAGTATACAATGCCATAAAATCTCATCAAAAATAAACGTTTCGTGATTTGTCAGATCCACTTGCTGTAAAATCAAAACAATAAAACAGGCGATTTTAAACACAGAAGCATGAAGAAACTGTTCATCTTCTTAGGCAATATAAAACTGATAGCATTTAGTCACCAATATATAAAAAGCCTGCACAATTACACACCATTCAATTTTGTCTATACACCAATTATAAATTTAGTACCTGATCACCTTGCAAAATTACATTCCACTAAAACTTAACTGTGTCAGATTCACCTGACTTTCTGAATCAGTCACAAAGTTTACATTATGAATAACTGGATGAAGTGCCGGGCTACTTTGCTCTGAGGAGCTTCAAGAGTACATGCTCTAACACAGTACACAAAGCTCGACCCTGGAACAGAAACCAGATCTTATCCAAACCAAGTTGTTGTCGGATAGTCAACAACCAATCCTGCAGCTTGGAATTTGGCACTGGAAAATATCCAGCTAATAATCAGTTTTCACATTTTCTGTCATGTAATTTTTTGACATTGTTTGCCGAAGTTGTTTTCACACATGGTTAGGCTGTTGTATTCCTCATGGAATTAGGTAAATACGAGTCATCTAGGTTATGCAATTCTGCAAGCAACATCTAAAGGACATAAGCCAATAAAGAACAGAGAAAATGTGGCAATCAATACATAACATTGATCTTACAAACATGTCAGAATCAATTGATAAACATGTTATCTGAACATCCAGTCACACTGTCAACAACTCATTTAGAGGTGACCCGTTTATGACCTCTCTTGTGTTGGAGGAAGGAAACAGATCCACAATGCTGCGATTAGTAAAACACTTATTCACGTACACAGATGTATATATAATGCTTAAATACAGGTTGTAAACATTGCCTAATGTATAAACACTGTATTAGTTATGGACCGCATCACATTGAACTTAATATCTGTGTGACCCAGAAATGTGCCCACATGATAACTGTTATGGAAACACACTTGCCGACTTCGTTTAGACAAAATGTAGTGGGTTTAACTGAAAAGGTACAAGGAGAATTAACCGGCATAGTTTACATCGAACTACACATAATTTAGCAGTGTGATTCCATGCGTAAAAGGCCACATGCCAAAAGGTTTTGTATGTTAGTAATGAAATGCCCAAAAATGTCAAATAAAACCAATTAGTATATTTCCTAAAATCGACAAATCATTAAAATATTAAGTGTTCCCAAAGTTACATTTGTAACACGGTATGATTGACAAGTATGCATGGGGGAGGGAGTTAACATTAACCTCCTACATCTGCCTCCGTGAACAATATATGGCTCAATACTGACTTCTGACTAGTGTGTGATCTGTTACACCAGCATTGCCAAAACGCATTATGACAGTACCAGGATTGTTGCATGAATATTCTCAATATTAATAATATGTATGCATACTGGCAGCGTTTTCTAGGTGAGCCTGCACCCAGGCACATGCTCAGACTTGGCATAGCGTCAACTGCACAGCAGCATAACGTGTGTTGCTAAATCAGTACACGTGCAAATAGGTAGTGACAATCATGGCGTTGGTTGCGTACTGCAGAGCAGATACACACAGAACGTCTCAAATTCCTGAGATTGTCCAGCAACTGGTGCAGCGGACGACAAGTTCTGTGTTTGTACCTCTAATGATCAGGCGGGTGTTTAGTCCATATATGGGAAGCTGACTGGGTTTCTTCCTACTAACCGTGCGGAAGAAGCCAATGTACTTTTCAATTTGCATATTCAACAGTGTTTCTGCGAGACTGCTGTAATTGTGCCATATGTTCATGTATTGGCAGCATGTATTGCCGATGGTGCAATCGGAGGGCACTGATCAATATATATATGGAAAGTGTCCTCTGTTACGAATGACCAAGACAATATTTCACTGGTGTCACGTATGACAATTATTAAGTACTTGTCACAATCACACAAAATGCTGTCTCAAACAAATCATACCAGTCGGCATCTAACTATTTCCACATGAACGTCTCACTGCATTTTTTTCGTCATGCCATTTGCAAATTTGCCGCCGTTTGCAATCTTTCCGCCATTTGCGACTTTGCCGTTCATTGGCTCCATCAATGGAACCGACTTTTTCTTGTGGAAGTAGGTTTTGAAAAAGAAATAGGCAAAAAGGAGGAAGTAGCTGACATACATCATGATGGAATAGTAAACGTTCTCCATCGACTGCTGACAGTAATCGCCCCGCGTCTTTACTTTGTATGTCTGAATGTTCACGAGGATACCAACAGTCATTTGCGTGATCTGCATTGACGTGATCACCATGTTGATTACCTTTGGTATGCGGAACTGCATGGCGCGGAAGGCGTAGTAGGTGTACATGAATGCATGGACGGTGTAGTTCATCACCATGAACCAGCGGCCGGGCGCCGTGTGGTCCGTGTAGCTATACCACACGTAGATGAGCACGCTCACGTGATGGTACCAGTGCAGGAAGATGAGCTGTTGTTTACGTAGGATGATGAAGATCGTATCGCCGAGTTCGTACACCTTCGATACAGTGAACATGTACGCCCAGAAGCTGATGGGTCCGTAGAAGTATGACGGGCTGCACATCGAGTACTCCCAGCCGTATTTCCTGATCACGTACACGAGCTCGGGAACGGTTCGGATGGCACCGAATATACTGAAGATCGCCAGAACGGCGCTCCACGTGGCTAGCGCGGCGCGAATCTCGAAGCGCGGACGTTCGTGCATGTAATACTTGCCGGTGAAGATGAGAACGACATAAACGGCAGCGTACCAGAAGCTGTGCGTCCAGTTGCGTAGCATCCATTCGTAGAAGGATTCCTCGTCGAAATTCTTCTCGAACGTCAGGACGAACGAGTGGTTGAAATCGTTGTTCGCCATCGCCATTGATGCTGGCCGGTGCAAATGTACTGCGCTAGCCGGCAAAGCAAAAGAAACCACAAATCAGCGGTGGTCCACCGGCGAAATGTCAATCCCCGCAGCTCGCCGGCTGATGTCGCTCAATGATTAAAATTACGATTGGCTGGTACAACCGGCTGAGATAATCTGGCCAATCAGATCCGAGCTCACAAAACCTTGTGGTCGCATGCGCAGTCTTCTGCCACAAAAACATGGCAGTCAGGTGGAGTTTGTTGACATTTGCGATTTTAACCCTGCACTTTTCTTCACATCTCTGTATCTCCGGTATGCAATTATTAATGTTCAAATGTAAAATAGAAACTGTAGTTTCGATCGATGTCGCACAAGATGTACGAAAATTAAATGGAGTAGCACAATTTGCTGTTCTGAAACTCAATATTGGTGCTGAGCGATATTGTATGGCATGCTGTATGTTTATATAATGACAAACCGTGGACGCTGTCACGTGTCTTTTACATCACAGATGATGATCGTCCTTGGTGGACGCAAATCATCTTGGCTCACATATGCGACAAAGGGTCATTCTGAACACGATAGTATAATGACTCTTTCTAATTCTATTGTATTTAGTAATGTCGTTCCGCGGACACCCGACATGGTACCATCCATCCGGGCATATGGCGGCGTTGTCGCAATTACAAAGTTGTCAATCAAACTTCAAAGACAAAGTCCATCAAATGCATGAATTCCTATCTCAGTCTACAATCATCTTGACATCTGTTGCAATTCTGCAACAACAACCATTCACATGCTTTACAAGCAATCGTGTAAAGCAATGCATCCCTTTAAAACATTGCCTTTTCTAAAAGCTATGTATAACTATATAGTATAAGTACAGGCCTGTCCCTATATATTTGTGCATTATTTAACATATCTTTGATGGAGCTTTGCAATGCTTGATTTTCCCTATCAGTTCCCTGTGGAGTCTAAGTACATTGGAGATTGTGAACATTAGGGCTTAATTTCTTGTAATACAATCAAGTCACTGCATCTACAGTTATACCTCACACGAACTGTTCCATAATTATTTAAAGTTGCATTCTGAGTAAAAACTACTATTTTTACAGTTATTAAAGACAAAGCGAAATTAACCTTTTTATTCCCAATCTGTTTATATCTATTAAATATAATGTTAAATTAAATATAATCTAAAAATAGTTTCCTGATATTCAACTAATTTTTTAACTCCCTCCATCACCCTTTTCAAGGCCCCTTTTGGTTGCACCTTTCTGTAAATTTTCTGCCCAGTTTGTTGCGACACTTAGCGGTCGTTGTGACGTCACCACAGGTAGCATTGCTAGGATTTAGCATGGCGCGCATCTATGTGGGTTGGTGTTTCAGGCCATACATAAAATTGCAATCGAGGAATTAAATATTTGTTATATCACCATAAAGATAATCTTACCTACAAATGTGTCGCTGGACGCACACATGAATTTTTCTTACTTTTTGAGTTATTGCCATTTGAACATTGCAATTTGCGAATGCTCAAACTTGCAATGAAATTTAATATTTTTGATATCAGAGTAAGGTTAATAATCTTATCTACAAGTTTGTTATTGGATGTACCTGGAATTTGTTTTAAAATTGTTTAGTTATTGCTGTTTGAACGCAATTGCTTAATCCTGCGATGTATACGCAACAGTGGATACAATGCAAGGTTGAGCGTTCGCAATGTTCAAACGGCAGCAACTCAAAAAGTTTACACAATTCCTGTGTACATCCAGTGGCAAACTTGTAGGTAAGAATATTATTTTTACAGTGATATCAAGAAATATTAAATTCCGCGATTGCAATTTCATGTACAATCTGAAACAACAGGCCGCACCACCACTCGCCATGGTAAAGGATAGGGCGCGCTCAGCGGCCCTGTCTGTGGTGACATTAGCAACACCTGATGGGCTGTGACATGCAAATGACCATGTTTGAGTGAGCTTAGTGACATGAGTTAACAATGAACAGGCTTCATATTTGGCACATTACTTGACAAGAGTATTAAATAAGTATAAAAATAAAATAAAAATCATTAAAAAAATTATTTCACTTAGTCTTTAAGAACGTGTATGTGCAACATGAGCAGTATTTACATATTTGATTGTATTTTTTACCATATGTAGTGTATATGTCACTCTTGCATTTGATGTTTTTTCGAAACATTATGCTTTGCAAATTAGTTTACCTGCAAAATTACTTGTCATCAGGTCCAGTGAATGGAATAACAAACATGTGTCAGGCAAATATTCTGTCTTTTGCTATGATTTCAATCTTAAATTTGCATATTATGTGAAAAAGAAGTTTATAAGGAGTTGAGGAAAGTGATATATAGTGTTTGAAGCATGTTGAGTCACCGGGAATTTCTATTTAAGTGATGGACGATCTCAGAGTACAACTTTAAAAGCATGTAAAGTAGAGCAGCCAGTGCTTAAGAATCTGTACAACAGGATTTGTCACCTGACAGGCTGCTGGATTCCTTTATTCAGCATTTATTTTATCGCTGATCTCCCAGTCACTATGTATGGCAGTTTAAATACTAGCCTACAACTTGGTTGGTAATTATCAGCTATGCACCTTGTGGTCAACAGAGAGCCTGACCTTGAAGGATCAGGTTTCTGCCCCATTTGAACTGATGGATGTGCCAGTGGGTAACCTTGCTAATTGTCTTTATTACAGATTATGGTTTTAAAATAATTGTTGTTAATGTTTTGATGAACTACAAATACAACCTGTTTTGCAGCATCAAATTAAACAAAAATTACTTAGATGGATTCGTAGTTGCTCATAAAACCAGATAATATTGAGCACGAGTGTATGTATAATTACAAGTACCTGGTACTATAAATATGTACATGAGTACATTAGAACCGAATAGTCATTCAATTAATATTTACAACTAATTCATCATTACAACAATTCATGAATATCACCCAATCTCATCTATCATTGCAATTAATATCACTGACCCGTCATTACAATGAATAGCAGTAGTTCATATTAGTTTATATAATTTGTTATTACAATGAGTACAATTTATCAATCATCATCATTGTGCAGCCGTAGTATCCCGTGGTTGGACGAAGGCCTCGGCATGTCGCTTCCAAATCTGCCTGTCTTGCACTATTCTCTGCCAGATGGTGCCCTTCCAGTACTTGTCTAGTTCGTCTCTCCTCCATCTCATCGGTCTTCCTGTAGATTGTTTCTCTTCGTAAGGTCTCCAGGTTGTGATATGCGATGTCCATCGATTATCTCGTAGTCTGCTGATGTGCCCTGCCCAGGTCCACTTCTGTCTTCTGATTTGTTCTATCATGTCTATGACCTACACTTGGTGGTCTCTTGTTTATCAACTTCTTCCTTTCAGCTTTGACGTCCAGTTTGATGTTACTCATTACCATTCTGTGGTCACTTCCGATGTTGACTTGGTTAATGACAGTTACGTCAGTGACCATGTCTGGCCTGTTTGTCAGGATATTATAAATTTTGTTCTTCGTTTCTCCATTTGGGCTCTTCCACATCCATCTCCTCCCTGCTTTCTTCTGGAACATGGTATTCATGATTTTGTACTTTCTTAATGTTACCCATTCTACCAAGGTGTTGCCTCTTTCATTTCTCACACCTAGGTCAAATTTGCCTGTTGCCGTTTCTGAAATGTTTGTTCATTTCCCTACTTGCGCATTAAAGTCTCCCATCACTATCGTGTTGTTGGTTGGCTTTTCTAAGGTCTCATCCATGTTGTTGTAGAAGTTATCTGTGTCTTCTGAATATGATGTTGTTGGTGCTTATACTTGTACTATCTTCAGTTTGTAACGGTTTGTTATGCATAGAACAAGTTCTGCTACTCTGGGGCTGATGCTGTTAATCCTCACTATATTGTCTTTCCATTTCTTGTTTTTGAGAAAGTCTACTCCTGCTTGGCCGTTGTTCCCCATGGTATGGTATAGTAGGTGGCCGCTTTGTAAGGTAGTGAAGCATTCCTCTCTTCTTCTCACTTCTCTGATCCCGATCACATCCCATACCAACCTAGTTTCCCTAGGTTCTTCCTCCAGTTCTTGTATCTGTTCATCTCTAGTAGTGTTCTTACGTTATATGTTGCTATCTTCAGTCTACTTACCTTCTCTCGGCGGCTCTTCTTGACTCAGAGATCCTTAGCACCCCCTGCACGTAGCCCTAGTTGACCCAAACTGCCTCCTTGGTCATAGAATCTTTTGATGCTGCTGGGGACTGGGTGCCTTGGCTTCATTGTACTTTGTATGATGGTGTTGTTGGCCTATTCTTCCTCGTTGGTGGGTGCAGGTTGGAGGGAGGGGGGGGGGCAATGTAGGGTGAAAGAAATTGCCCAAGTTTCGACACGGCGGCCGAACCAATACTGAACCACTGCCTGGTCAGCGCCAGGATTAAAACCCCGGTCCTTCCAGTCAACAGTCCGGCACTCTAACCACTCGGCAACTGTGCCCCTTCATCATTAGAATTACTGTAATTAATTTTCCATTACAATGAATACAATTCACTCATCATTTCAGTAGAAGACAATGTTTTGTAATTTTTTCAGAAGTTATCTCTGTGTAAATCATGCTGCTTTTGGCTGTTTGTTGGGGTTACAAATGTGCCCAGCAGACACTTGTAACATAAGCAAGTTTAAGCAGCACTTGACCAAGCCTGCACCAGGGAACTACTCAGCAGCTCATTGTTTCAAAGTGGCCCATTACGGTGGGTGACTGTGTGGAGTTCACAAGTACACGTGTAATCTTCTTGGGTCTAGAGGCAAGGGTACACAGCAATGGCTGTTACCAGCTGCACAGGGTTGAAACTGCTGTGATTATTTATTGAATAATCGGAATCAGCACGGAAGTAAATTGTGCATTTCACTAGTATAAAAATTATTTGTGGTTGAAAATCGCTTTAAAATGTTGAGCGTTAATGTAACCATTAATGTATGTTGCTGATTCATGGATAATGACAATTCAAAAAGAGTTTTCACTGGAGTGTGTCACACAGTACATTGTGCAAGTGTCTTGTGTGTATGCATACATATATATATATATATATCTTATATAATATATATGTGCATATTACACACTAAATTTTTTTATATTTCAAAAATAAAAAAGTAATTCACAGGTGATCATATTTAAGATTTCTTTAGAAACCAACAATTATTTGTGCAATTTTAGCAGTGTTGTCTAGTCACCATGCTTTTTGTTTCTGAACTTACAGACACAGAACTTTATGGTAAAAGTGCGAATACAAAAGGAACAAGCAAGGAGGACTTCGTTGAGCTTGTCTTGCACAGCAGACATGCTAGAACACCTGCGATACGGGAAGGCCGTGTTCCAGCAGGGGGAATGATCGGGGATGTGCGGGGGTTTAAGGACGACATAGAGCCCGTGGGTGAAAACAACATATCGCAAGCACTCGACTTCTTCCACATCGATGCAGCGGGGAACGAAAGAGCCTGTCTGCGAGTGGATGCTGGTGACCGAGCTTGTCGCGCCGTCACCTTCTGGGATGTCCTCATTGACGGCCGGTCGACGCAGGACTTCTTGTTGATGTCAGCGGCACTCGCTAGTAACAACATGAGCGAGTACATGTGGGTATCGTTCAACGAGACGCATTCGACCCCGCCCGCACGACGCTTCACCTGCGTACCGCGTAACTCGACACAGCAGCGAGTCAGGATAGTGTCCAGTTCCGAACTGGTGCAGATGCTCGGACTGAAGAATGAGTCTCGCGGGTACTGCGTTGTCGTCATGTTCTACGCCCCCTGGTGTGTGTTCTGTGCGCGGGTCGCACCGCATTACAACGCACTGGCTCGGGCATTCCCACAGCTCGACATACTGGCTATAGATGCGATGCACTTCAGCAAGTGAGTAGTCTCTTTAAATGTCTACCATTACATAGACGTCAGTGATTTGAATAATAATTTAACTATTTTTGTCAATTAATTATGCCTGCCCAGACTGAGTAATAGAAATCATATTTCACACTTTCGTTTTGAATAACTATTTGAATAAATATATTTGTGTTCTCTCATCATTATTGATGTACAGTGTTGTTACTTTACAATTAATTACATTACAATGTACTCTATTACTATTACTTAGTTTCTCTTCTGTTACTACATGCTGATGGCAGTGCAACATACTACTATTACACTTGAAGCTATTACCATCTAGTACTGTTTCTTATTGGCTGTTGGATCAGCTAGTTGGATCTAACACAAAAGAAGCCAGTATTACTGCCAATTGTAGTTCTTTGAGGTGTGGTGCATGATGATGGCTTACAATACGTAAACTATAACACACAGTCCATAATTTCACCTAACAACGTCATAAAATTTAATTTTGATGTGGTTGAAATTCTGCTGACATGTTCGGTTGTAATAGAAAAGTAATGCGGCTGTACTGAGCTCCGTATTGATCTTGGCAAACATTTTAGGAACGGTATGTTATGTAGCATTTTCCTACTGCACAACATTTTTTATTTTCAACAATCAAAATAGTAGGATTCCTACAGTACCAATCGATCAACTATCCAAAGCACAAAAGATGTTTCTTTCTCATGTAATCTAATTGAGGTAACATTGAATGTTGAGGACATAGTAAATAAAGTTCTACTTGGAACAATGTCTCACTCATCTACAAGGTATTTCACTCTTGTTGGCCAGTTCATTTTATTAAAATGATCACATCTGTTCTGTTACCCGGAATCACCCTCTCAGTTTGTGGGCGGTAATAGTACGGATGTAGATCATTTACCCAGTGGTCATTTGCCCAGCTTCCAAGTATGAAATTAATAATTTGCCCAGTTGTGACAAAAATAACAATAAATTAAATTAAAGTTGCAAACTTAATTTAAAAAATTGTCGGTAACCAAGTATTTACAAAAAACCAAACAGTTCACAAGTGATGTATATTGACATAATATTTAGATAATTGCCAGCATAAAAATATAACGTAACAAGAGTATATGTCTCTGCATAGGTAGCACTCCTGTCTCATACGCGACATGACATGCAGGAAAAGACAACCACACTCAAGGACATAAGCCAAAAATTAAAGATAAACAAAGAGAAATCCAATTTATCTCGATCACGAAGAACTGCAAACCACATACACCTTCATCTATCTGGGAAGCATAGTATGCAAAGATGGAGGGACTGATGTTGACATCAAGAATCGCATGAACAAGGCCAGAGGACTGAAACCTATTTGGAAATCAACAATATATTCTAGAAGAACCAAGCTGAGACTTTACCAAAGCTGTGTCCTCTCCACTCTTCTGTATGACTCAGAATGCTGGCGTATGACAGAACTTGACTTCAAACACCTTTCTACCGTCCACACAAAATGCCATCGAAATATAATGAGAATATTCTGGCCACAAAAAGTCTCCAAGAAGCAACTGCTCAGAATTACCAGACAAAACAATATGAAAAACATACTCGCCACACGAAGATGGAAATGGATCGGCCATATCCTGAGAAAGAAAGACAGCATCTCCAAAATAGCACTTAGATGGACACCCGAAGGAAAAAGAAAACATAGACGACCAAAACAAACTTGCAGGAAGACTGTAGAAAAGGAACTCAAAGAGCTACATCTAAGCTGGGGACAAGCCGCAAAGATAGCTGCAGACAGGAAGAGTTGGAGGACCCTTGTGTCCGCCCTATGTGCCAGTGGGCGTGAAGAGGAGTGAGTAACATAGGTTGAGTACTCGCTTCAGGAAGGCCTATATAGTGCATTGGAACAACGTCTCACTCTCCAACAAGCCATGTCAGCCTACTGCTGTCACTGATGTGCCAAGCCCAGCCATGCCCTGGGTGGTGAGTGAAACATATCGAGAAAAAATGTAAATTGAATGTGAAATGCGTACAAAGAATAACAATTTGAACCATCCAAGCTGGTGAACCTCTTCACACAAACAATTGCATACAAAGGAGTGGCAGAATTGTGTGTTAATTAATAACAATGAAAACTATTCCTTTCATTGCCTAATGGGTTATGCGTCAGTATTTATGTAACATCTCATAAGTTGCTTTCCTTTCAGTTTGAACTCACGGTTTGGCACGGTGGCTGTACCGAGTATTTTGATCTTCCACAACTCCAAAGCAGTGTCCCGCTTCAATGGCACTCTCAGGATCCTCGACAGCCTCGTCTCATTCGTCGCAAACGTCACGGGTTCGTATCTTGCTACGGATAAATGTGATTTATAGATCCTTCTCATTTAAGTTGTCTCGCTCATCTTAAAATAAAATTTTATTTACTATCTGTTACAACATGCTAGTTGACTTCATTCAAGTATAATTGTTTCATTTAGTTTTTTATGAATTCACTCAACAAACTATTGTGTTATTTTGACTGGGCAAATCAAAACTTTGATTTGTGTTGAATATTGCTATGGACAAAGTATGTGATAAATCTTTCTTTTATATTTGGGTTGCTTTGTTTTTGATTGTGTGGTCACTTCCTTCCAAATAGATTTTTAGTTTTTTACAAGACATCTTAATATAAAACAAGGCAGCTATGTTAATATTTTGCAGTTTAGGTCTGATTCAGGAATAGCAATCATGTGTAATCAAGTTGTGGGTCCTGTGTTGTTGTTGCAGGCCTCCAGGCCAACATGTCAGTGGGCGTGTTACCAGATGACTACCATGGCCCCCTTGCGAGCGCCCCCACCACCGGCCCTGATTACCTGCTCTGGCTTGCCTGGTCCTTCACGATCACCTTCTTCATCGTTGTGCTCGCGAGGTCCACCGTTGTCGCACACCTCGTTAACAGTGTACTCAGCTTCGGCCAGGAACACCAGGCCATACACTGACAGTGTAGAACACCAGGCCATACACTGACAGTGTAGAACACCAGGCCATACACTGATAGTGTAGCACACCAGGCCATACCCTGACAGATTAGAACACCAGGCCATACACTGACAGAGTAGAACACCAGGCCATACACTGATAGTGTAGCACACCAGACCATACACTGACAGTACAGGAACACCAGGCCATACACTGGCAGTGTAGGACACCAGGCCATACATTGACAGTGTAGGACACCAGGCTATACCCTGACAGAGTAGAACACCAGGCCATACACTGACAGAGTAGAACACCAGGCCATACACTGACAGTACAGGAACACCAGTGTAGAACACCAGGCCATACACTGACAGTGTAGGACACCAGGCCATACACTGACAGTGTAGGACACCAGGCCATACACTGACAGTGTAGAACACCAGGCCATACACTGATAGTGTAGCACACCAGGCCATACCCTGACAGAGTAGAACACCAGGCCATACCCTGACAGAGTAGAACACCAGGCCATACACTGACAGTGCAGAACACCAGGCCATACACTGATAGTGTAGCACACCAGACCATACACTGACAGTACAGGAACACCAGGCCATACACTGACAGTGTAGGACACCAGGCCATACACTGATAGTGTAGCACACCAGGCCATACCCTGACAGAGTAGAACACCAGGCCATACCCTGACAGAGTAGAACACCAGGCCATACACTGACAGTGTAGAACACCAGGCCAAACACTGACTGTATAGGACACCAGGCCATACACTGATAGTGTAGCACACCAGACCATACACTGACAGTACAGGAACACCAGGCCATACACTGACAGTGTAGGACACCAGGCCATACACTGATAGTGTAGCACACCAGGCCATACCCTGACAGAGTAGAACACCAGGCCATACCCTGACAGAGTAGAACACCAGGCCATACACTGACAGTTTAGAACACCAGGCCATACACTGATAGTGTAGCACACCAGACCATACACTGACAGTACAGGAACACCAGGCCATACACTGACTGTATAGGACACCAGGCCATACACTGACAGTGTAGGACACCAGGCCATACCCTGACAGAGTAGAACACCAGGCCATACACTGATAGTGTAGCACACCAGACCATACACTGACAGTACAGGAACACCAGGCCATACACTGACAGTGTAGGACACCAGACCATACACTGACAGTGTAGGACACCAGGCCATACACTGACAGTGTAGAACACCAGGCCATACACTGATAGTGTAGCACACCAGACCATACACTGACAGTACAGGAACACCAGGCCATACACTGACAGTGTAGGACACCAGACCATACACTGACAGTGTAGGACACCAGGCCATACACTGACAGTGTAGAACACCAAGCCATACACTGACAGTACAGGAACACCAGGCCATACACTGACAGTATAGGACACCAGGCCATACACTGACAGTGTAGGACACCAGGCCATACCCTGACAGAGTAGAACACCAGGCCATACCCTGACAGAGTAGAACACCAGGCCATACACTGATAGTGTAGCACACCAGACCATACACTGACAGTACAGGAACACCAGGCCATACACTGACTGTATAGGACACCAGGCCATACACTGACAGTGTAGGACACCAGGCCATACCCTGACAGAGTAGAACACCAGGCCATACACTGATAGTGTAGCACACCAGACCATACACTGACAGTACAGGAACACCAGGCCATACACTGACAGTGTAGGACACCAGACCATACATTGACAGTGTAGGACACCAGGCCATACACTGACAGTGTAGAACACCAGGCCATACACTGATAGTGTAGCACACCAGGCCATACCCTGACAGAGTAGAACACCAGGCCATACCCTGACAGAGTAGAACACCAGGCCATACACTGACAGTGTAGAACACCAGGCCATACACTGACAGTATAGGACACCAGGCCATACACTGACAGTGTAGGACACCAGGCCATACCCTGACAGAGTAGAACACCAGGCCATACACTGACAGTATAGGACACCAGGCCATACACTGACGGTGTAGAACATCAGGCCATACACTGACAGTATAGGACACCAGGCCATACACTGACAGTGTAGAACACCAGGCCATACCCTGACAGAGTAGAACACCAGGCCATACACTGACAGTGTAAGGCACCAGGCCATACACTGACAGTGTAGGACATCAGGCCATACACTGACAGTGTAGAACACCAGGACACCTGTCCTCGCGTTTGCCTTTGCTGCACTTGTATCTGCCTTTGACAAGGTTCTCGTGATCTTTTTTCTCCATTGTTGGAGCAAGTATTTTGGCAGCAGCTAATGCAGCGCCCGGTTTTGTAAATGAAGACCATAGGCTCTGTTAGACTATGACAGGTTCTTTCCTTTTCCAAGTGTGGCATCTTTTACTTCCCCTGGCATAGACACCACTCCAGGTCCAACAGATTTTAATATCTCTTCTGAAAGACACAGGCAAACTTGGATGAAAAAAATTGCCCAAGTTTTGAAATGGTCAATCCCGATCCACTCAACCGACAGTGAAGCTCTGTCCACCCACCAAACCCAATTACTGAATCTGTCAACTGGAAAATACCTCTGCTTGTTGTGGCAGCATGGATCATACTTCTGGAAATTTAACACAACAATAACGGAAACTTCATTACAACGAGAAAAGTACACATTATTGTACTCAGTTACACATAAATGTACACCTAAAAATTACTTTGTTACTCGAGTTAGGCAGCATTTTCTACTCGAGTAAAGTAACAAAGTGAACGTGATTGGTTGCTCACTATGCGCACTACACACCCTGCTTTTCTACGGTCAGCACATGTGGAGTTCCTTGGCCTTGTTCTGGCACATGTTGTCCAATTGATTCATTAGACAATGCATGGGCTGGTCTTAGATGCGAGACGATCAATGGTCAGGTTCTTCAACCGCAGCTGGCACAGTTGTCTTCAACACAGGATGATATCCTAAGAATGCTCTCAGATTTAAGTCCTCAGGATAATGTCCCATGAAAATTGATGTGATTGTTAATTTTTTTTTGATAACCGATACAGAATTTGTATGATGGTTATAGAGAACAAAGAAGCCACTTTAAAATATTTCCCAAATGCATTCAAGCTACACTATATGGATTTCTCATGTACGACATTGAGCTTTGGAATTTGGGGAGGATTGTGGCTGTATTTCATTTTAATATAGATTTGTTTCGAACATAAAAATTGTATTAAAGTATTTTTTGTGTATGGTGTACTCGAAAAATGTGTAAAATAAAATGGCAAACTGACAGGGATAGAAGAGGAAATATATTTGATGTTAGGCATATTTGTAAAAAAAAGCCAGCAGATTTGTCTGATTAGTACCGAGTAGATGGTAAATAAGGATGCCTTTGGCCAGTTAAGAAATAAAAAGTGTAATATGGAATTAACCGTAACTTCTAGTCAAAAACATGGTCGCAGCCCAGAAGATTAACATTCAATAGCTTGTATAATTTTGTAGGTATTTTAGTGACTAAGGGTTACTAAAACTGGCTGTGCTTTTCGTGGATTTGTCATAAATTGTATTTTCGTGGACTTTGTAGAACATTTTAATACATAGAAATAGGTAAGCACGCCAGTCAACTTCTAAAGTGTGATCTCATGTAACATTTCTTTGTTTAATGACATTTCAGTTTGTATCATTCTCTTAGTAATGAAATTATGCGCAATGTACTACCAGTTATACAGCTATTTATTAAACTGTTTAATAGTCATGTAACTATTGTAAATCAAATAAGAATGCATAATTATGTTACAATGTTTGATTAATTTTTGAATGTGCATCACGTTCAATTGATGTATTTGAGAAAATGTTTGTAAATAAATGTGTGCTCTGTAATAACAAACTGTTTGTTTTATTGACAGTAAAGTACAAGTTTATTGTTTTAATTTCTGTACAATTGTGACATAACACAGGAACGTATTCATATCTGGATATTAAAACCTGATTCTAACATGAATACGTGGACGGCCTTATCACCAAATCATACAGAATTATTATTTACATTTAAACAACATTTACTTAACAATAGCACTCAATGCTCTAACATCTAAGTACATAAACAGGTTTACAAAAAATTACAAACTGTATATAAAATAAAACCGTATGCAGTTGCACACTCGATTATTTCTCTTATATCAGTATGGGGAACGCAGCAAAATATGTGCAGGGTTTGAAGTTTACACACTCTTGTAAAACCTACTAGTATTGGAAACAACAAATAGTACATGTATAAACAAAGACTAACCTGTTCATGTGTGGTTTTATCTTATATTTCCCACTCAGTTCTGATTATAGGTGTCCGTCCGTCCAGTCACAACTTATACAAATGCAATGTGAGCACAACAAATGCAACTATATCGAACAAGATAAAAATTGAGCACAATTTTCACAAATTTTGTGAACGGAGTTCATTAAGAAATTAATTCTAATGGAAGTCGTTATATTAATACTCCATCAATAGATTAATGATTTTTAATTTCTTATACACACATTTACCGCTCAAGAAACTTGTTTATTTGATCCGACTATTTCCATATTGAACCGAGATGTCAGCCAGGAGCTTCCACCAGTCCTACGACTGGTGTCACATGACATTGGTCATGTGACACACCCGTGATTTTAGTTTGTTGAAGAAGACTGGGGGATGTGGTTGAAATATCCAGATACAAAAAAAAATTCTTGAGTCTGGTCTTTCAGAATTCTGAATGTATTAATACATTGCCAAAGCTGGTTTTGTGGCATGTGTTATACTGACATTTCATGTCACCAGGTTTTTGCCTGGTGTAACCAAATATAAGCGCCCACACTGAAATAATGTACATATTTCATGTTAAATATTTGCGACTTGGACAAGTTTGAGTTGCATCATTCTACGACTCAATATGAGTCAGAAAGAATAGTCACTCATACTGTGTGCCTACCAGGTAGTTTCAGTCATTTAGAAATGGAACATTTGACGGGCAGTAGTACACTATCAACACATGTATCCTAGTATTAAGAACATTATCTTAAAAGTTGTGGAACAGACAAGGTTAAGCTTAAGTTATTTCACTGATATTGCTAGCAGAATTGGGAAGAACACTTAAAAAATTAACAGGGTCGTGCTAAGTGACAGAAACCTGGACGGGGTACTGAAATATGACAAACTGGCTAATTCAACTACAGTGTACATTGCAACATGAGCCGGTGATACAATAATTTTGACAACTGGGATTACAGCATTATTTCCTGTCTGGGCAATGATACAGGCTGAACTCCATGTGAGTATTAAAGGTGATGTTATCAACTGGCCCAAACTCTGGGTCTCATTATTTACATAAAACAATACTAAGCAATCGTGAATGATTGGTAGGTATATTACCCATTATTTAAGTCTTATTATTATATTTAAATTGTAACCACCCCCGAACAGAGTTTTACTCTGGATGTGAACGTGTAAATAAAGTACTATTATTGACACATTACTAATATTTTAGCATTTCAAAACTTAATAACAGTATATTGAAGATCAGACTGTCTCCGTGGCTATTGCTGCACTGTTGTCAATTTCTCAGGTCAACTACCGTGATGGTACCATGTGCATTCTTCGTGACGTGGGGGCATGCCTGAAATAAAATGCTACCCGTCAGCTAATAGGAATCAGACTGTCATACATTATAAAATGACATCATTGTTTTATGGGTAACTTATTCAAGACATTATTATTGATACATGTAGTTTGAGTTCAACTGAATAACGTTAGCTTAGGATAGACACAATTGGAGACATTGTAAACAGTTATCGTAGGTGTTGGCCTCTGGACGACTAGATGGTGTCTATGAATGTGATTCATGGTACATGGCTGGAGTTTCTTGCACATGGTTTATTGGTTATGGGGCATTAGTATTTAAATAGCAACAAATTAACATGGGGAAACCACATAAATATTTCGCAGATTAGTATAATGTAAGCTATAATAAAAGTTGTACAAGATGACAGATGTTTATAAAATAATAATAGGCACGCACGCATGCATGCACACACACACACATACACACACAAACTTACGCTAACATACTCACGCACACACACACAAATACGCACACACAGACAAGCAGACACAAACATGCAAACACACCACACGAACACACACCACACGCATGCTTGCATGCACTCACGGATACACACATGCATGCATGCACGCACACACTAACGCACACACAGCAGTTATCCCTACACTGGTGCTGCTCTGTTTACCTCAAACAGTGGTGGATTATTTGGATGAGGATGAAAGCCAGTTTGTCGACAGTTAGCTATGTAGTTGAGACCATAATCCGATGTCAGGCGCAGGTAACCGATTCTGCAACAACATAAATGCTGGATGATATAACTGAATGAAGGAATAATTATCAACTACAAAGCAAACAAAACTCAAATAGTTATTTCTACATCATTAAAGCATAGAAGGTTGAAAGTTTAGAAAAAAGCAATAAGTAGTTTCCCTACTATTAATTAATACAAGATGCAAGTATAACACTTTTGTAATTTTTTGGGTTTATAATAAACTATTTGCTAATTAACATGCCACATTACAATTGTTATTTATGGTAAGCTGAATATAAATTAATAATATGAATTACTGAAAAACCATTAGAATATTTACATTAGGCTTAAGAACAAAAACAAAAAAATCTGTATCTCTTGTGACTGTGAGATCACGTTAATGTCAGTCCCATCTCAATTAGGGATGTAAAAGAACCATTGAGGACGACAAACACCCTGGCAGTGATCACCCTAAAAAAAACTGCTTGGCAACAATATTCTGAAAAGGTTGCTTAGTTGTATGAAACCTAATAAAACCATCAAAAGTAACCACAATACATACAATAGAGTATATATATAGTTGGAAATAACTACAAAAAACAATGGAGAACAATGATGACACAAAACTTACTCATCGAACTTGACAGAGCAGACAATGGCGATGGCCTCGGGCATCATGAGTTGATAGGAGGCATGCGTGTGAAGGTCTACACTGGACAGGAACACTGTCTGACTCGGGTGGGTCTGTCATGACAAACAGCACACAGTTGCAGGGTAAACATGCTTCAAAGTTCAAAAAAGTTTTCAAAATCTCATATTCATATTCGTCAAATATATTTTGTTTAAATCCTCACACCAAATGTTTTTCTTTATGAAAATGCATAAGTGGTGTGGCATGTGTGTGTGCGTGCATGTGTGTGCATGTGTGTGCATGCGTGCATGCATGTGTGTGCGTGCATGTGTGTGTGTGCATGTGTGTGTGCGTGCATGTGTGTGCATGTGTGTGTGTGTGCATGCATGTGTGTGCATGCATGTGTGTGCATGCATGTGTGTGCATGTGTAAACATGATGGCATCCTCACATGTATCCAGCCGAGAGTGATGAGGTCGTACTTGTCCTGGTACTCAAACAGCTCCTCCTCATTGTGGGTGGAGCAGGAGTCTGGAGTACACGTCTGCTTTGGGATCACCAGGTGGGTAATGGAGAATGCATTACGACTCTGTAACACAAACCATAATTTGGGATAGTATCAATTTAATGAGTTAATAATACTATAATACTTCCACATATACAATACTTAAGTTCAGCTTAGTCTCAGAAGAAGTCTATGAAATTCGTTCTTTTTATTTACGTAAAATAAACAAAAATGTGTTGGGATATGAAGAAATAACTGGGTATATATGTCCTAGAACAACAAAACCTTAACCAGAAAGGCCATAAAATAAAGAGGTTTTGTTTCATAGGGTCGTACATCAATCCCTGAAAGATTGGCACCCGAGGTGCAAGCCGTCTAGAAGTAAAATTGTACCATACACACATACGCATGCATGCGCACACACACACACACACACACACACCCCCCCATCCATCCATACACACACACACCAGCCTGACTGTAGACAGCTGTGCTACGAGACACTAACCAGCTGTCCACAGAGGATGCCGCAGGTCTCCATGTTGCGGGAGGAGTTGGCCTGGGCCAGTCGCAGGAACTTCTCCAGGAGCTCCTCTGGTACAATGATGTCCCTCAGACCATGCTTGTTCCGCGTCTGGCCGCCTGTGCTCGTGAAGTGGTCAATGCGTGGCTTGGTGGACCGGTCGATTTCAGGACGTCTACAAATAGATGGTACGACAAAGTCACATACATACTAAAAAATAGTAAATTTTTGAGCTTCTTTAATTTTGTGATAAGACAAGCCTACCTACCATTAATTTTGATGTATGCTAAAAGTCGCTGCGTTAACATCTCATTTAAAAAAGCCACGATCTCGCTCGCAATGAAGAATGAATGTGTTTTGTGCAAATAAACTCAACAGTTAGGTTGGTCAAAATATAAGTGATGAATGGAACATTTCTATGATTCTGATATCAGCTATTATTATCTGCACAATACATTACATGATGTGACTATACTGGTGCTAGCGTGTTTTCGCAGTTTCGCCGTTTTAAGATTAAGTACTTTACTCAAAGCAACTTTTCAAACAATTTGTTTGCATAAATTTAATCAAATATGTAGTAGATTTAGAATATGAATGTCTGATGGAAGAATTTGTCCAGATTTTTCGTTAAAATAATTTTGTATAAATTGCATACGGCAAAAATGGGAACCACCGGTATATATAAACCATTCACATACGGTAAACATCAAAGAACCAGATTTGCAAAAATTGTATGAAATACTTCATCAACATGTAAACCAGTCGAAGAAGCAGGTATTACCAATGTCATGTAAGCATCAAGAGTCTTAGATGGAGACGGCTAGGGCACATTTGCCGAATGCCTACTGGTGCACTACCTAAGATGGACAACATTGCCCAAAAGAGATATGTAGATGAACAGTGGAAGACGAAATGAAGGCCTGTGAGCTGACGTTGAGTACGATCAATGCACAGGGTGGGTGAGTGAGTGAGTGAGTGAGTGAGTGAGTGAGTGAGTGAGTGAGTGAGTGAGTGAGTGAGTGAGTGAGTGAGTGAGTGAGTGAGTGAGTGAGTGAGTGAGTGAGTGAGTGAGTGAGTGAGTGAGTGAGTGAGTGAGTGAGTGAGTGAGTGAGTGAGTGAGTGAGTGAGCGATGTAAGCATGACTTGAATGTGCAACACTCACGTTGACTCGTAAGACGGCGGAGGCACTGAAGGTATTGCATCGTTGACAAACGGCAGGGGTCCCGGGCTCGGTGTGTCAAACATCATCGGGGGTGAGGCAGGCGCTCTAGAGGGGCTAGGCACGGGGGGGCTGGGGGCTGGGGGGGTGGGTAGGCGTGTCTTCACTGTAGACTTCGACTTCTCCTCCTCGTGCATCTTGAGAGCAAGGAAGTAGTCTTCCTGCTCCTGTCGTCTCCTCTCCTCCAGCTCCCGTCTCATCCTCTCCTCCTCCTTCCTCCTCCTTTCTTCCTCTACCCTGCGTTCCCCTTCCCTCTTTCCCTGTAGGGGTGAGAAAGGGTAACGGTAAGCTCTAATAAAGCGAGGTATCCCTAGGATTGCTCGAAGTGCTTAACATTTAACTGCAGACCTGTCTGTTCAAATGCCTCCACCGGGAAGTATTCAGCCACACTACAATCACTGCACAAAGACTATTCTTTCACATGTGTGATGCTGCATGGCACACCTCAGCATAAGTTGGAAAATCACAAATGGAGATTTCAGCAATTCCTGAAATTAAATATATTTTGGTAAGAAATAAACCAAACTAAATCTATGGGAAAATTACACAAAACCTTCCTGCCAGGGAAATTAGCAACGCACAACATTAGGACATGTAACTAAGGAAACAAACATTGAATTCAGTGTATTATCTCAGTGATTTTCTTTTAAAATTGCACGACAAAATCATGGAACAATGTCAATGTACATAGCAAAAAAAAGTAGACATAATTTACACCAAAGATTGTTATATTGCGAGGCCTTGTATTTACATTGTATCATCGTAGTAGGTACAGACAAACCATCTTAATGGCAAAAAACGAAGTACCAATTCAACTACACTGAAGCTGGTTTTGGTGAAATTGTGATTTTGATATTTTGGGCCCATTTATCTGCTAAAGACACATTTGTACAACATTGTCATACGTGACTTATGCCAGGCTGTTTCACGCTGCGTCACATATGTCCATTAGTGTCTACAGCCAGGTAATAATGTATACAGCTAAGTCAACTAAAGCAATGTGGAGTAAACAAAATTGCCCAAACTTAAAATGGTACCAAGGGGACCCAAATATTCTAACTACTTTGCCACCACGTACCAGCATTCAAAATATACGCTGTCCAGGTGGTCACTGACCATCTATTTTGCCATCGGGTCAGTAACTAGTCCGTGTGACCGCCTACTTTTCCAGGGAAATTGCAACATTTAACAGCAATAGGTCGCCTAGAGAAACATGTTTGATGATATAATGTCCCATACGAAAGCTATGGAGCATTTCATTGATTGAGTCACAGTGTTGCTGGGCACTTTATACACCTTCTGTCATGACAATGCTTTGAAGAGGATCATTCCTAAAGAGACTGCTGCCACATCATAGCACAAGGGTGACATTCGGATACCAATCAACGTGCACAGGAGGCACCAGTCTCATACATTCCTGGCCTCAGAAGAGCTGTGGAAGGGCTACGAAGTGTTTGCGTTGTATATCAACAATTGATGTTGCTCAGCACGGTCAAGTTATAATGTTCTATTTTTAATTACCAAAATTATTCTTAGAGGATAAATCATACCTGACACACATTTATTAATTATCAGCTGCTATTACAACTGTACTTTTTTTTAAATATTGTTTTGCAGCCTGTTTAAGTTCATGCACTGTACTGTTGTTTTTTGTGTAACTTGATAAAATATGGACTAGTAACTTTGCTGCCGGACCAGTAACTTTTTGAAGTTGTTGGTCAGCCGGGTAAATGTCAAACACTGCTGCTTACCACATATATCAACATATTATTACATAGCCCAGGATAATATATGTTTTCATGTAATGCACAATGTTTCGATTCTGAGAGGTTTAGAATGAGTGCAGTAAAACACCCCAATGACACCAAGCAATAATCGACAACAACACGTTTTAGAGTTCCAATAATGCTTCAGTATATTTACATCTCCACCCACAATAAAGAAATGTCTAACAAGTACATTACAGTGCACCTGCTAAGCACTTGTCTGACAGTAACAAATTTATACTTAACAAAATGTGCCATGTTGTGGAAGATAAGAAACACATGTGTACTGGTTAATTTAAGACTGCTTTTAAATAAATACCCACCTCCTCCTCACTGCGAAGAACTTCTTCATGTTCAAATTTCTTGGTGAGCTTCTTTTTGACTTCTTCTGCCTTCATAAATACTTCTTTCAACATCTATGGAAAACACACGTACATATACACTTGACATAGAATTAAACCTCAGAGAAAAGAGAAAAACAAGAATAACATATGCAGCTGAATTAATGTATTAATTTGTAGCAGATTGTCTTGTTGTAGAACAACAACAACAACAACAACAACATACATACTGTCTTGTTGTAAAACAACATAGTCTTGTTGTAGAACAACATATGGTCTTGTTGTAAAACAACATAGTCTGGTTGTAGAACAACATATGGTCTTGTTGTAAAACAACATAGTCTTGTTGTAAAAAAACAGTCTTGTAGTAGAAAACACATACAGTTTTGTTATAAAACAACATAGTTTTCTTGTAGAACAACACATATTTAGTATGATAGTATTACACACTGCCTTGTAAAACAACATACATACCGTCTTGTTATGAAACACACACACAAAGTTTTATAGGAAAAAACATACATACTTGCTTGTTGTTGGTTTTCTCTTTAGAAGCACCTATGCTTTTATAATCAGGGTGCTTTGGCAATCTTTCAATAAACAACCTGAAATATGAGATAAAATAGTTGTGGTCGTCCAATTTCTAGCAAAAAATAATGTAATAACTTTTTAATTTATTTATAACAATAATAATCATAATGTGTATAGCACCCAAATCCTCTTAAAATTAAATGTTCTTGGGTGCTTTACATAACACTTGTAAAAAAATGTAATAAAGCGTTAAATATTTATTAACAATAAATAGTGAAGAGCGGTAAAATTAAATAAATATATGAAAATATATATTATATATATGTAAATTATAAGTTGTATGCATATACATACAAAATTAAAAGCATCACAATTATTAGTATATACTAATTAATTACTATTAAAAAGGAAATGTTATGCAATCATGTTAGTTGTATGTCAATTTAAAAAAATTTGGTTTGAAATGTTTCTTGAATGAGCTGAGAGGCCTGAGATTTTTACGGTTCTCAATTTACAACTAGCCCCAATCTCCCCATATTCATGATGAAAGAAGTAAACTGACGTGATAAACTTTGAGTAGAGAACAAATGCACATTCAAGATTGCCTTCGTCATAGTAGACGTTTGCCATCCGGATCATCTCTCGTCCAGAGCGGAAGTATCGCTTAGGTGGGATTAGTGGATCGATTTCGACATCGCAGCCATAATCACAGACGGCTCGCACTCGGGCGGCCGGGTCTCGAACATCCTCAAACATCACTCTGGAAAAAAGCTAACATGTTATTATATAATACATCGATGGTGCACCATTATATTTAAAACAACAATGTAATTATCATGTCTGATGATTATTAATTTATGAAGTGCCAAAATTATATGCAGTAGTATGTTTGGTGCAGTACATACATACTCCATGTTATATAAGAAAGTCAACATGTATACACATGACATCCCCACAAAAAATAACAACATGTACATTCTTGAGACAGACACTTGGTTAATAGAGCAATGACATTAGTAAATACAAAAACTGGGGAGGCTCCAATGATAACGACAATTTTGTCTTAGTTACCTACCACATCGACATCAATTTTGATGAGCTTACGTGTTTACCTGTGAAGTGTAATTTATAGGTGGATATGTATGGGTATACTATGCGTTATAAGCTTATAATGCATAGTAATGTTTTTTACATACACATATATAGATATTATGCCTATTTGTCTCAAATGAAAATTGAAACTTCTTCTTAGAATTTCTACTGTTTCACAGGACTCCCTTCAACTAGCTCTACATCTACGTTCTCCATTTTCAACAATGTACAACAATTTAGGAGATTATCTTCCTTTCTGGGAGGTCGGGAGTTATACAACAAATCCTGCAGACTCCCGGAATATCCGTGAGATATATCTGAGTGAGTTGGCAGGTATGAAGGTATTGATCAATAGAATTTTGTTAAGATTGAGATACCTGTCTATGACAGTTTACACATTAACCCAAAATTTTGACCAAGTTTTTAAATGGCAGTCAGGTGGAATTAAAACCTTGTCACCTCAATCAACAGTCCAGTGCTCTAACTGATCATTAGACCCCCACCCCTTCATTTATCTTAAGTTAAGGCTTAGATTAGTTTTACTCTTGGACTTAGGCACTATCTAATGTCACATGTATAGAGGGCATGGTAGTGTAGTGATGAGCACATCCCCCTGGCCTGGCATGCCAGAGTAAGGAGTTTAAGACCTGGACCAGGCATGGTACATTTGGTGCAAACACCTGACTCTCAATATTGGGGACTGTGTATTGCTCGTGATTCAAAGATCACATTAATGTCAGTCCCATCTCAACTTGTGACGTAAAAGTGACGACAACATGCACCGTGGCAGTGACCATGCACACGCAGTGCCAGCATTATTTTGAAAAAAGGCTTACTTGTTGAATGAGACCCAATAAGAACATAACATTCTAACTACCATATATATATATATGTATATATATATATATACACATACACACACAGACTAATATGTTAATAGAACGTTGCTGAGCGATGGAAACAACTAAGAGTAGGAAACAACTAGGAAACATATCCATCAACAAATTGTTGAACAGTTCAACAATTAACATTTCTTCTAAATCTTCCTTTTCTTTACCAATTACTTTCATTTTACGAAGGCCTTAAAAAAGCCTAATAAGTTTATTTTATAATAATTTTTTAGTCTTAAAGTAAACATAGTGGCTTCTGTTGTATTGTAATCCGTTTACCGTAACACAGTGTCGGTAGTGGACGATGGCACACTGGATATAATATCATATATGATTTGTTGTCACATGGTTACTAACATAGCTATGACTAGCCACTGTGTATCAACATAATGCTTGGCATTGGCACTGCTGCCGCTGCTAGTGCTAGCCGTGCTGGCAAGCCAAATTGAAATTACTAGTCTTTTAAACATTGCATGATTTATTTTTAGTTCAAACTTCTATTTTAATCAACGTTTCTAATCCCATCTTAAATGTATTTAGTTTCACGCGAAGACATTTAATTACCACTTACATAACGTAGGTAGCCTGATATGATCAGAAATGAAACATTCATTTTAAAACGCCCTATATCCCTATTATCGACCACGTCTTGTTTACCTATAGGACGATAAATGCTACCTGCAATGTCATTGGTTATATATGATATATTTTGATAATATTAATTATTAACATGGTTCAGACATGGTAGGAATTATTTTGGATAATCTGCAATATTAAATGAAATAATGCATAATCAGGATATTTGGATTTATTTAACATTAGTAGCCACATCAAAAACCATACGGCGTAAACTAATGTAACCTTGCTTCTGGTTGGTTAAAGAAGCTTCCGGTCAACACAGGCAAACAAATCGAGAGCCGAGAAGTTTATAATACAATTTCGCCGATTTACTTAGTGAGTACAATGTTTGTACGAGCTATTAAGTAATGGTTAGATAGTTTGAATATAACAGCGTAGTTAGCAACAGCGGCATTGGAATGTATATGTATGTATTCACTGCCAATTGCATGATCGCCGTTCGTCCTCACTAGGACTAGGAATCCTAGCAGACCTAGGCTGGTGACTAACAATCTAAGTTGGAACTGCATTCCAATTCCTAATTATAATATTGTACCTTCATAATATTGCTTTTCTTAGTGGGCTTGTTGTTCCGATTCCATTCTGTTATGTCCGGTTGGTGTTTATGTATACATCTGACAAGGCATGAGTTATTTGTTTAAAATGAATGTCATAATTAATATTTTCAAAATATAATTATTGCATGAGTGATGAGATCAGTGACTATTCCATGTGACTGTGTTGCCATGCAGTGATGCACTGCAATACGTCAGATTCCTAGCAAACTGCATCTACAACTAAGATACATTATCCGTTACTGTTTGGGACTTTGAGCTGTTGATGCTAAAATACTAATTAGTAAGGATGTAGATTAGTCATTGCATTGTTTTCTTTGAATTATTGATAGACTATTCACTATAAAGTCCATATCATACGTCGCTTATGTTCCACAGATCCTCAATGAAGTAACATTATAAATTTTTTAAAAGCTAAGTCCTAGTGATCTTACCTTTGAACTGTCATAATGCCTCAAAGAGACATCCGGTTTGTTGATACAACTCTCTGCTTTTCTGATACACTGTACAAATATCTATAGTCTATACAGATTACAATACATAGAGAATTGCATGCATAACATCATTGTACTAATGTATACTATCTCATTTGCATGTAAGTGTCCTGGTGACAAAATATTAATCTATTTAAATGTAAATGCTTTATACTAATTAACAGTAACTAT
Source organism: Escarpia spicata (assembly GCA_963995525.1). Lineage (NCBI taxonomy): Eukaryota > Metazoa > Annelida > Polychaeta > Sabellida > Siboglinidae > Escarpia > Escarpia spicata. The sequence continues at coordinate 16,236,216 of OZ023210.1, forward strand.
TGAGTTTCACTGCATCCATTGTAGCTTTACTGCAGAGAGTTTATTGCTAAATACTCATTGTGTGCTGCAATTGTTGTTTGTCCTTCATGTGTGAAGATGACTGTTAAGGGGCGGTATGGTAGCTAGAATGGTGGTTTTTTATCAATTACATATCTTTAAATCACTTATTCATCGGTAATGTGTGGCTCTTTCAAACAATCAATGCGGTTATTAATCTTTGACAGTCATTTACAAAAAACAGGGCTTAACTTTGCCAGCTGTGGCTGGCCAATGGCGCAAAGATTATCTTGGTGATTAATTTTTAAATAATGGGGGTCAGCTGTCGAATATAAAGATTGGCCAAATCTATAAATAATGTCTGTTCACTTGCCCTGACCATTGTGTGCCAGTGGCAAAGAAAAATCATCATTCACTTGTTATAATTGATCAATAAATGTTGACAACACAGGATAAAATTACTAAAACTCCAGCAAGGAAGCTGCCATTGCTGTAGGGTGGTAATGGTATAATTTTAGTGATAAGGGGCCAGCAGTAGAGGCAGAGAATGTCATCATTCACTTGAAACAATTTAGTACTACAAAGTCTGCCAGGTCACTATGATTAAAATTAATTAGTAACTGCCTGACTGTAACTTGTAAGGGTATTCCCAGGCAATGTGAATGGGCCGGCATGTCTGCGTCTGAGAAGGGGTGGATTGGCCACAGTGTGGACCGTTGGGCAGGGGGAAAGTGTTATTATGGAAATAGTTTTCGTCAAGTAATCAACCCGGCATTTATGTTTTCCATGACTGATTGAGCTTTCGAAGATCATGAATCATATGTATATTATATTATAGCAATGCACTAAGTGTATTATGGTTACTTTAAAGCTTGAGCCATTTTTGTAGTAATTCAGATAGTTAACATATTTATTAGTTAATATTATTGCAGTGTAGTACAGGTGCATTTAACTGACAACTATTCACATGGCCATCATGCAGTAAAACGTTTATTTCCAGTAAGGATAACTAAGAATATATATATAATGGTTCATGAGAAAAAACTGGAAAGCAGATGTTCACTTACAAACCATTGGAAGTCTTCAGGAGCCATTTTCGATGCAAAATGTCATTATAATAATTATAATAACACTTCTTAAGTTAAATAAATCACTGTTAGTTTGTGTGGATAATTGTAGCGGTTACACACAAAAACTTGTAAAGTAGACCTGTGAATTTTGGGAGAGACCTGTATTGCGTGGTCAGTTTTATGGAAATAAAGTAATATGATTAAATTGTTATTAGTTGTGAAATATTGGTCATGATGAGACCTAAAGCTAGACATATACACTGTAGCGCCTCATCCAAATTATTGTTCTGGTATGCTGTAGAGTGGCATTACAAGTAAATTAATAAGATATATTTTAAATACTAATGTAGAAAATGTGCAGTTATTATTGCTAAATAAAAGTTCAGGGGCCAACTGGCCCCTAAATATTTTGGCAAAATTTAAGCCGTGGAAACCCGCATTTACAATTTTGCATTTACAATTACATAGTTTGAAAATTCAAAATAATCGTCTTTAAAAAAATCTATCTAGCTGCCATACCAGCCCTTAACTTTTTTAGCATAGAAATTACTTCTGGATTTTGTAACCCTGTTGTGCCCCTATATAATGGCTAACCACCCAGTTTGTGTACTGAGAAAAGTAAATCGGTCTAAATAAGTACAATTATGTCTTTTTGAAGACACATCTACCCACAGACACAGGTAAAGGTAAAGTAGAACTTGGCACCTGGGAGGTGATATATTAACAGTGCCTCCAAGTTAACATATTAATATCTAAATAGAGATGATTATGAAAATAAGACATGTATGCCCCTCAGAAATGACAGAGGCAGACCTTTCGATATATTCACTTCTCATTCTGATGCTGACGAGGAGACCATAGGGGTCTCAAAAGCTCCATCAAGTCTGAAAGTTGGATTCTTGGATGTCTTTCTATAAGTTGTACTTTGTTTTGTAATGAAAAAGTTTGTTGTAGGAAACAGTGTGCTGTTAGAAAACATTGATAAACACAACATCATATTGCAGAAACATACATTATTGAAGGTTTAATTTAAACCCTGTTCCATAATTCCTCTATAGAGTGTTGACTTTGTGTCGAGAGAGTATTTTAGAAAATAGTATGCTCTAAAAATAGTAAATTTTATGAAAATAAATCATGTCATGCTAAATAAATTCACTCTTGGTTTAGTTGGACATCAACTCTTAATGAATAGAGGTGAATTTCAGACAGACTGATCAAATTTTAAATGATGCATAGCTTGTTCAGTGTTGTTTTGTGGTCAGTTAAGCAGTCAGTTACATTGGGATTGACATGCCAGTTCTTACATATTAATTATTACTTACGTTAAAAAGTAATTCTATTGAAAAAAAATTTATGTCACATATCTTTTTAGCACTTCTCTAATCTGTTTTTTTGGTATTGTGTACATGTCTATGGTTGCTTTGTTCACACACTTACATCGGCTCAGAATTTGTATTTTTGGAGGTGGAATTACAAATTACACTATAATTGACTCCAAGGCTGTATGGTTTTACTGTTAGTTTGTTAAAAAATAGCTGGTTGGTCACAGGATTTTCTACAGACTTCACGACTGCACACATCTTATAAAGGCAGATGTTTTTCCATGTACACTGTATATATATTAGACTATTAAAAGTTTCTGGTAATAGAAGATTTGGTAGTAAAAACGTAATGTAATGGTTACAGTTTCTATTGGGTGGATAGATGTACTATTTCCCATTAACACTTCACAAAACAATTGTAGGATCTGTGACTGATTTTACAGTGGGACTTGACTATAGATGTGAGCGTGGTGATGTCTAATATTAGCCGATAAATTCATGTAAATGTGCTTAGAACAAGTCACACCATTGCTTGCTGTATGGTGTTTCACAGCAATCTGCATGATAACATGGAAGGCTAAGCAGAATTGTGGCACCTTTCCGGTCAGTATGTATTTTAAGAGTTTAGACACTGCCCGCGATCGATTTAGTCCATCTCAAATCAGGTCCATTGATGATCAAGTCTGTAATGTGAGAATATATTGTGATGGTGATAGTGTGATGTGCACAGTCGGTTTTATAAATGAGTACAACTTGTATTTTGTTACATTGGGATCATTGGGTACCTTAGGAATTTGTTACATTGGGATCATTGGGTACCTTAGGAATTTGTTACATTGGGATCATTGGGTACCTTAGGAATTTGTTACATTGGGATCATTGGGTACCTTAGGAATTTTTAATTAGCCAATGTTATAACCTGTATAGCTTGGCAACTTTTGCCATTTTTTGTGTGAAATCTGTTAAAGATACATCTCTACAAACAAGCTAGCCTTGGTAATCCTGGGGGTTCTGTTTCGTATTTGGAATGAGATTAGCAATGTATACAGCTACTAAAAAAAATTAATTCCTGATCAATTTTAGTTGAATGCGTACACTTGAACTATCCCAAACAAATCTGTGTAGCTTAATATAGATCTACAAGTACATGACAGACTCGGAAAATATATTTGTGTTCTTTAAAACTGATCACAGGACCACAATTGAAGTTATGGTGAAACTGTTTTTTAATATATATATATCAGGGATGGATCAAGTACATGTACAATGTACATAAGTACAAGTATTTCAAATTTTTTCCAAGTACAAGTACTTTTCTAAAAATGTAGACAAATACAAGTACTTGTCTAAAAATACAGGCAAGTACATGTACTTAATGAAAAACTAAAGTACAAGTACAATGTACTCTCGAGTACATTGAATGCGACATTTATATTTCATAATGGTGAAAATCAAAGCAATGAAAACAAAAGCACCAGTATTATGCATTTATTCATTATTTAAGTCAAGGCATAAAATACTGGCTTGTATGAGTACTTCAGAACATATATATCGGCGATAATAGAATATATTCTTAATATATAGCATACTGGCGTAATAAAAAACATGCATATATAGTACATATTTGCAATAATCTAACATAGCATTACCTTCATTCTAGTTGCTTTGTATATTTGTAGGAACAACACAGTGATCAAATGCTGCTGATTTGTTTGCCACATCTGTACTCTGCAGACTTGTAGATATAACTGACAATGTGCTTGCTTGTCTGCAGTGCCAGGTACTAAACATCAACATGTCTGAGGTTCTGAACAGATTGCAGTTGACTACTTAACTTCACTTTCCCATAACCCGTAAGGATCATTGGGGCACCACTGATGACTTCTTAACCAGCTCCACATTTCCCTGTTCTCCACAGCCCTCTGGGAGTCGGCGAACTCCAGTCCAGTCCACTCTTTGATGTTGTCTTCCCACCTCTTTTTCTGTCTACATCTTCTTCTCCCCCCTCTCACGGTATCTTGCAAGATGGTCATGACAATGGAGCGCATCAGCCTTATTTTTGAACTGACATTGGTGTTACTGTCGTTCCATATGGGTTTCAACCTAGTAAGTGCTGTTGTTGTCTGTGCAATCCTGTCATCTCAGGTTTGGAAACCTCGTCTGTGATGATTGATCCCAAGTACTTGAGAAGCTTTTTATTGTTTCAAGTCTGTCCGTTAACTTTGACCTCTGTGTTGATGCCTTGTGTCTTGTTTGTCATCAGTTTGGTCTTCAGTGCTGATCTCCTTGCCGTATGCTATATAGGTTTTGTCGAGGCACTCCACCATGTTGACTAGTTCTTGTTCTTCTTGTGCTAGGCCGCAGATGTCATCAGCGAAGCGAAGGTTGGTGATTGTCCTGCCTCCAATGCTGATGGTTTTCCAAGGCATCACTCATGATGCTTTCCAAAAAGATGTTAAAGAGGGTGGGTGATACTAGGAATCCTTGTCAAATTCCCACTGTTGTTCGAAACCAGTCTCCTATGCTGTCATTGTAGATGACTGCACTGGTGGCCTTGTCATATAGGTGTTCAATGGTTCGGACAAGATTGGAGCAAATCTTGTACTTCCTCATGGTCATCCAAAAGGCTGCATGCCTTACTCTATCAAAGGCCTTCTTAAAACCTATGAAGGCTTTGCTGGTGTTGAAGGTGTTTCTCGCAAAGGATTCTAAGGTTGAAGATCTGTTCACTGGTGCTCCGTCCTGTTAGAAAACCCGCCTGTTCTACAGCGATGATCTTTTCCGACTGGGTTTTGAGTCTGTTGAGTAAGATCTTCAGCATGACTTTGCTCGGGTGACTAATAAGGCTGATTGTTCTATAATTTTGGCACAGCTGTAGGGTGCCTTTCTTGGGAAGTGTGATGATCAGTGACTGGGTCCATGGGGTGGGCTATTCTCCTGTCTGCCAGATCTTGTTGCAGGTTGTTGTGGGGGGGGGGGGGGGGTGATCAAGACTACTATTCAGTCATTATCTTAAGCCAAGGCAATTATGTCTACCACAAAAAGTCCATGATACAAGTGAACTGGTGGTTTCTGAGCATCTGAAGCCATTACAGCTGATCAAGAGATCAGTTAGTGTTAGTTTATCCCATGTAATGGATTCATGGCTTCAAATCTCAGCTGACGTGCATGTAAGCGCCTGTGCTTCTCCTCCCCTTTATGTATATAAACTAATCAACACGTAGTCATGCATCATCAATTATGTTTCATGTTATGAAGCTTTGTGTAAAATAAGAATAAGTATACAGTAATTTTCACTTCAGCCAATTTGTTTAATCCTTCAAACAAAGTCAAATATATAACGAAAACATAAAAGTAAAGTCCCAAGTACTGCACTCAGCAAAATAGCAAGTACAAATCCAAGTACAGTACTTGCTGTACTTAAGTACTTGAACCCATCCCTGATATATATATACAGGCTGCAGTACACTATAAAGAATGGCACGTGTTATTGTGAACAGTTAAATGAAACTACATTCTACTTTCATGCGAAGGTTTGTACATACAGATGCTTAGTGAAACTGACTACAGGAGATTTATACTTCTGTGTTGAGTCTGTTCTGATCCTGATATTTTGACAATATGTGTTTGGGGAGTGTAAAAAATGGGGTTGTCCATCCCACCCAGAAGTAAAACCTAAACTTGTACATAGCAACAATCATCATAAATTCATAACTGGCATTTTCAAGAAATGGGTGGTTTTGACATAATCGGTGGACATATATCCGGCATGCTTTTACTTAGCATTGCACTAACCAGGCGGTGTATGACTGTTGCTGGTTCTATGATGACAGGGCCGAGGGGTACTACTGCTAACCACTGCCGTCTAATCACCACCAGCATCCTAGGTGTGACGTCTGATGGGCAATGGTGTGGTGAAGACGGGTCAGGACTTGGGTCCCTTTGTCAGCACCGTTGCCCCACCAGTCACCTGTGCCAGTCACGCGAGCTTACAGGTAATGCCTAACCTATGCTTCAGCACTGCGTGTTGACTGAGTCACCCTTTTCGCAAGGCACCTTTCACTGTGCACAGTTTTTTCGAGGTCTGGCATTTTATTGCAAAATGCTTGTGAGATGTTAGGTCGAATGTTCTTCATTTCACATAGATCTGTAAACGTCTATGTTTCTCAACTTTCTTTTCTCCATTGTTATGTGTGCTTTGTGTACATACTTTCCTGAAATACCACTTTTGTGGTGTGAAAATGCACCTTGCATGCACACATATCTGTACACATGCACACACACATGTGTACACATGCATACATATGTGTACACATGCACACACACACACACACACACACATGTGTACACATGCACACACATGTGTACACATGCATACATATGTGTACACATGCACACACACACACACACATGTGTACACATGCACACACATGTGTACACATGCACACACACCATATTTTGCTGTGATAGCAGTGTGTATATGGGTGAGATTTCGTTGCAGGTATGACATACAGTGTATGTGTAACATGATAATATTGAATAGAAATTGGATAAATTGTGGGAAAGGTAATCCACTTTTGTAGGTTTTCTCTGTTATCATAAGTGACACAAAACATATTTCTTGCAAACAGCTCCCAGTCTGTCTACAGTGATACATGTTCTTCCTCGTGGTTCCTTTGTACCGAGATGGGGTTTATACCCTGTTCTGTTGTACAGCACTTCCTGTTCTTGCCTTGCACTGCATCGTATCGGTCGTTCCCTCCAGTCCTCTCTTCTCAGCTCTGGTCTTCCTCTTTTCCTGCGACCTTGATGTTCCTCTGCTTCTGCTCGCTCCGGCGTCTGTTCGCTCCCATTCTTACCAAAGTTCTGTGTCAAATAAAAAGTATTGAAATGCTCATCGATAAAATCTAATTTGTAGTAAGTTCAAACCTACAATATTTAGATCCTAATTTATTCCCCCCTTCCCACATGTGTACAGTATTCAGGTAATATACCTGTCATGTTGCCCTGAATCCATATATGATGAGATAGAAAACATTTAATGTATAGTGTATGTATATATCCTTCACTCTGTCGGCAACAGCTCAGAAACAAGACATTAATTTGATGCCAGCAGTCCAGGACTTTCAGAAAGTATTGTTTTGGCTGTCCTGAGCCACTGCCAGTGACAGCGTTAACAACCCGAGTGATTCAGTAAGGTGCTTCTGGTACCCCCCCCCTCTATAAGGTCAGAGGTCACACAAGGCCCTCTGTGTTCTCTCTGCCACCAAACAAACAGGCGCAGACATCAAGCATCTTGTTGCACTATCAGTGCTGTGTGTTAGGAAGTATTTCCACGATGTGGTGTTTCAGGTCAGCCACTGGGCTGATATTTATAAGCAGACTTGGTAATGACAGAACGGCAGAAGCTACACTACATGTATACCCAAATCATAAGCATTTACATGGGTAATTGCAAAACCTATGTTACTGTTGTAATAACATCATTTATAAACATACTGGTGTGTAATTTTTAATATATATTTTTTATTTGATTATTACATTTCATATGTCATACTGTAGAATCTATTTTGGGTGACCAGTCTTTCTGCGCAGCCAAGGCGGTCACTCAAGACAAGTTGTCTCCCATATCAGATTACAGATGTACTGGATATAAATGAGAGTTATGACAGATACTCCATCTGACAGATGTCTGGTCAAATAATCTGTTCTTTTTCTCTAGTAGTTACACTATTAATAGTAAGGTTGTTGTATACAGTGTTAAGGTCAGCTTCGGGACTGGGTGACCTGAATAGCAAGGTGGCCTTATTAACGGGACTAATTTTATATACGCTTTATGGTTATGAAAATAATTTGGGAATGTCCTAGGTTGACCTTAATTGTGAGGTGGCTGTATTACCGAGGTGACCGTAAAGCGAAGTTTGACTGTATTCTTTTATAGAGCTCTTGCTGATGATTGACTTTCAGCTGTTGGCATGTTTTGATCACCCATGGCAGGTGGCATGACTGGCTTATGTGGTTGCTGTTCGCATTAGGCAGGTGGTCACTCACTGCATGTATATAAACAACAGTACATTAATGTTAGGAACAATCCGTACCTAGGATAGTTGTTGCCCAAGACGGGTGGTCGCCCAAGAGAGAAGTCGCCCAAAGCTAGTTCTACTGTAAATAACATTAACATAATAAACTGTTGGTTTTGCAGAAGCACCTGGGTGGAAAACAAGGTTAAAGTGATGTTTGATTAGGCACAACCAACTAGGTATGATGTGCAAAGTTGCTATTGGCTCTTGTCAGTAGGTGAACAGAACTGTACGCTTCTCAGCATTTTGTTGATTTCTGATTCTTCTTCCTCTGCTCATTAATTCATATATGTTAAGGAGCTGGTGTTGCAGGTAGTTACAGAGTATGTGATCTGTACAGAACATTCTGTACACAGTGCCTTTTAATAGAATGACACCCTGGTAAATCATGTTATTAGTTGTGTGTAATATAAATAAATTTGTTTGTTTAAAACATTGTAATTTCATGCAGTGTCTGGATGAATACAGCCTTGTACAGGTAGTAGGAATGAATAATCTAGAAAGTGCTGTCACCAGGTGGGAATGCGACCAGGTGTTGAGTATTTATACACTGGAATTCTCAGCAAACGGACTGTTTTACACACACAAATAACCATTTGGTGTGAACTGCTGCCTGCTTGTGTTTGCTTTATGCCTGTCACTTACAGCTGCAGGGCAGCAGAACATGGTAACAGTAGATGTAAACCAACCACTGAATGGCTGATATGAGCCAATATTAATGAAGTTTACATATGGTTCATGGCAAGTAACTGTGATCAGTTATAAGTTTATAATTGTTCTTAGCAAATCAGCGACCTATAATTAATGATGTCACAGTACTTTTATATAAACATAATACAGACCTGCCTACCATTCCAGATTGTCCGGAATCATTCCGGAAAGTCACCTCAAATTACGGTATTACGGCGAGGGATGAAAATATTACGGAGTGTCACCATGTTCGCCAATCACTTCCGTGCTCCTCAAATTTAGCTTCCACTATATTCAACAGGTGGCAGCATATGTATGTAGCATGTTGTGACATGGTTTTTCATTCGCTGAGTCTGGTCGTAATCTAACCAATAGGAAACAGCGTTATAACAAATTCGCATTTCCGCTATCAAACAAAACGAAGTCACGTGGCACAAAGTGATTGCTGACAGTGAAATGATGCCACCGCCAACCAAAAAGAAACATGTAATGCACAAATTTAGTGAGTGTTGTACTTGTAGTGTTAGGCCAACTGACTGTACTAAGACTAAGTTTAGTGTATTTATTGAGGAGTTTAGTCTATCATTTACAGCCTATCTAGAGTCTAGGCAATGTCGATGACTAGCGTATCGTAATGGTTTTTGCCGTCCCTACCCCCCCCCCTCTGAACAATTACTGACAGGAAGCCTATATTCCTGAAAATCAGTGTAAATGGGAAGATGGATTACTGACAGGAAGTTTTTGGGGTAGGCAGGTCTAATACATGATCACTGGTTATGTATTATGCTGTGCTTTTATTGTAATATGTTGAAATATTTTACACAACAACAATGAATTAGTAACTACTTTACTGGTACATCAGTCATCATCTTGTTATCATTGGTTTTGTCTCAATATTCTCATCTCCACCCTCTTAAGAGCTGTAGCATAAGTGAACTGCCCCCAAAGTAACGTACTTATTCTATGGACGCATCACTTGCTAATGTATATTTCCCTGCACAATGTAGTGATTATTTTTTAAAATTGCGACTTCCAATTTATTTTGCTTTCCTTGATTAAAAAAATGGTAACTAAAAACACCTAATTATTTCAGCGTTTTGTCTAAGTTATGTAGCTGCAAAGTAACTGTATTAAAAGCTTTACATGTCTAAAATACAATTGTGTGCGTGACACAATTATTCGTTTTTGGCAGTGTTTCCACCGTGAAAGAAGTGACACCTGCTGTGCACTGGTGTTAACTGGAGCATGACTGCCATGGTTCATTGATTCACACCTCCACCTTGTACACAATGCCAGCTGTAGTAGACAGACCACCAAGCAGTGAACCCAGAAGTGTAGCTACCTGACTTGAATTTTGAGCTAATTTAGCCTGACAACTGCAGAAGTACACACGATACTTGAAGCACTTCCAACACTGGCACTTCTACAGGTGGCTTGTATTATCTTACACAAGGAAGATAAAGGCTTGTACAGGTAGACGCGTCATAAACTATGAATCATCGCTAGTAGCCATACTCAGTAGGACGGAATTAGACGTCTGTATCAGTTGGCGTGTTGTGTAACGGGATGTAATATCGCAGTGTGTCTCTCTGATAGAACAGAGAAAGATACAGAAGCCTAGGTCATAGTTGGTGGGTGAATGTCTTGCCTAGTACATGTCATCTGACTCAGTCTTCCTCAGCTTGCCTCATTTACAAGGCCTTTGTTGGTACTGTGTGTGTTGTAACGGAACGATTTGGACATTTGACAAGGACACAAGGGTTGTTACGTTGTAAGTAAGTACTAAGTAGTATTTAGAAGTTTCTTGTTGTTGCAGCCTGTGCAGTGGATGGTCTTTAATATTTAATATAAGTTGTGGAATGTGATGATTTGCTATGTGACGTAGTTTGATCAAAGTAATAAAATGTTTTTATTTGATAAACCTCCATACCCTGCCCCCTGCATCTGGTCAAATCTGTCTGGCTCTGAGATCTGGACCTGAATGTGTAGCTCAAATGCGACATTCTTTAAGTGGAGTGGATAATTTTATACTGCAGAAAATTGTTATCCTTAGACCATGTGCTATACACTAAGACAGTGAGGGACAAAATATCTTTCTGATTTTGGGGATAATGCTGTGAGGAATCATTTTATTAAAACAGTCATATTGTTTTTGTTATTTTTGAGGTTTCTCTACAACAGCAATTTATGACCTTAGAATAGAATATCTGTTTCCAGACCAGGAACTAGTGTGGGTTCTTGTGGCATTAGTAAAGGATTCATTCCGCTGTGATTATAGGAATGCCTGAATTAACTTGGTATTACTATATCAGTGAAGCAAGATTTATTGGTAGATTATTGATGACTGCTGCTTTGAAAATACGCATAATTGAGATAATGGCATACCTCTTTATTATACTCCTTAGTATGGTAAATGTGTGTGCCCACTGTTGGTGAATGAATAGCATTGTTCTGTCTCAGGTCGGATGTCTAGGTATGGCTTTTCATGTGGTTTTGATCAGTTTAGTGTAAGAAACACACCACCATTGAGTGAGTACAGGTGCCATTGAGTAGATAACACAGTCTTCTTATTGCATCTTCAACGATATAAATAACTGTGCAAGATTCAGACTAACATATAACCAGATACTAGAATTTATGTTGATTATGTTCCCTTCTCTTTGAATAGAACGTTTGCATTACTCATGTCCTTTTTACCCAATATTCAAAGCATTACATTGAACCGTAGTCCCGTACCCTTTATATTAATTTCCTTTAACGCAAGACCTCCATTCTGTTAGGCCTACAGTTGTTTACAGTATACATATGTAGCGGGTACAAGTTTCTGACAAAGTTGTCGTACATTGCTGGCATTTGCTACTAGTGTCAGTTATAATCACGCAACTTATTGTCTGCATGACTAGGTATTCTTTTTTCTTAAACTACTGAACATGCAAAGGTATATTTTTAGGATGAACAGAGACGTGTTATGAGTTGACGAGATGGTCTTTCCGTCTAACATTGCTTCTGTGATGTCTGTTTATCCACCGCACTCCCGAGATTAGATTTGGCAGTCTTCTCGGCGAAAGCCTCAAAATCTTGGCTACACTGCCAGACCGCCTGTGTTCATTTGCCAATTTTATGTGTTTTGGTGTAACGTGGACGTAATGTTTACAAAGAAAGTGTGGTAAATTAAGGTTATAAGTACTGCAGTACCTGATCAATCAGTTACCAATGCAGGCATGTAGTTTGTTTGGTGTCGGGTAGGGATGGTTGCGTCAGTTTATAAAGTCCCTACTTAAGGGATCGTCTCAGAACATCGATGTCCAATATCAGACGAAAATATTTTTATATGGCCTCAGCCCCCCACCCCCTCCCTCAAACAAAATTTTTTATTATCAGTATCGGTCCAAAGAATAAAATATCGATGTCCAACACCAGACAACACTGCCTCTGACTACCCCTCCCCTAAACGAAAGTAATTTTGTCTGATATTGGACATCAACATTCTGAGTAGATCGCTAAAAGCATATAGCATTAAGTAACGGTGGACGATTCATAGTTTGGTAGTCACCACGTATTACGGAGAACTTTTTTTATTTATGAAGTTAAATATATACTAATGCACAATGACACTAGGTGGATGTCAGAACATGGGAGTGAACTGGGAGACGTCTGGGCGGTGTTGTCAGTTGGCAGTGTATTTGAAAGCCATTTTGGATTGCTCTAAAACACTCCACACAATGTATTGGTAGGGCTTGAACCAGTGTGGATATTACACGGTTTTTAAACTTAACTTATCAGACAACCCCTTAGACTTAGAGGTAGAGGCATTGGTGATATATCAGAAGTAACACAGGGTAGTTGGGTCAGGATGGTTTGTGAGGTTAGTATAGAAGACAGGAGGATTTAGGGAAGGAAAATGTGCAAAGAAACTATGAAAGAAGAAGCTACGGAGGCTGTTGTTCCAGACACCCACAGTTGCCCACTGCAGTCTGTTTATTGTCAAGCCTGGAAAGCTAAACGCTTCTGTAGGAAACGTCCTCTGGTGTCTCATTCTGGATTGTCTGGCTAGCATCTGGAGTTGGCAGAATGTCAGGAAAAAAAATTTCAGATCTAGGGCAATAAGCCAAGGTACACAAATTGAACAAATTCCTCTGGAGGTGTGCAGCTGGCACAGCATACTGATTAATGAACCATATTATGGCCACTTCTCTTACTACAGCATACCTGTACATCTACGTCAATCATCCATTAATGTTTTAAAAAGCATTTTGCTACATCATTGGCATTCTACAGCTGTCACATCAGACAGTGCTGGCTGCCTAAATCTTTGTTTTACGGAATGTTTAGTGTCACAAATTTGTTTGTCTCCAACCTTGACATCACCATTTCTTTCTGAAGCGTCCTGAGTACATGTACAGTGTACTTAACGCCTTCATTTCTTGTTGGTCTTTGAGATATTGTTCTCTTTTATACAGTGGAACCTTGTTAGTCAAGACCCAATCATTCAGAAACCTCGGTATCTGGAGGATACGGAAATTTCTTCCAAAATCTAATAAACCTTGTTGTGTGCATGATTCGATTATCTGGTAAAATTGTTTAAGCCGAAAACACATACACTGTGGACCAAAGTGTGTGCATTAACAAGGTTCAATTGTACCATATTCTGTTTGAATAGTCATCTTGGTGTCTTTCAGACGCGACCTGCCTGTGAGTGGCTGCGACTCCTCTCTGGCACAATGGTGTACAAAGGGGATAGATCACTATTTTATTCAAGTGGCACAACTTGTCATTTGTCATGCCACTGACCTGATGTAGAATTTTGTTAAGTCCTACAATTGTGTTTTCGAGAAAATCAACATGAAAGATGCCCCCTATCAGATGTTAACAAAAACAAGAAAATATACGCAGGGATCCTCACCTCAGTGACAGCTGTGACACGCCCGCATCCTGTCCACAAGCCACCTGACATTAAGCCTCTCACTAGCATAACTGGTGTAAACCTCAAATATGTCCATTTCCCTGTTTATACCTTTTTCAGGGTGGATAAGCTACTAGAGAGGGGTTATCGTCTCATTAGAACTTTATTTGTCCACCCTGAACCTGGATATAAAATAGGGATCTGATTCCAAATGACCAGTCAACCTCCTACAAACATCTCGCTCCCACTGTTGACGTCATGAGGTCGTGTACTGGTCAGAGAATAAATCCCAGGAAGTCAACTGACCTACTGTCTACCTATGTCCTCTTGAGACAGAGTCCGAGAAGCAATAACAACCAATGTTGTTTCACTTCCACTAGTTGTGACTGTCTCTTTGTTGCTTATTCTGTCATCTGTGGATAGGGACTATTTGTGGGAAGGGACCATTTGTTGGTAGGCCCATTTATGGGTATTGACCATTTGTAGATAGGGACCATTTGTGGGAATGGACCATTTGTAGATAGGGACCATTTGTGGGTATGGACCATTTGTAGATAGGGACAATTTGTGGGTAGAGACCATTTGTGGGAATGGACCATTTGTGGATATGTACCATTTATGGGTATGGACCATTTGTAGGTAGGGATTATTTACGGGGTACGGACCATTTGTGGATGGGGGACCATTTGTGGATGTGGACCATTTGTGGGTATGGACCATTTGTGGATAGGGACCATTTGTGGATAGGGACCGTTTGTGGGTAGGGACCGTTTGTGGTTAGGAACCATTTATGGGTAGGAACCATTTGTGGATAGAGACAGTGTGATATTTGGAGCCAAGGGGCTGTCGCATACATTCACAAAGTCACAAAAAGTGTATAACATTATGCATTGAGGTGGTTTGGTTCCCATCACGTATCGCGACAAAAATTAATTTCACCACCTATCCCGTGGAATAGATATTAATGCACATGGACACTAGAACCGAGCTGGGTCGTGTATTTATTGGCAGTCGATCATGTCAGCAGGAACTGGTTGGTACTAGCTGCGATTGGAAGCCATTTTGTATTGCTAAAATGGAATCTCACACGACGTATTGGTGGGGTAGGTTGGGGTTTGGAGCAATATGAAACATTAGATTATTTTGCCTTTGTGAACTTATGAGATCACCCTAAAATTGCACTGGCCCAGTTGTGGCATGACCGTGTGGTTAATTAATAGTGAACATCAAGTAATATGATTAAGGCAGTGCAGTAAATTAACATCTGTTAATGAATGTCCTGAGGACAGCAACCTTAACATGGAAATGCAGTTACCTCAAACTGAGGTCAGACAGTTAACTTTCCCCATTCTAAATAATACGCCAACTTAGAGGGCCTCAAAGTGTAGCTCCTCCAAAGTGCTCAATTCCATTCTTTGTCCATTCACGTCCTTGAACCATTGGGCGCTGATCTGTGAAATGGCAGTATATTTTTCTTTAAAAACCACAAAGGTGGTTAGAGTTAGTTTCTTTTTTTAGTGTCCAAATTGAGTGGTCAGTCTTTCTCCAGGGGGTGCCACTGTTTGTTGTCCCGTGGGTGGGTGTAAGTGGATTAAACATACTTAACATTTGGGTAATAAATCACAAGCGGTAACATCAGCTTGCTGACTCCCACTGATAAAGAAATATAAATATAACTGCTATGATGTATTTGTCATATAACTCACGAATCTCGTTGACCATAACCAGGGCTACCTAACATGTGTTGGGAGTATGTGAATCAGAAACTCTTGGTTTGGCATCAGTGGCAAGATTGAGGGCAATCGCTGTTTACCAAATAGTTTGAGCCTTATGCTTGATAGTTTGTCTTTGGCCAGGTGCTAGACAGCTGTCGAAATGTTGATTTTGGGTTGACCAGGTGAGACGTTTAGTTGTACGCATTGTAAGCATGCCAACTGAAGGCAGTTCACTGGGTAGCCCTCAAGTATGTGTGTGATCTCAGATTCTCAGTTCACATTGACCTGCAAGATCTTAACAGTTCTGTTAGTACCCTTTTTATGCAAAATGTTTATAACCAAATTGGGATGGAAGAAAAAGAACGCATCTATGAATTTCTTTGCAAATGATATATTTGCTAACAGTAACAAGTAATATAAGGCTTTGGAAGATTTGCTTTGGAAAAAGAATGCCGTTGTAACTCTATACCTTAAAGGGTCAGCACACTGTCAGTTTTCCCATTGGCGACCATGTTAATGTTTTGTGTGATTATAAGAAAACGTGACCTATAAAGTTTCTTAAACTTCCCACCTGCTGTTATTATCATATCATTGACATGCTGGTCGAGTTTAGTCAAAATCTAGTATCTCTAGCTCTTGCAAAATGCCTGTATGTATGACACCCGTCAATATTTACAAATGGATGCAGGCAATAATCCAGATACAGTGTCAAATAGCCAAATTGCTGCCAGATACCCTTCCGCTTAGTAAAATCAGCTAAAAAGACACAATTTTACTGTCAACAGCTTCAACAATCACATCTAGAAATCTGACTAGTCAAGTGCACTTATGTCAGAGCAAGTGAATATTATAAAAAGTCATTTCTCAAAAATATACTGCACTTTTTTTCGTCTGTAATCAAGCAGGAAGTCCAACAGTGTGCTGACCCCTTAAAGATGAATGAAACCAGTTTGTTCTAACAGTTGAATATACTTATGATAGTGACACTAACTTAGATAAAAAAATTTTTTTTTAAATCTGCACTATCATATTTGTCCTATAAAGATACTCTGACGTGTACACAGTTCAAAAAGGCCAGTTTGAGGTTTCTGAATGTTTCTGTACTTTTTGCCCAAGTCCAGCCAGGTTTTGCCATCCTTTCAGTTGTATAAAGCTCATTGGTGAGAGTTAGCATTGTGGCATTAGTCCACAATACTAAGGTCTACTATTCTCAAGCACTTGGTTGGTTCTTGTCAGAATTTAGGGTCTTCTTCCTGCAGTATGATCTTTCCTCTCGGCTATGGCCTTTGTTCCCTTTGTACCACTCTCTCCTCCAACCCTGTTGCTGTGTTGTTGGCTCTCTCTTGCGGGCTGCCTCCACTCCTGCTGTGTCTCCAGCTAAGGCCATCCTCACTCCCACCTGGTAGTGGAAGGGTTAATCTTGTTGTCCACTCACTGGTCAAGGTTTCTATCTATCAGACTCACTTAAATATAACCCAGCCACATTTGCAGTAGTCTAAGTCGTAGGTTTGAAAAGTAAAACCAAAAGTGTTCTGCATTGGTTGCAACTACTGCCTATCCCCATCAATATGCGTAACTTGTGATTTTGAGCGATCCGTCTGTCGGTCTGTGTGGGTTTATGTGGGTTTGTGTGTTAACTATTCAATACATGTAGGTGAAACCAGTGTACTGATCTATTTTCCCTGCGATACCGTAAGTGGTGATGACCAAACCTTGACCTACCTATACATAGCCATAATGCTACACACACACTTTTGAGACATTGTTTTAAAAAGTGACATATGGCAAATTCATCTATTTGTACAACACAACATTGTAATAACTTGATGGTGTGAAATTATTACAACAAAGATTTGTTGGACAAGGCCCCAACGGAATGGTGGGAGAACTAATTTTGATCTTGATGAAGTTAATTTTAGAGAACTTTCACTTGCTTGTTTGTTACACGAGAACATAGCTTCAGGGAACAGGTGAATATTCTGCCAATAAAGATCACATCTAGGAAGACTACAGCTTTGGTGTTAAGCAAATATTGACATCTAAAATCCCCACATGCAGAAGTTGAACTAAGGCTACGACCCTAGCCTGGCCCTAACTTGTTTGGGATGTTGCCAATAAATAAAGAAGGCAGGATACAGATCTATGATGTCCATCAACCGTTGCTTTTCTCTTGCTAAACTGTGTTTATGCAAAATGGAGAAACATGTGATCAACGTTTACACATGAATGATCACTGAACGAACGAATGAACAAATTGACGTAATTAAATAATGTGTGTTGGATCACTGTTGAGTCTTAGACGAAGCAGGTGGATCGCTGGATGAAACTTGGTGAGTCTCATATACATATTTAGAGCATTCAGTTGCAGGACGCACAAGGTATGTTCAGTTGAATGCTGCGTGAT
This sequence comes from Escarpia spicata, assembly GCA_963995525.1. Taxonomy (NCBI): domain Eukaryota; kingdom Metazoa; phylum Annelida; class Polychaeta; order Sabellida; family Siboglinidae; genus Escarpia; species Escarpia spicata. The sequence goes on from OZ023210.1 coordinate 16,254,397, forward strand.
ACACGTGATGTTAATGTGACACTCCTCAGTGATACAAGTCTCATTGCACCATCAGTCATTTTGAGATACTGGTTGAAAATGTAGCTGGGGATGACTGGTTGATTTTGTGATTTTTTTAAATGCTGCTAATAAATGTTTGACTTTAATAGAAACTATCTGTTATGTATATATTATTTAATGAAAACGTTCTACTTAAATACCCAATGTAATATTTCAAACGAACATGTCAATGTTCAAGCCTTTAGGGCAAGACTTCATGGAACTGTTTTTTCTATAAGTATCAAGTTTAAAAACGTTATATAACTTTGTACACATTTATGGTAGCACCATGTCATTGTCACCTCTTTCAAATATACGAGACCAACTGTTCAACAAATGTTGGATGGTGCAATGTGATTTATTCGTGACATAGGGTCATCTATTTATGAAATATCCCTAAGTGTGCCTTGGTGTAGTCAATGGCCTGTTTGTATGTGTGTGTGTGCGTGCGTGCGTGCGTGCGTGCGTGCGTGCGTGCGTGCGTGCATGCGTGCGTGCTACTAGATACAACTGTTGATCACTGACTTGTTTGTCGCTTGCAGAAACACGATGCGGGAATCAATTCATCCCTAGAGAGGATGAAGAAGATCCTGGGTTCCCCCCTCGGCAGTCGCAAGAAGTCGACCACGCAGCAGCAGCAGCAGCAACAGCAGCAGCAGTACTTCGGGGTGCCACTAGAGGCACTATTGAGGCGAGAGGATGGAAGGATACCCCATCTCGTCAGCAAGATATGCAATTATGTCCTCAGGAATGGTGTGTTTGCAACATAAGACTGTGTGTGTGCTTGTATGTGGCTAGTGATTGAGTGGTTCTGCAGGCACATTTTCTGGTGGTGCATATTGTTGTTGTTATAGTTCGGGACGAGGTTGGCCTCGATACCTGTGCTCAAAGTTTTGTTTTCCTTCTTTTCTTGTCCTTCCTGTGCTACCACCTCCACTCCCCCTAACTCTTAATCTTGTCATTCTTCCTGTGCTACCACCTCCACTCCCCCTAACTCTTAATCTTGTCATTCTTCCTATGCTACCACCTCCACTCCCCCTAACTCTTACCCTTATCATTCTTCCTGTACTACCACCTCCACTCCCCCTAACTCTTATCATTCTTCCTGTACTACCACCTCCACTCCCCCTAACTCTTACCATTATAATTCTTCCTGTACTACCACCTCCACTCCCCCTAACTCTTACCCTTATCATTCTTCCTGTACTACCACCTCCATTCCCCCTAACTCTTACCCTTATCATTCTTCCTGTGCTACCACCTCCACTCCCCCTAACTCTTAATCTTGTCATTCTTCCTGTGCTACCACCTCCTCTTCCCCGAACTCTTACTCGTATCATTCTTCCTGTACTACCAACTCCACTCCCACTAACTCTTAATCTTGTCATTCTTCCTGTGCTACCACCGCCACTCTCCCTAACTCATACTCGTGTCATTCTTCTTGTGCTACCATCTCCACTCCCCCTAACTCATACTCGTGTCATTCTTCTTGTACTACCACCGCCACTCCCCCTAACTCATACTCGTGTCATTCTTCTTGTGCTACCATCTCCACTCCCCCTAACTCATACTCGTGTCATTCTTCTTGTGCTACCACCGCCACTCCCCCTAACTCATACTCGTGTCATTCTTCTTGTACTACCATCTCCACTCCCCCTAACTCATACTCGTGTCATTCTTCTTGTACTACCACCTCCACTCCCCCTAACTCTTACTCATGTCATTCTTCCTGTACTACCACTTCCACTCCCCCTAACTCTTACCCTTATCATTCTTCCTGTACTACCACCTCCACTCCCCCTAACCCTTACCCTTATCATTCTTCCTGTACTACCACCTCCACACCCCCTATCTCTTACCCTTCACTGCTTTCTCAATCCCGCCAAATGTATATTTATGCTATCCAACCATCTCAGTCACAGTCGTCCTCTTATCCTTCCACTCTCAGGACATCTGTCTGTTCACTATCTGTGCTCCCATTTGCCCCACGTGTCCAGCCTACTCTACCCGACTTCCTCCTGAAGCTCTCTTTCCCACCGACCTCCTCCTGAAGCTCCTCCGTTCTTCATTGGTGATGTCATCATAGACATCTCTTTCATATAATTCTTATATTGTGGGGTGCAGTAGCATACTATGGGGCGTGGCAGTGTAGCAATTAGAGCTTTGGCCAGTCAGTCAACAGATTCCAGGTTCCAATCCTTGTGCTGTCGTTTTAAGCCATGGGCAAGTTCGTTCACTTCAAATTGCTTAAGTTCACTTAACTGTATGAATGAGTACCAGGCTATAGACAGTGGTGGATGTTTGTGTAGGAATGGTAGTTGTACAGTAATTTCAGAGTGGCTAAATGCTTACCAGAGAAATCAAGATGAAGTTGGAATGAGCATAGCTGCCCAAGGTGAAGTGTACAGTGCTCTGAGTAATCCAATGGATCAGATACCACGCTGAATTTAACTATAATTTTATATTAAAAATTAAAGACATTGTGAGCCACGAGGTATACTAGTGAGGTGTTTGTCAGGGCTGGATGTGGAGGGCATCTTCCGGGTCAGCGGCAGTGCCCGCACCGTCGACAAGATCCGCGTCATGTTCGACAAGACCAGCGACGCAGACCTCGATGAAATCGCCGACGTCATCGCCATCGCTAGCCTGCTCAAGTCATTCATGCGCGAACTGCCAGAGGGCGCTGTGTCAGAGGAAGCTACACAACGGTTCGTGACTGCACAGCAAGGTAGGTGTTGTTTGTGTGATATTTGTTAAAAATATAATTGATGGATCTACTATGTCACCATTTGCCTACGTCACTGTCAAAATTTGTGCGTTGGCTACATCAAGCTTTGTCTTTGCATACAAAGTTGATAATGGTTATTTTATGTGAATTGCAATTTACTAATGCTGCAAGGCATGTCATAAATCAAACATTCCAACATACAGTTGTCACTTTGAAAACTTTGACTTCTGTTTTTGTCGTAAATAAAAAATTGGGAGTCAGAATTTCAACCAAATTAATATTCATTGGAATGTACGAATGTTGCACATGTTTGGCATCCATTTTGTGATGGCTTGATGGACCTTTTGCCGGGCAACAGGTGATGTGATGGATATGTCAATTAGAACAAGTATAGTGACTCAACAAATTATAATCGTTTACACACGGTTAAGGTTATCAAGTATGATTCTGCCCATCTCTGGTAGCAGCTTATGGCTAATGTTTTCTGGTGAGTGCCTGTGGGCGTAAAAGAACAGGGATAACAGCTTGGAGTTAGTGTAATGCGGGGAAAACTTAGCCTGTTTCACATCAGATTTGCATAATTGTTCAGGCAGGTTTTACATTGCAATGTAACGTAATGGACTTATTTATATTCAGAACTCAGAAACGATTTATTTGACCTGTAAATACGATACATATACAATGAATAACGTAAGTAACAGATAAGGACGGGAGACTCCCATTAAGATATATAATGTCGCTAGCACAAGAGCCACCCCATAAATATAGACTTACTATACATGACACAAACCAGAGTAGCATATGACTTGTTTTTATAGTTGATGATTACTAAATGTATCAACTTGCATACATAATACAAGGACTGATTATACGTACTCGTGTACACATTGACAATAGGGTGGACTAGTATGCCTGGAGTAATCTAACAGCCTCGCGGTCTGTATGTTTGGATTATGATGCAGAAGTTATTATAGATTGCCAGTCAGTCCTCACTGAATTAAACCTGCTGTATTTGCCTCCCCCGCCAAAATTAAATGACACCCTTTATATATATATATATATATATATTTTAGCAAATTCATGTTTGACTCTGGACATGTACAGATTATTTCTTTCACGTGTGCAGTGCTGATGAATATCATAGATGTGTGTTTGGGAATAACATTGATGTAGTAGGGTACTAGATTGTTAATTCATTTGAAGTAAAATTTAAATTGTTGGATTTTATAAATGTCATCCAACTTTGAGGTCTTTTAAAAATAGGACTTGTGTAAGCATTATATTTACTTAAGGATATTATTCGTATTGCTTTTTTCTATAATTTGAAAATTCGATGTGCCTGGTGACCCCATAAAAATAAGCCATAATTTATTATGAGGGAGAACAAGAGCATTGTACATAATGCATAATGTGTTAAGTGGTAAAAAGTGTTTATGTTCATTTAACATAGCTGTTGTTTTAGATAGTTTATTTGCTATTTTATTTGTATGACTCTGCCAGTTTAAATGGTTATTTATTGTGATGCCTAAATTTTTTTAATCAGTTACACATTCAATGTATGCCCCATCTATTTGTAACACAGGGTATTCTATTTTCTGTTGAGGCATATAAAAAAATCAGATTTAGTTTTTTGGGCATTTAGTGACAGTTTATTAGCTTTCAACCAATTGCTAATCTTTGTTAGTTCTTTGTTAATATCTTCACTTCGCATTTGGCCTTCTGAATCGTTAAATGTATTTAGTGTACTAGTAAGGGTGGTGTCGTCAGCATATGTTATGAATTTGAAAAGGTCACTAGAAAGTGCTATATCATTTATATATATATAATAAATTAGAGCGGCCCTAAAATTGAACCTTGAGGGACACCAATGTTGATGACTATTTCCTTAGACTTAACATTTTCTATTTTTACGTACTGCTTATGATTTCGTAAATAACTCTTACAACGATCTTACATTTAATCCGTAGTAATTTAACTTCTGTACCAATATATTTTTATCAATTGTGTCAAGTGCTTTTGATAAATCAAGGTATATATTTATTTAAGTAGTCGATTTATCAAGTTCTTGTACAATTCTGTCTATAATTTTGAGTGTAGCAACATCAGTAGAATGTTACTTTCTAAACCCATATTGGCTATTGTAGTATAGCGCTTTGGAATGGAAGTAGTTGTAGATTTGATCAAACATAAACCTTTCAAAATTTTCCAAAAATCACTGGCAGGATAGACATAGGACAATAAATGTTAAAGTCAGAAACATCACCTGTTTTGAAAAGGGGTATGACTTTTGCAATTTTTTTTTGTCTGGAAATATACCACTTATTATTGATTGATTAATAATTAGATTGACTGCATTGCCATTGCTAATATAACTTGTTATAAGTTTTAGCAATTGTGTTGATATACCATCTTTTCCACAACTCGATTTAGGAGGTAAACAATCAATTATACTAACAGTAGTTTCCATGTCAATTGGGTTAAAGCTGAAAGTGTGAAATATCGGGTTTTTCAGGTAATCTTTGTATAATTTACCTCCAACTGAAGTTGTTTTAGAGGCTAGAGTAGGACCAGCATTAGTAAAAAAACGTGTTAAATCTGTTTGCAATAATGAATTTGTCGCTAATCATTTCCCCATCAACTTTAAACAAATCTGGAAATTGTTCTTTCTTTTGACTTTTCTTAACAATTTCTTTAAACACCAGGTCTTTTTAACATCATGTTGATGCTTTTCAAAACTGGAGTGATAATACATTTGCTTAGCTAATCTTTTTTTAAGAATTTTTAAGAATTTTATTATAAGTATGCAAGTTAGTTTTGAGTTTATGATACTGCACTGTATTTATGGGAGTCTGTTTCATTCTCGTATACAATTTGTTTCTAAACTTTATCAACATAATAATGCCCTTGGTAATCCAAGGAGTTTTCTTATATTTATATTTGTTAAATTTAATTACTTTAATAGGTAGAAATTTATCCATAGCTGCAGTAACAATTTCATCGAGGATAGTGTAGTTTCATTGGGATCCGCATGAGTATCTGTGTTAAGTTTATCATAAATATTTAAGTTTATTATTTCAATTTTAAATTTATTGAGTGAGTCAGGATGCTGTTGTTTTATTCATATTAAACTTGGTATCGCATTTGTGGTTTCAACATAGTCCAGACTTAGAAAGTACAGAAAGTGATCAGAAATAGAAATATTGCTCACTCAAATACAGCTGAGGATTTGAAGAATCCTTTTGACAAATGGCATAAAAATGATCAGTGAGTGTTCCATGATATTCTGAAAGTCATGTTGGCAAAATAATTTTAGGGAAGAAACCATGTGAAACGATTGTTTCAAAATATTCACGTATTATGTTTTGTTTGTTAATTTTAAGTAAATTAATATTGTAATCTCCTGCAATTATTTCACTTTTAGATTTTTGTAAATCAACTAAATTTGTCTGTAAATCTACAATCTAACAAATCTAAAGAAGTTTTCAATTATATCTCTAGGTAGACTATATATATTTCCAAGAATAATGTTTTTCTTCATGGCACAACATGCTATTTCAATAAATTGACCTTCCCAAGTGTCTGTATTAGCATGGATATTTACCGATTTGTTGCTGAGGTAGATTGCCAAGCCGGCATGTGTGCTACAGATTTTGTCTTGGCTTATTAATGTATATCCATCTATTTGAAATAAAGAAGTGTCAGCCTCTTCATCGAGCCATGTTTCTGTAAACATAGAGCACTAATCTCACAGCCACTACTTCTGAATGTCTAGCTTTATTTTTATTTCGTCAATTTTTGCATTTAAACTCTGACAGTTTAGGCTTAGCACGATAAATTTACTTTGCTTGTTCGTTAAATGGTTTATTAAATTATCATCGTCAAAGTATGGTGAATGTTGAAATGGTTCAACATCCCCATCTTCATTCATTTCATCCATTTTTAATATGTGATAGAGATAATTTTTCTCTAGACCACCAAATTGCTGTAAGAAATAATTGTTACCAATCATATTGGAAAATTGGATAAACAATAGTGCTATGTGTTTACAGGGCTCATCTCATAAACATGTACTAGTCTTTTTGAAAAAGCTGCACAGGCTATAATACAAATATATTTTGTAATGGAGAATATTACAAATATATCGTATGCACGTATAACACAACAAACTTACTGCATCAGCACAAAATGTGTGAAAATAAATGATAGCATACTGCCACAACTGGAATGTAGAGTGAGAATAACGTAAGTATATCGAACAAAACACAAACTGATTATTGTGTAAACACTAAGCTTTGGGGAAATACTATATAATGCACTGTCCCTAAAATAAAAATGTAAAACAACTAACACTAAATATAGTGAAAAGAAAATGTATAAACATTGCCCCCCCCCAAATTTAAACAATGTGAGTGTTGACTGTAGAAAACATCGTATATAGCTATAATACGAAGTAATTATTATTAAATGATCACATAATGTTGTAACTACGCATATTAACAAAGAAAATATGTAATGCAAAAACACATAGCTTAAAATATGTTTACCTTTTGTTGATTGCCAATTTTGTTTAAAGTTCATATATCTCCAGTGAACTAGAGTAGGGCAAGTGGAGCACATGAGAGCTCCATCGGCCGTGATCAATACTTATACACATGAAATCGTCAGCATAAGTCCAGAGTGAATTAACCACTCATGTAGAGCCCCGTTCGCTGGATCTTATCTGCATCCTATCCCCATTTATTTTACAGGTATTACAACACAATCCCAAAAAAAATTGTGAGCATGTTTCTTTTATCAATCCGAGTATGAAACACTCTTTAAGAAAGTTTTTCCGATATCTGCAGAAAACGAGAAGGACAAAACAGAAGTGCTGCGGAAACTGCGATCACTGATATTGACACTGCCGAACGCAAACTACGACCTTCTGAAGTACCTGTGCCGGTTCCTTGTTTTCGTCACGCGACACGAGAGCGAGAATAAAATGAGTCCACAGGCCCTGGCGATAGTTTTTGGGCCAAATTTGTTCAGGTGAGGATCACGTGTGTAGAATATGTAGAATATGTTCAGGTGAGGATCACATGTGTAGAATATGGCGGTGGGAGGTTTTGGAGAGTTCTTTAGACACGGAGGGATTCCTAAGATAATGTTCCCAAAAGACCCCACAAACTTTATAAAAAATTGTCATTTGTATTTTTTCATGATCTCGTTCAAAACGTTATCGTAATTCTTTGCGCGTGTGTTTGTAAACTTTGTAAGTATAATAATTGCACATGTAGAATACCTTATGGACTAGGTATGCCCGGAGTAAGCTAACAGCCTCACTGTGTGTATGTTTGGATTATGATGCAGAAGTTATTATTGATTGCCAGTCAGTCCTCACTGAATTAAACCTGCAGTATTTGTCTCCCCCACCAAAATTATAATTATGACACCCTTTTTATCAATGTGGTCAACAACAATATTCTTAATTCTTCTTCCTGGGGAATTCTGAATCAATATCTAACTGATGGGCTGGACACTAATTATGTTATTATTTTGATGAGCATTTACATAGAAACGCATCAAGTAGACCCATTTGTATAACACATTTGCCATAACCACCTACATTAAAAGGAAAACATAATTATTAGATGTTCTCAATGGTTTGTGAGTAGGCACCACTTTATTTTGTTTGTTTTCAATTGCCGTTTTGCACTGGATTTGTTGTTATATTTTAGGCTGCCAGAAATTGGTAAAAGGTAACTGGCTTTTTGTGCTTACAGCTCCAAGCGGTAGTAGTTGGTGTATGTTCTGTCTGTGATCTCTCTCCTTGGACATTGTTTGGGGTATTTACGGGGGGTCAGGGCTGGGGGTCAGTTACAGTTGTAAATATGTGATTTGTCCAAATTTAAGTCGGATTTGCGTGTAAGTTTGAGTAATTGTGCGAGTAAGAAAGAAACTTGAATCACTGTAATTTCTTATTTTGAACTGTTACATTTTAAAATAAATTCAAAAGAATATTACCATAAGTAAAAAAATGTAAAAGGAAATGTTTGATAGTAATTGACCGCAGCACTGGTTTATGTGAGGTGTTTATTCGAGAGTACTAGAGTTTGTGTACTAGACATTTGTCTCTATGTGTGCTAGGTGAGTGGTTGGTTTATATGAGTCTACAAGGATGTGCGTATCTTTGCTTGCATCTATAGATTTTTGTGTAAGTTTAGGTATATGTGCATGTGTATACGACTGCGTGCATGTAGGCTTCGGGCAAGTGTGCGAATGTCCAAGATATGTTTATAGGTTTTAGCTAGCAGTATCTTCCCAGGTGAAATGCATGCCTGCTTATTATAATGCAGCTGTCAAGCCTGTCGGTGCATCTGAAATAACAAACTTGCCTGACATTTTTTAGTAATTAAATATCAATAATTTCAAGCTGTGTGATTGAATATGTTCCCAATGTTAGTGACTATCAAACCTTGCCTGTTAGTTCTTCCCTCTTTCTGTTAACTGCCATCCTATACTGGATAGGCAGAGGAGCCAGCTTTCTATCGAACCTGTGCAAAAAAGCTTGTAATGATCTTTTGGTGTAATTTTGTGGTGCTTGGCATCAGTGCACAGCATTCTGTAGATTGGTTGAGAGACGTCTGAGAATGTGATCAAATAATTATATCAATGTGCAACAGTTCAGAAATGGCTGCATGTGGTGGGAGGTCTCAAAGAAATCTGGGCTGAGGATTGCTGTGAATGCACGCTAGCATGTGTGAGAGTAGTACCCTGGGACAGCTACTTTAATCTTGTTTCAGTAGTTAAGATGTTATCGTGGCAGCATTAAAATTATACAAATTGAACTGAAACAGGAAGACAGGCAGACTACCAGGTATTTCAGATTCAGCTGGGTTAGAAATTATGGTAGTACATTGATAATTATTGTTTATTTATTTATTTTGCAATCATACTCATAAGACTGAATAAAAGTGTGGGTACAAGGTATGTATATATCATACAAGTTTAGTAGTTTTACTTTAAGACAAAATATACAGATAGTTATGAATGGGCTTAAAATCGATTAATTATGTAAGAAAGTAAAGTGTAAAATTAGTGAAGATATATTAAAAACATTGGATGTTTGAAGAATTGGGAGTGAACCGGGTAGAAACTTAAAAAATACCTATGAGGTTAATGTAGCCAGGGTATTATGGGGATGAAGCATGTTTCGTCAGCGGCGTAACAATCAAACATATGTGCAGGAATGTCGATAAAACTTATCGTAGTAGTCTGCTATATTCAATACTATTGCGGTAAACTATAAACAAAAGTTGGGGGATGCGAAGATACTCTTGTTTGTGGGCTGTGAAATTTGCCTGTGTAGTTTGTGCTCCTACCATTGTGTTCCTAACTAACATACTAGATAAAACTCTTGCACCGTTGTGGTAGCCATCTAACATTTGCCTGGTGGCAGCCAGTATGTATAACATGAATGTGTATTTGGTGACGGGCCGAAGACTCACTTTGGTTGCTAAACATGGCGTCTCTTCTATTTGCCTCTCCGTTCTCTCTGGCGGAGAGTAATGGTAACGGTCGCTGTGCTAGAGAGGGGTTCTGCACGACCTCTTACTGGCCACACAGAACATGACAGACTTCATTCAATCTCCATGTACTATAATCAAGTTATTTTTACTTTCAAGATGAATAAGAAATATAAGAACAAGAACCAATCATGTTTGTGGGTGATACGCAGATAATTGCATACAACAAATGCGCGGTGATCGGTGTGTTTTCACAGTCTGGTTCTGTTCTGTGTGTACCATAACTTTACCCCTGCCTGAGCCATCTGTGGAGGGACAGATAGAATAGGCGCTCTCACTGGCTAACATCACTGCACCGCTTCTCCAACCGATGGCGCCACTGGTGGTATTGTTGCCATTGATACTCACCAGGTGTCATCATCACCACAGAGGCTGAGCCGTAGAGTACTGGTGTATGATGAATTGATAAAATATCAACTAAGATAAACTTGCAAACAAGAAATACACATGACCATTAAGATGTGTTTATCAATAAAATATGCGAGAGTGTATGTTTGGGGAACCTGGCATGGACAGTTGGACGTTTTATGTGTGATGTGTAATAAAAACCATCGCAATGTATATCAATACAAATTTAACAAGAGACCGAAATTAAGAATAGCTATTTAAGGTCTTATAAGGAACAACCACCGCATCAAAGATTGTGTGCAAATGTTACACATGACTTGTGAATGTCTTGATCAGATACATTGTGTAATACAACCGTAATGATAACCTTTACCCTGTTCCCCCAGGTGTGGAAGTGGGTTCAGTGGGCTGAAGGACCAGGGAGTAACCAACTTCATTGTGCTCAAGTTCATCACCGAGTATGACAGCCTCTTTCTGGAGGAGAACGAGTTGTCACCCTATGACATCAAGCTCGGCCAGGTTTGCCTCAGCTACACATGGGTGTCAAAGACTCATATATAGTTTTGGATTTTCAAACAATTTTGTTCTGTTTCACAAATAAGAGGTTTTAGGAGTGTAAAATTGCCAATTTTTATATGGGAAAATAAAGATTGGGAAAAGTTTGCTGAAACTCTAATTGAAGTTGGAAGCAGAAATAATACATTTAGTATGTTCTCTCTGACAGTAGTTAGAAAAAAATCAGTCTATCTCTTAATTTCAGTTCTATCTACAGTGTATCATTTTAATGCTGCCACGATGACATCTTAACTACTGAAACAAGATTAAAGTAGCTGTCCCAGGGTGCTACTCTCACACATGCTAGCATGCATTCACAGCAATCCTTAGAAGGAAACTGCGACATGGGAATCATGCCCCTGCCAACATAAGTAAAGTAAAAGTAGCAGGACCAGTTTAAAAGATATCAATGCGAATTACACATTCAACGATGGCTTTATGTGTAGAGTATACCGGCTTTATGTGTAGTGTTATGTATAGTAATACCTGATGGTATTTTATTTTGATAAATGTTGTAGTTTTCAAGAAGAATTACAACTCGCAGCAACCATATGATAGACGCTAAACATTGCCGTTTTTAATAAGAATTTAAACTCGCAGCATCCATGTGATAGGTGCTTTGTTGTTGTGGCCTGCAGGAGACAATGAAGATGAGTATGACCCCCCCACCCCGTCCAGCCCCGCCCCAGCTGGACAGCACAGACGGGGGGCCCAGGACACCCAAGGTAAGCATATGTCTGTCGAGAACTAGCTAGCCCCTGGTTTCTTCTAGTTAAAAACATACTCACTAGTCACACTTTCACAAAACATTCTAACGCTATAACTAGCCTACCCCAGCCGTGAAGCAACAGACTACTCACTTAGACTGTCATCATCTGGTGAACTGATCACCACTAAATTCTCTCTGGTAAGACCTAGAAAAGCATTGCATATCAATAATTATATATATTAATATATAGGTGAAAGCAACAATTATGTTCCATTGCTTGGAATCATCCTCTCAAGCCAGGGGTAGTACAATTATTAGCAGGAAGTTCACTGAATGCATTGTACTTTGTCCCACTTGCTGTCTTGAATTTCAAAGAATAAGGAGCGTGTGGTTAGTCCCAACTATATGTGTTGTGCTGATGTTTACTATTTTATTGTTTTGTGTACAATTTGAATTTGAGCCAAGCATTCAAATGACAAACAGTGTTTGGGCTTACTAATGCCACTTGGGTGACGGAATACCTTCAACATACTTTGTTTAAAGGGAATAAAAACATCTATTGCTTGAATTCATGTTATATTCCATCCTGCTATCTATTTCCATGTCCACCAAGCCAAAAAAATATAAAAATTCAATGAATTAGAAATTCCACATTTTATGCTGTGCATCCAGACATTTTCGAATATGCATATTTTTGGCATATTTAGAGGAACAAGCAGTTATCTTACATGAATCAAATTTTATTCAAAACAACGAATGCGAATGGGCCTACAAGTCGACTAGGTTTCGCCAAGCTTGGCCTTGGGCTCGTTTTCAGAATAATTATATCGAATGCAACCAACGGGAGATAATCTACACCAATAAACATACATAGCAAACATATATTGTATCCAGCTACATAAAGTAACGTGTATAATCTCATAATCTCACTAGAATATCGATATATGAACGAGTTGTACAATTTATCATAACAACTTAAATCAGTCAGAGAATTTCCGCTGGTCCCGCTAGCTCAGTGGGTAGGCGCGTTGGTTACTTGTCGTCTATTTTACAATCGGGCGACGCCGGTTCAATCCTGACAGCATGCAAACCTTTGATTTTCTTTACACTTTTTTTGTTTATGTTTTCATGAAGTAATATAAACAAAATCATTGGAAAGTCCCACACCATGTACTGGTGGGGGGTTGAACACGCACTAATGGAAACTCACAAGTCCCACACCATGTACTGGTGGGGGGTTGAACGTATTTTTTGACAATTCAAACTTATGAGACCATTCCTGAGTGATAATAAAAATAACATGTTATTTTCCCAAATTAATTGTTATTATTCGGCTGTCTCCAGAGGCCGGCCCCGCTAGTGCTACACCGAGCAGAGGAGAGGTCTGGCAGCGTGGGTGGAAGTCCCGCCAAGTCTGCCTCGGGAAGCATCTCAAGTTCACTCAAGGACGACGAGTCACTGGACACCTACCGGTCAGCTTCTCCCTTCCCTCTTGACACGTAAGTCACTGGACACCTACCTGTCAGCCTCTCCCTTCCCTCTTGACACATAAGTCACTGGACACCTACCGGTCAGCCTCTCCCTTCCCTCTTGTTACTTAAGTCACTGGACACCTACCGGTCAGCCTCTCCCTTCCCTCTTGTCACGTAAGTCACTGGACACCTACCGGTCAGCCTCTCCCTTCCCTCTTGACACGTAAGTCACTGGACACCTATCGGTCAGCCTCTCCCTTCCCTCTTAACATGTATGTCACTGGACACCTATCGGTCAGCCTCTCCCTTCCCTCTTGTCACGTAAGTCACTGGACACCTACCGGTCAGCCTCTCCCTTCCCTCTTGACACGTAAGTCACTGGACACCTATCGGTCAGCCTCTCCCTTCCCTCTTGTCACGTAAGTCACTGGACACCTATCGGTCAGCCTCTCCCTTCCCCCTTGTTACGTAAGTCACTGGACACCTATCGGTCAGCCTCTCCCTTCCCCCTTGTTACGTAAGTCACTGGACACCTACCGATCACTCTCTCCCTTCCCCCTCAACACGTAAGTCCCCTTTTTCACTTGGCAGCAGGTTCGGCAAGTTCATGGAAAGTTGTATATGAGAATTGTTCTCCCAAGCAGAAATGCCCTTCCTCAAGATAGTGCTGCGTAAACACTGACCCAGAAGACAGTTTCCAAGAGAATTTGTAAATTACATTTCTTATGATGTAAAGTGGAAATAGTGTTGACACAAGTGACGCAAGATGTGCCCAATCTGTTGGTGGTTCTCGGATTAACTTGTAAGAAACCTTAATAAAAAATGGTGATACTTTTCTTCCGAGGGGTCGTAGATTATTCCCTGAAAGTTTGGCGCCTGGCATGCAAACCGTCTTGGAGGAAAGCGTTAATATACCCCCACTCATACACATACACGTATATATGCTAGCTCAATTATAGCTAATCCAACATAATTTGATGTGTGTTGTATTGCAGGGACCGCAGTGAGTCGATACTGACTCCCCGTCTCTCTTCCTCCAATATAGAGTGAGTACAGATGCACATGCGTGCACATATGTGCGCACACACGCATGCAAGCACGCACACACACGTACATATCAAGTTTTGTTGTCAACTGCAGTGGGATGTTGACTGTTGTCAACTGATGTGCGATGCTTGCATACAAAGGTCTGTTGTCAACTGCTGTGGGGTGCTTGCATACAAAGGTCTGTTGTCAACTGCTGTGGGATGCTTCCACAAAAGGTCTGTTGTCAACTGCTGTGGGATGCTTCCATACAAAGGTCTGTTGTCAACTGCTGTGGGATACTTCCATACAAAGGTCTGTTGTCAACTGCTGTGGGATGCTTCCATACAAAGGTCTGTTGTCAACTGCTGTGGGATCCTTCCATACAAAGGTCTGTTGTCAACTGCTGTGGGATACTTGCATACAAAGGTCTGTTGTCAACTGCTGTGGGATGCTTCCATACAAAGGTCTGTTGTCAACTGCTGTGGGATACTTGCATACAAAGGTCTGTTGTCAACTGCTATGGGATGCTTCCACACAAAGGTCTGTTGTCAACTGCTGTGGGATCCTTCCATACAAAGGTCTGTTGTCAACTGCTGTGGGATCCTTCCATACAAAGGTCTGTTGTCAACTGCTGTGGGATGCTTGCATACAAAGGTCTGTTGTCAACTGCTGTGGGATGCTTCCACACAAAGGTCTGTTGTCAACTGCTGTGGGATCCTTCCATACAAAGGTCTGTTGTCAACTGCTGTGGGATGCTTGCATACAAAGGTCTGTTGTCAACTGCTGTGGGATGCTTCCACACAAAGGTCTGTTGTCAACTGCTGTGGGATCCTTCCATACAAAGGTCTGTTGTCAACTGCTGTGGGATGCTTGCATACAAAGGTCTGTTGTTAACTGTTGTGGGATGCTTCCATACAAAGGTCTGTTGTCAACTGCTGTGGGATCCTTCCATACAAAGGTCTGTTGTCAACTGCTGTGGGATCCTTCCATACAAAGGTCTGTTGTCAACTGCTGTGGGATGCTTCCACACAAAGGTCTGTTGTCAACTGCTGTGGGATGCTTGCATACAAAGGTCTGTTGTCAACTGTTGTGGGATACTTGCATACAAAGGTCTGTTGTCAATTGTTGCAGGGAGGTGGACCATGTAATCGCCAGTGTCGTGGTGGAGCACCTGTTTGGTGACTCGAGCTCTGATGATGGCGCCACAGCAGTGACGCGCGATGACGCAGTGACACCCTCAGGTACTGAGTCATCGACACTAGTCTCAGTCTGTTTGATGTAGCTTTGTGTGTGACAGTGAACCTTACACCCATCCTGACTGCTTCAGTAGCCCTGCCATAGTACCATAATGACTCTACATATTACCATAACGACTCTACATATTACCATAACGACTCTACATATTACCATAACAACTCTACATATTACCATAACAACTCTACATATTACCATAATGACTCTACATATTCGGACACTTAAAAATAATTTAATTATTGGCCGTCCGCAAACATAAGGTACAAAAAAATAATTCACAGTCTGAATATTTATGTACACGAACAAGTCATGAGGTGCTTCATTTGACTACCCATGCTGTCAATAGGGCTTTGTGGTGTCATCGATGTTATACTTTACGAAAGATCACTAATAGTTGGTGTCTGATTACAAATGAATTTTTTTTTTACAGTGGTGGCCAAAACATACTAACTAGAATAATAATTGTGATTGACTTAGTGTGTCTAAAAACATACACTGTCCGAATACCTGAGGTCAGTGGCTTGAAATGTACAAGATCAGATATCAGATTAACAATTTTGCCTATGTTTCTGTCATAAAAAAAACTTTCCGGGCAGGAATTTTAACAAAATACACTGGAATGTCCGACAGTGTCATATGTTCAGCGGCCATTGTATGAAGTTAACGGATCTGGCTGCTAAGCAGACAGTGGCATAATAGATCCGTAAATTAAATTTACTGGATACATCTGATGGAGTCTACGATCAACTCTGTGCATCAGATTCGAATTCACCAAAGCTTTCGATGGAATATGTTTTTACATGGTGTTTGTAACATATCTATGTTGTGGCATTTGAAAAATTGAAAGTAATTACTTTTTGGGAAATTATTTTGACAGAACCCCCAGTTCCTCCACCCAGGAGGAGAAGGAACGAGGACATAACGGAAGGACACACTGAAGCATCGGTTGGCAGTGGGTGCGTTGTCTTGCTCTGTTAAACATTGGACTTGCCATTTGTTAGCTGCACTGCATTAGAGCCAGTAATCGGCTACCTCTGATTACAATAAGGACCCATTCAGACTAGCGACACATCTCAAGAGCATGCTGTCGAAACACACTAGCACAGTTTATTAACCGGTCATAATGTTTGCTTGTTTAGTGAGTGGCATACAGGTAAATAATATGTAAATAACCAATGCTTATTGTATGAGTATGCAAAATTGTGAAATTAAGTTTTGTACCTTTTTGGTTTCCACTGACCATGAGCATTAATACCTCATTTTGTGAAATATCTTCCGTAGGTTTTTATTTATTGTAGAGTTGAAACAGAAGGACTGTATTGTCAGTGATGATGCTGTAGAGTTGAAACAGAAGGACTGTATTGTCAGTGATGCTGTAGAGTTGAGACAGAAGGACTGTGTTGTCAGTGATGATGCTGTAGAGTTGAAACAGAAGGACTGTATTGTCAGTGATGATGTTGTAGAGTTGAAACAGAAGGACTGTATTGTCAGTGATGATGTTGTAGAGTTGAAACAGAAGGACTGTATTGTCAGTGATGATGCTGTAGAGTTGAAACAGAAGGACTGTATTGTCAGTGATGAAGCTGTAGAGTTGAAACAGAAGGACTGTATTGTCAGTGATGACGTTGTAGAGTTGAAACAGAAGGACTGTATTGTCAGTGATGACGCTGTAGAGTTGAAACAGAAGGACTGTATTGTCAGTGATGACGCTGTAGAGTTGAAACAGAAGGACTGTATTGTCAGTGATGACGCTGTAGAGTTGAAACAGAAGGACTGTATTGTCAGTGATGACGCTGTAGAGTTGAAACAGAAGGACTGTATTGTCAGTGATGACGTTGTGGAGTTGAAACAAAAGGACTGTATTGTCAGTGATGACGCTGTAGAGTTGAAACAGAAGGACTGTATTGTCAGTGATGACGCTGTAGAGTTGAAACAGAAGGACTGTATTGTCAGTGATGACGCTGTAGAGTTGAAACAGAAGGACTGTATTGTCAGTGATGATGCTGTAGAGTTGAAACAGAAGGACTGTATTGTCAGTTATGATGTTGTAGAGTTGAAACAGAAGGACTGTATTGTCAGTGATGACGCTGTAGAGTTGAAACAGAAGGACTGTATTGTCAGTGATGACGCTGTAGAGTTGAAACAGAAGGACTGTATTGTCAGTGATGACGCTGTAGAGTTGAAACAGAAGGACTGTATTGTCAGTGATGACGCTGTAGAGTTGAAACAGAAGTACTGTATTGTCAGTGATGACGCTGTAGAGTTGAAACAGAAGGACTGTATTGTCAGTGATGACGCTGTAGAGTTGAAACAGAAGGACTGTATTGTCAGTGATGACGCTGTAGAGTTGAAACAGAAGGACTGTATTGTCAGTGATGACGCTGTAGAGTTGAAACAGAAGTACTGTATTGTCAGTGATGAAGCTGTAGAGTAGAAACAGAAGGACTGTATTGTCAGTGATGACGTTGTGGAGTTGAAACAGAAGGACTGTATTGTCAGTGATGACGCTGTAGAGTTGAAACAGAAGGACTGTATTGTCAGTGATGACGTTGTGGAGTTGAAACAGAAGGACTGTATTGTCAGTGATGAAGCTGTAGAGTTGAAACAGAAGGACTGTATTTTCAGTGATGACGTTGTGGAGTTGAAACAGAAGGACTGTATTGTCAGTGATGACGCTGTAGAGTTGAAACAGAAGGACTGTATTGTCAGTGATGACGCTGTAGAGTTGAAACAGAAGGACTGTATTGTCAGTGATGACGCTGTAGAGTTGAAACAGAAGGACTGTATTGTCAGTGATGACGCTGTAGAGTTGAAACAGAAGGACTGTATTGTCAGTGATGACGCTGTAGAGTTGAAACAGAAGGACTGTATTGTCAGTGATGACGCTGTAGAGTTGAAACAGAAGTACTGTATTGTCAGTGATGAAGCTGTAGAGTAGAAACAGAAGGACTGTATTGTCAGTGATGACGCTGTAGAGTTGAAACAGAAGGTCTGTATTGTCAGTGATGATGCTGTAGAGTTGAAACAGAAGGACTGTATTGTCAGTGATGATGCTGTAGAGTTGAAACAGAAGGACTGTATTGTCAGTTATGATGTTGTAGAGTTGAAACAGAAGGACTGTATTGTCAGTGATGACGCTGTAGAGTTGAAACAGAAGGACTGTATTGTCAGTGATGATGCTGTAGAGTTGAAACGGAAGTTGAACCTGTGATGTCAGTCAAAGAGAGGATCCAGAAGTTGAAGTCCGAGCAGACTCCTACCGTCGCACCGAGAGACTCCACCAAGATACCTCGACAACGTCCCAAGTCTTCTGCCTTTGAACTGTTCGAGAAGCAAGGCCTCATCATGGGCATGGTGAGACTACCAAACTAGATCAATATGTCATATTTGTGACAGCCCTTGCTTGTCATTCCAGTTGAATCAAAGCTGTAAGTTCCAGTGTTTAAATTGTACTCATTCATTAAGGAGATACCTGGGTCAAGAAATAGATACATTTTTTACATATTCATATAGATAAAGGTTCCATCTTATAAAAAAAGTTTTGTGATATAAACTAATTTTGATGAAGAAAAGATACTTTTGAATCGGCATATATGCAAAATACCTTGAGTGCACTTCCTCCGTTGTGCATTGTTCATGTTAATAAATGGGTTATCTTCATTATTTTGTACAAAAATCAGTCTCGAAGACAACCCACGTGTGTATTTGTTTCCGCTAGCGAGCGCCACCCCCCAAAGTGACAGCTGCATCACATGATGGCAGTCAAGGCATGTCAGATATGGATGTGGATGATAGAAGGAACAATGGTGACGCCAGTAGCAGTCTTCATAATCCCTCCTCTGGGTAAGCGTTTGAAACTGTCATTACACCTAGTCCGTGAAGTCTTATGTCATCTGCATGTGAAATAATATTTGATAACATAAGTTTACGACCTGTAGCCTGGGGTGCTGATGGGTGTGAACCCTCCCATCGGGGTGATGGGTATGAACCCTCCCATCTCCACATTGAGGTAAAAGAATTTTGTATGAGGGAGAAAGTACCGTGATATGATTGTGCATGCTTTTCTGTAATGGTGTTGTCGACTTTCCTTACTATTTCTCTCAAAAACCAAGTCACTGACAAATTTAGAGGGTTAAATGCTAAATTCAGCCTGGTAATTGGCGACTTACCAGATGTAACGACCAGAATCAAATCTTTTGACCAGTTAAGCAAATGTGCGCAGTTTTGTTGTTTGAAGTATTCGCACAATACATATTTGGACATCAAGGAAATGGATTTGTGTTGGGCTAAACCATTTAAGGAAGCTGCTTTATGTTTGATCAAGTAACTTACAGTTGTTGTTAGGACCTGTTGTTAGGACCTGTTGCTAGATTACTTGGAGCCATCTACTGTTGTAGTGTGGTGCTCTCGCAGCAAGAAGATAGAAATATGACATCGACACAAGACAACGCTACATTTGGCGTCCTCGAGAGGTCTCAAGGAACACTAGGCTCTGTGAGTCATCTCGTCATGTTGCCAGAAACTTTACTGCCTGCAATATTATTGTTGTGAAACAGAATCTCCAAGTGAAGGGTTAACTTTGCAAATAGCAGAAGTCACATTTTTTTTGATCAAATACGTATTCTGTACCTACTAAACATTGTCGCAGTTTTAAACCAGATGTATCGTTAGATAGAGGGAGCCTGGAGATCACTTGGCCACATTTCTTTCCTGCTGTAAAAAAATATAGTGTGGCGTAGTATTTAGAACATTGAAACCTCAATCAAGAGAATCCGTATTTAAATTCTCTTGCCGCCATTTCAAAGTTTCACAAATGTTGTTATTCCAAATTGCTTCACTTCACTTAATTGTTGATATGAGCACCTGGCTACATAGAGTGCTGGTTTGGTTATTTGTGATTAAATAGCGTTTCTTTGAACTAATGAATTATGACTGTTCCTCGTTACATAATCTATCCCCATGTAATCAGTGATTAGTCTACATAGCTTGGAACAATCGTCAGAAGACATACATGATGTTATGGACGAAAGTTCAACATTACGCAATCTTCGTCAGTCGTCTGGTACAAATATATCATGAAACCATCCTATACATGTGTGTTTGTAGCATTCTCTAATATGTAATATTGAAGGACATGATTGCTTGGTCTTTGACCTAACCATTTAGATGATCACCTAACCCCACTTATGTCCTTCCAACGGATGGGTATTTTTGCTAGGAAAGTCTCAATGGAATTAAAAATACAATTTTTCAGTTCAAGCGAGCTGCGGGGCCTAAGAACCGTCGCAATCCAACGAGATCAATCCGACGGCCTCATGTTGACGCCAACGAGGACACTCCTCCGATGAAAAATGGCTCGGTCGAGGTCGTCGACCTTCAATCGACGACTTTCGGTGCGGCTTCGGAGGAGGCCGAATGTGAAGAGACATGGAACGGAGTGTGTCACGCCAACATGGAAGCAGGACTCAAACCTCGCGTTGGTTTCCTAAACATTCACGGCAACAACAGTTGTTCGGAGGCGCAGCTGCCGAGCAAGTCCCCAGACAATTCACCAGCATCGTCGACCTCAAACAAACCCTTTGTGCCCCCGCTGGATCTGTCAATCCTTCACGAACATATAGAGGGTGGGGGTAAGTTTGTTACGTTTGTGTCTCGTCAGTTTGTTGTTATGTTGTCACCTCTGAGGAGCTGTTCGTTTAATATCCACTGTCTATGCATGACTTCCTGAGAAGCTTTCAGTTTAGCTGTGTTCGTTCCCCATCGTTAAATACCTCAGAGTCACTTTTGGAATGTAATTAGTCAACAACGTGATATGAACGTTTGACAGTTGTTAATGACAAAATTGTATAGTACATTTAGTAAGGGAAAAAGGAAAAGTAATCTTTGCTCAGAGTACTGTCTCATAAAATAATGAGCTCGTAAGAAAACCAATCATTGAACAGAACCCTTTGTTAAAGTCAAGGAGCTTTTTCAAAATTCAAAATCTGCCGCCATATCACTGAGGACAATATTTCCATGACACACCGGCGAAGGTAT
The DNA here is from genome assembly GCA_963995525.1 of Escarpia spicata. Taxonomy (NCBI): domain Eukaryota; kingdom Metazoa; phylum Annelida; class Polychaeta; order Sabellida; family Siboglinidae; genus Escarpia; species Escarpia spicata. The sequence goes on from OZ023210.1 coordinate 16,276,129, forward strand.
CCCGGTGATGCCTCCTGGTGTCAACAGTTTTCAGTATATCAGATCACTGCCAAGGAGCGAAAGCGATTTTTAAACAGCAAAATCTGACTTATGGGCTGAGTGAGTGTTTTATTTTGGAATTGAATAATACAGAACATAAATGACAGGGAAAAAAAAATTATAATGTATATGATTCCTGGTTGACAGCAGAGCCAAGGCTGTTACCAATTGTTATTTGATTAATAAGTACAACACTTCTGTCTTCCCCCATTTCCATGTGTAAATGTTTATGTATTGTATATTACATTTAGTTATCTTTGTATGCATTTTCCACTTGGAAATAAATAATCAATGAGTGTATATACAGAACACTGCATACTATAATACAGTAAGAAAAGATAAGACTCGTGTGACTGTGTGCACTTAATAACGATAAACACATAACTAGTACACGGCCATAAATAATAAATAACACCTATGACAAGATACAGTAGGTGAAGAAAGAAACGTCAGTTAGTGTGCAATTAAAAGGATTAAACAATGCCAAATGCGATTCCTCATAAGCAAGTTATTGAAGTGGTGGTTGTGATATAACTATGTGGATCAAGCTCAGTGACATTGTGTCCTCGATGTGTTTGTGTGACAGAGAAGTTGAGATGTGTGTGATTGAACAGGTCTGCCACAGAGTAAAGGGTAAAGTGCTTTGAGCAGTGCTGACGACTGGATACTGTGCAGTATAAGAACTTACGTTTATTTTTTACTTTTACAGATGCAATCCCGGCCGCCCAGGGCCAGTCCCTGAGTCTACAGAAGACAAGACCTCTGAGGGAGTCAGACGACGTCATCATCTCCCCTCGCATGTCCAAGCTACGGAAGAAAGCAAAGTGAGTAGCTTAGTTTGGGTTACAAAATATGCAGTTCTAACCGATTGTCTGCTATATATTATACATATATAATTTCAGCTACATTATAGAGTCAGCTTGTACGTCATACCAAGAATCACCCTGACTAACTGTCGGCAGCACATTGTTGAAATTGTAATGTTGCCTTTCAAGCATAATATTAGTTTGCTTCCATGTGAAAGAAGACAGGTAGAGAACACATAAGTTGTACACGTTTTGCACAATGTGGATTTCAATGTGTAATACATTAATTTTCAACAAAGATAGATATATAAAATTTTGCTTGCACGATATCTTACACGGAGAAAATGGTTAAGGTGGCACAAGCCCAGTGAACGAGTGAAAGCGAAGAAGGAGGAGCAGCCATCATGACCTTGGGTTCTCCGGGGGTGATGCACATGTAGCAGGGAAATGTTCCCACCAGGGACTGGGGTGCTTTGTTAAGATTGAACGAGGTGTATAAATTCTACAATATTCTTTGATGCAAAGCCGGTACATTTAGCAGGTCTTTGAAGCAAGTAATGACTGTTTATAAATTGAAAGTTTTGTTTATAATTTGAATATTTCGTAGACTCAATTTTAAAATTTCAGTCACTTTTTCGGGCTTATTGAATGCTATTTGCTGCGTGGTATACCATTAGCGAATTTATGAGTGATAAGAACATTATCTGTATCTGTATCTGTATTTTATTATGTTAGTAAATGAGGAACAAACAGCCTCGGATTAATGTATGTATTTTGGATGTGTTTGTAAAGAGTCGTGTTGGTGTTTAGAGAGGCAGTCGGTGAGGAGGGTTAAGGGCAAATACAGAATCATTATTTAATTAATTGAGAAAATGCTTTCAGACAACCGGCATAGTAACCATTTGGATTCAAGCTTGTAAATATGAGTGAAAATCTGATTTCAGGCAACCAGTGTTGTCATTGCTTTTTTGATGTACATGGCTGTAAATAATAGAGTCGATATGTCTCGCTCGGAGATCAGGCATGACAGTAGGCTTTCACATATTTTGCAAAACATGTTTTGAACTAGTCATATTTTGTCCATTCTGGCCGCACGAAGAAACTGACGCTGTCATGGGGGAAGGTGGCTAGTGTATTCACGGAGAATAACGACGTCTTAACGCATGAAGCTCACAAAGCCATGCAACACGGGCCGTCCTCTGTACACCAGTAGCAGTATGTTTATTAAGAACAATTGCAAAACGGCCGTAACTTGATTGTTCCATAAGGTTTGATGCAACGTATGTAAACACTTAACTGTCACTTGTAAATATTGCTACACGTGAACACTCCTACCCAAGAGTTTCACTGTACTAATGGAGCCTCTGCTCCATCCAGCACTGTACTAATGGAGCCTCTGCTCCATCCAGCACTGTTCTAGTGGAGCCACTGCTCCATCCAGCACTGTTCTAGTGGAGCCTCTGCTCCATCCAGCACTGTTCTAGTGGAGCCACTGCTCCATCCAGCGCTGTTCTAGTGGAGCCACTGCTCCATCAAGCACTGTTCTAATGGAGCCTCTGCTCCATCCAGCACTGTTCTAGTGGAGCCACTGCTCCATCCAGCACTGTTCTAGTGGAGCCACTGCTCCATCCAGCACTATATTAATGGAGCCTCTGCTCCATCCAGCACTGTTCTAGTGGAGCCACTACTCCATCCAACACTGTTCTAGTGGAGCCACTGCTCCATCCAGCACTGTACTAGTGGAGCCTCTGCTCCATCCAGCACTGGTCTAGTGGAGCCACTGCTCCATCCAGCACTGTTCTAGTGGAGTCACTGCTCCATCCAGCACTGTCCTAGTGGAGCCACTGCTCCATCCAGCACTGTTCTAGTGGAGCCACTGCTCCATCCAACACTGTTCTAGTGGAGCCACTGCTCCATCCAACACTGTTCTAGTGGAGCCACTGCTCCATCCAACACTGTTCTAGTGGAGCCACTGCTCCATCCAACACTGTTCTAGTGGAGCCACTGCTCCATCCAACACTGTTCTAGTGGAGCCACTGCTCCATCCAGCACTGTTCTAGTGGAGCCACTGCTCCATCCAGCACTGTTCTAGTGGAGCCACTGCTCCATCCAGCACTGTTCTAATGGTGCCACTGCTCCATCCAGCACTGTTCTAATGGTGCCACTGCTCCACCCAGCACTGTTCTAATGGTGCCACTGCTCCACTCAGCACTGTTCTAACAGTGCATCTGCTATGGCACTGTTGTCATAGTGTAAATACTCAAGCACTATTATAATAGTGCATCTGGTCCATATTGCTACACCTGAACACACACATAGGCCAAGAGATCACTCTTTATGGTGCATCTACTCCAACACTGTTTTAACTGTGTCTGCTCCAGTGCAGCACTAACAGTGCATTTGCTCTGGCACTGTCCTAATAGTGTATCTTCTCCAGCACCCAAAGTGCAACTGGCTTCATGGGGAATATAACGTACTATGAGTGCGTCACAAAATAATTGTCTTATTTGTAACATAAGCAAGGCTTGATTATAGCGGTATTCCATTATTCCAAATGTTGATAGACAAATAATATTACAGACACACTGGACTTGGCCGTTGTCAACCATGTGACGCCACTGTTTTTATGAATTTATGGTCTCGCAATGACATAGATTTGGCAGTTACCAGATTTATGGACAGATTACTCAGTTCAATACAATACCTTAGCAATCTGTCTGAATTACCTTTTCTTTTCTTTTTTTCCCTATAAATCTTCTGATAAGTATGAGTGTATCTCTGTCGATGAGAGGTGTGTTGGAACAATGCACCGACTCAAATGCAACGACCCATATTGAGCACTAAACGGTGTTGAAGTAGCAAGGAAGGGCAGAGGTGAAGTAGATCACCGGGAAGCGCCATAGTGAAGGTGATCGACACTGACGCGTCACTAATGGTTGTGTTTCTAGCGGTCAGACTGACACGGACTTGCCACCGTCGCCACCGACAGAACAATCCCTCATTGTCTTCCACAGGTTTGTAGCCCTGGATGTCTGCCATGTAGCACTAGTACACCTGCCAGTGCCCCCCACAGTCAGGGTATGCACCTTGCTTCCCTGCAGCCATGGCACCCTGTGCTCCCAGTCCCGCATACTTCCCAGAACACCCCCACACCCTGATTCTGGGGTCACGACCCTTGTTCTCTTGCATCTCTCCATGACACTTGATGGTCACTTCACACAGTGTCAGTTGATGGTCTCATTGTGTCGTCATTTAGTGGCATGTCACTTGTTGTATTGTTGCTACATGTTGAGTCACTTGGTGTCATGTCACTTGGTGTTAAGTCACTTGGCATTAGGGCACTTGATTACCTGTGTTGGTGTTAAGTCACTGCAGCGCATGTCACTTGATGTATTGTTGCTACATATTGAGTCACTTGGTGCCATGTCACTTGGTGTTAAGTCACTTGGCATTAGGGCACTTGATTACCTGTGTTGGTGTTAAGTCACTGCAGCGCATGTCACTTGATGTATTGTTGCTACATATTGAGTCACTTGGTGCCATGTCACTTGGTGTTAAGTCACTTGGCATTAGGGCACTTGATTACCTGTGTTGGTGTTAAGTCACTGCAGCGCATGTCACTTGGTGTATTGTTGCTACATATTGAGTCACTTGGTGCCATGTCACTTGGTGTTAAGTCACTTGGCATTAGGGCACTTGATTACCTGTGTTGGTGTTAAGTCACTGCAGCGCATGTCACTGTTTGTTCTTTAATTTCGAGTCACTTAGTGCCATGCCATTTTGTGTTTAGGTAATATGTCAATTTATGTCATGTCACTAGGTGTCATTTCACGTTGTGCTGTATCAGTTCAGCATAAGTCTGTACTGTTTTTAACACTGGATTGATTAATGGATATATTGAATGGGCAGTTGTCCTGTGGCTTGAGTTCCTGAGTTTTACCTGTGAGCTACGAACTAAAAATTACAGATGAATCTAAACAAAACATTTAGGATTGTTGTAACCAAAACATTCTCAGGGTGTTGAAATTTGTATAAAGTAAACACAGGAAGTAGTTATCACCACAGTAGCTGAAGCGAACTGAGTTGTTTGATGTTTTGAATATTGTCAACTGGTTAGGTTAACCTGGCCGTGTGCACACGACAGAGATTGACAGTAGGCTCACTGCTCAAACAGTGGCCGCCGCCGCGTACTTTTGTTTCCTGTGTTTTCTGCAACACGTTTGCTCAAAAAGCACAGCTTTGTATGCATGTATGCTTAGAACATGCTTTGGTTAGTCTTGGTGAGGTGTTTCCCTGTTCAATGAATGTCCATTTTCTTCTTTGCTTATCTGCACTAACATGCTTGAACTAAACATGATTTATTGACTGCAGCTTGGGTGTCAGTGTTCAGCTTCCTGTACTGCCTGGCTGTTCTGTGGCGTGGACAAGGAGTGATCACATGTAGTTGAACAGTCAAAAAACCCTGTCGCGTTTTGTATGGTTCAAACTACCCTCACCAGAAGGTGCAGTATGGGACTTGAGATTTTGAGCAATCCAAAATGGCTTCCAAGCCAGTAGCTGCCGGAGTCAACCAACTCAATTTTGTTGCCCAGTTGTGGTATCCATAGTAGCATATTATGTGGTCGACTCAGTAGGTGGCACAACTAACAATTTATTTTTCCGCAGTACGTTGTGACCACTAAACTCCCACCCCCTACATGTAAAGCTACATGTTTTTATGACTGAACTGATGCGCCCCAACCTCGTTTAGATTAGTTCAATTAAAATAATGCTGATAGCATTCTGGGGACTTACATCAGAAATGTTTCTTGTAACCTTGCAAAAATTCGCCTAATAATAATATGTATCAATAAATCATAAATGGCCTATGGTGGCTTATGGTCGTGGCGAATTGAAGACTTTGTGGAGACAATGCCGGACAATTGCAGGCAACTTCAGTCATATTTGAAAGACAATCAGGCAGTTTGGGAAAATGCACTAACCATAAGAAAAAAAAGAATCCCAGCATGGTTTATACAGTGTGCATTTGAAAGATCGTTGAATTCCTACTTGATACATATAAATGTATATCACCTTCAGACAATCTTATTTGTTTTATTGGGGGCAGGAATAATGTCGGTTATAACCACAGTTTTGTAATATTTTTGATGTGACCTCCGAGATGTATGTGTGTTTAGTGGGACGCGGATTGGTGACGATGAGCAGGCCATGCAGATAAAACAACTCACCAAGAAGATACAGTGTAAGTACCAGTGAAGAGATCATGTAGCGAGCAAGAGACAGTTTTATTGCGTATCTTCTGTGGCATTTTTTCCTGTGTTTCAAATGAAATGTGGCATCCTTAATGAGGGTCAGGCTGCTGTATAAGATTCTGATTGTCGAAGTTTTTAAACCAACCTTGTTTTCATATTTTAATATATATTTTAATATTAAAATAAATATGTTGATGGTGTACTGGCTGCCAAATTGCTTTTGAAAAGTCTGAAAGGTGCTCGCTATTTGAATAGTGCACCCACGAAACATTTACAAAACATTTACAAAACATTCAAATTGTACCTACAGCTGTCGCCGAGACATTCAATGCTAACCGTAGTTTCCTGGAGTTTAGGCGCGACTGGAGGTGGAATACAACACATTCAGTGAACTTCCTCCTAATGATTACCACCCCAGGGTGAGCAGAGTGCAGGTGACAGAACAGGCAAGGTGGCTTTTAACTGGCTTGTCAGCAGTGCGATCTCCCTACCATTGAAGTGTGAGCTAAAAGCAAACTCCAGTTTGTGTCTGTGTGGCGGCGTGTAGCAGGTGTTGGTCATGTTGTCTCTGGTTCTGATGGTACTTCTCTCTCCGGCATTCAGCATGCAAGAGGAAGATCAAACTGTTTGAGGAGGAGTTTGAAATGGAGCATGGCTACCGGGTAAGTGGCAACTGTTCTGTGCTAACGAGTCATCTCGTTTGGTTGTCATGTCCCTAAAACTGTACAGTGTGTCATATTGGTTGAGTCAGAAGTATTTAGTCAAAAAAAAAATCATTAAATACCGGAAATATATGTAAATAAATGTATGGTCAGGGAGACTCCAAGCTATGTAAACCATCTTTAGATCATTTGGTGATAGTTCACCCTTAACCTTGGACAAATGTAATTCAATAGTTTGTATAAAAAAGGGTAACAGTGGTGTGGGTTTTTAAAAAGCAGTCATGTTACAGGTTCTTCCTGGGGGTCATAGACGAAGCCCTGACGATTTGGCACATGGGATGCAAAACATTTAGGAATAGTAGCTGAATACAAAAATGCATTTATGTGCATACACACACACACGCGCGCACGTATACACATACAATTTCAACCCACTTGCACATATCAAAACATGCAAACACACACATACATGTATGTGCACAAAGACACACATACAGACACTCAGACACACACCACACACGCACGCACATACGCACGCACATACACACACATTCACACACACATGCGAACACACAAAACACACACGCACACACACGTACGTACGCATGCACACACATGCTGGCTCTATGATTGTTATGTGTATTTGCTGCAGCCATCTCAGTCGGACAAGGCGTCGCAACCGGACGTCAAGAAATACATGCAAGAACTGGCACGGGCGCGCAAAGAACTCAAACGTGAGTGGCTTACATCGACCCACTCTGCTTTGTATCATGTCAATCCACCGGTCATTACAGTCTGGTCTATTAACAGGCATTTACGACGTTGAGGACTTGTTTGCCGTTTCGTTGACATTTACCACGAAAGCAGCTACTGCTTCTTTTGCCCGGCGACACACGATGTCCCAACATGCAAGCCAATGTTTACATGTTGGAGTGGGTACTTTGGCAAGCATGTAGGACTGCTGGAACCCTTGTATCGTATTCGTTCTATTAAGCATATCTGCCCTAATTACACCTTTTTAGCAGCATCTGAAGCCATAACAGCGACCTCCAGGGCCAACTTTGACTGTTGAATCGATCTTTGTAGTTTAAAGGAAATATTAACACGGCAATAGCTAAAATTCGTTTTCCATGTGTACACAAAGTTTAACATTGAGAACTTTTAAAAAATACAGAAAAATACATCTGTAGCTTAAATTCGATTTTAAATCCGTCTGTGTAGCGATTCCTGCGGAAAATTTAAATTTAATGAGCTAGGCGATCACGTGGTATCGTGACGTCACATATGACCCACACTCGCATGGATGAGTTATTGTACAATATTCCGATGTAATACAAACACTAGTCATCATAGAGGAACAAGCAGTTATCTTACGGTTCCACATGAATCCCTTTTTATTAAAAACAACGAATGCGAATGGGCCTACAAGTCGACTAGGTTTCGCCGAGCTTGGGCTCGTTTTCAGAATAAATACTTTGAATGCAACCAACGGGAGATAATCTATACCGATATACATATAAAACATATATTATATCCAGCTACAGAAAGTAATGTGTATAATCTCATATTATCACTAGAATATCGATGTATGAAGGAGGAGTTGTACAATTTATCATAACAACTTACATCAGTCAGTGAATTTCTGTCGGTGCCGCTAGCTCAGTTGGTAGACGCGTTGGTTTCTTGTCATTTATTTTACAATCGGTTGACGCCGGTTCAATCCTGACAACAAACCATTGGTTTTTTTACAATTTTTTAGTCCTTTGGCCAAAGGTCCAAAGGACTATTGCCATCACTCTGCGTCCGCCGTTAGTTGGCGTATCTCAGAAACCGTTCAGCAACTTTTTCTCTAATTTCGCATAGACATCTTAGGGCACTGCCACTATGCACGAGAAATCTGTATTTGATTGAATCATTCTAAGGGCCTCCAAGGACCCCAAAACATTTTGCCTATTTTTTTTTAAATTGTTCAGCAACTTTTTCTCTAATTTTGCATATACATTTCATGTGGTAGTGTCACTGTACACAAGAAATCTGTATTTGATTGAATCATTCGAAGGGCATCTAATGACCCCCCCAAAAAGGACCCCAAAACTTGTAAATTGTTACATTTTGCCTATTTTTTCAAAAACTCTAAATAACTTTTTCTCTAATTTTGCATATACATTTCATGTGGTAGTGCCATTGTACACAAGAAATCTGTATTTTATTGAATCATTCTAAGGGCTCCAAAGGTCCCCTAAAATGCAAAATTTGCTAACTAAATGGTCTACTGTAGCAGCAGATCTACCATGCTTCCAGTCCTTTTGTTCAACTAATCCCTTTTGAATGATAAAAGGAAGATCACTGATATTTTACTTGTGGATTATTATTATTATAAACTGTTCTGCTACTGCTTGGTGGACAGTTAATTAGTGGGTCAAGTTCAAATACATCAGCACGTTTTTCACACCTGCATAGTAGTTTAGGCTCAGTAGTGTGCTGGCAGCTACTAAACCTATAGGCTTGTGTGAAAAGGATAGTTGGCAGAAGAACTAACTTCAAAGCACCATTGCATCCATTTAGCCAGGCAGCAGTCACACTGTCCCAGTGTCTGCTGCTGTGTTTATATAATAATTATATAGGCTTAATGATCCCAATACACCAATCTGTTGGCACAATGTCAGATAATGGAACTAGGTTAAACATCTTAACAATAACTACTGTAATTAGTTCTGTGGGGCTGTTTTTTTCTTCAAAAACTGTTCAGTAACTTTTTCTCTAATTTTTCATAGACATTTCATGTGGTAGTGCCTGCTATTGTTTGATAGACTCCTGTTAAACTGGACAGTTGCCTGTAGGTTTTAAACTGTATCAAACAATGAGTCTACCTTTTGCTCTCAAATAATCTGTCCTCTTAGTTTTATACATAAAGACATAATCTAGCATAACTTGATAAGTCTTTGTAGCAGCACATTTGTTCTTCCAGGGTATCATTGCAACATAACATACATACTGTGTGCCACATTTGAATGTCATACATGTAATATTTCCATGCAGTCCATTTGCATATTTAATGTAAAACTTCAACAGCTGTTTTCTTCATTTTTACTTTTTGACCCCTACTATGTTCAATGCTCCATAACTTCGCCAATTTTTGTAACAGTCATTATTTTAGAAACCGTGTAAAGCACCCTACCCAACCTTTACAAGAATGTGAGAAAACAATGTTACAATTTTTCCGACTTATCACTCATTTGGTCAGGAGTCACATATAGACGTATTAGTCCAAAGGACTTCAGGGCCACTTGGCCCATTTTTTTGTTTATGTTTTCGAAGTAATATAAACCAAATCATTTTGTATACTATGATGCACTGTTTGTAAATATATATATTTTTTTGGTCGTAATTATTTATTCGCCAAAAAAATTTAAATATGGTAATTATATATAACAATGTTTCTAAATTTTATTTATCCAGACAAATCACAATTTGTTTTCACATATATAATTACAATATATTACCGTATCATATATATACAATTTATAAATTATATATCCATTACATTATTATTTGTTTGAATAAATAAAATTTAGAAACATCGTTATAGAATTCCCATATTTTAATTTTTGTGGCGAATAAATAATTACTAAAAAATATATAAATATTTACAAACAGTGCATCATAGTATAAACATTATTTGTTTTATACTACCTTGTGAAAACGTAAACAAATAAAAGGGTAAAGAAAATCAATGGTTTGGTGTCAGGATTGAACCAACGTCAGCCGATTGCAAACTAAATGACAAGAAATCAAAACATTTATCAACTGAGCTAGCAGCACCAACAGAAATTCACTGACTGATTTAAGTTGTTATGATAAATTATACAACTCCTCTTTCATACATCGATATTCTAGTGATATTAATAATAATAATAATAATTTACTGCATTTCTCTGCGCCATAAATCTGGCAGTTACTACCATTCAGAGGCGCAATATAATTATGAGATTATATACGTTACTTTCTGTAGTTTCATACATTATATGTTCGCTTGTATGTATATTGGTGTAGAGTATCTCCCGTTGGTTGTATTCGATATAATTATTCTAAAAACGAGCCCGAGCTCGACAAAACCTAGTCGACTTGTAAGTTGTAGGCCCAATCGCATTCATTGTTTTGAATAAAATTAGATTCATGTGGAACCGTAAGATTACTGCTTGTTCCTCTATGATGACTAGTGTTTGTATTACAATGGAATATTGCACAATAACTCATTTTGACCGGAAAGCTATCCTTGTAAACATGCTCTGAATGCATGGAAAGGGTCGGCCTGATGCGAGTATGGGTCATATGTGACGTCACATCTCGGCATCCCGAAAAGTGTGCCAAAAATATGCATATTCGAAAATGTCCGGCTGCACAGCATAAAATGTGGAATTTCTAATTCATTGAATTTTTTTATTTGATTTGGCTTGGTGGACATGGAAATAGATAGCAGGATGTAATATAACATGAATTCAAGGAATGGGTGTTTTTATTCCCTTTAATTTCTACCAATGTCATGTGCACCGGATTCAAAGCTCAGTGATGGAAACAGTATTGAAGGTCCACCTAAATGATCAGACTACAGTGTTCTCGTACACTTCAGCTCATGGATGTAACAATTGCATGCCATAGACGTCTGCTGAGATGGCTGTACCCAGGAATCCCAGAAAATGGGCATACCAACACTTATTGGAACACAAAATTTGATATATTTTCGCGTTTGAAATATTTGTTTAGCATACGTATGCTTAAAGAACGAATATGGTGTGTGTTGGCTTTCTTCCCGTCACAGATTGCAAGGCAACCTTCCACACGAGTTGCGATTCGTTCTGTTCTCATCACATCATGTTCACATTTGAATCGTCCGACCCAAGCCACCCCTCGGACGCACCCAGGGCACGCAGGGTCATGCTCACCCTTCCGTGGTCCGGTAAACGCCTTTATTTCTCATCCCTTACCAGGTGCCACTGTTGGTTGTTGTCGCAGTGCTCGCTGCTGCCGTCTGTATGTGGGCTCTGCACTGTCTCTGTAACGAACGTTTCTACCCTCGCGTTTAGCGAACCATGTCGCAGCAGCAGGAAGTTTCATGAGGGTTTTGTAAAACTGCTTCAGATGGTTTGATTGACAAATCAAGAAGCTGAAATCACAATAATTACGATTGGGTTGCCGTACTTGTTGCTGCAGCATTGTTTGCCTGTGGGTTTGGCAGTGTTGGCCCACAAGTCCTGTCGTGTCGGTTCATGTCTGTTGGGTGTATCTTGAAGGATGTTTGATTGCAGGCTTATTCAGAGTTGTAGCAGAATGATATGTTTGTTGTTGTCTTCTTTGGTGTGTCTTCCTTTCTAGAAATCTTAAGGCATGAGTGATGGCTTCTTCCACTGTAAGTTCTCAATGGTATGTACTGTGGTTACTTTCCTGAGGCCCTCAGACTGTGGATGGTGGCTTCTTCAGTGGAGGCCTTCAGACCAGTGGTGGTGGTTTCTTCAATGGAAGCCTTCAGACCATGGATTGTGGCTTCTTCCTTTGAGGCCCTCAGGCCATGGGTGGTGGCTTCTTCCTTGGAGGACCTCAGGCCATGGGTGGTGGCTTCTTTCCTGGAGGCCCTCAATGCCATGGGTGGTGGCTTCTTCCTTGGAGGCCCTCAGGCCATGGATGGTGGCTTCTTCCTTGGAGGCCCTCAGGCCATGGGGGTGGCTACTTCCTTGGAGGCCCTTAGGCCATGGATGGTGGTTTCTTCAATGGAAGCCTTCAGACCATGGATGGTGACTTCTTCCTTGGAGGCCCTCAGGCCATGGGTGGTGGCTTCTTCCCTGGAGGCCCTCAAGGCCATGGGTAGTGGCTTCTTCCTTGGAGGCCCTCAGGCCATGGGTGGTGGCTTCTTCCTTGGAGGCCCTCAGGCCATGGGTGGTGGTTTCTTCAATGGAGACCCTCAGGTCATGGATGGTGGCTTTTCCTTAGAATGTTTTCAGGGCCTGCAAAATTGTAATATAAATGTATTATCGTATTTATGTGTTGTATTCAATTTTGTCAGGTAAGTGCATGCAAATTTATTTATCTTGGTATCTTTACTTAATAGCTGCACGAGTTTTCATTATACAGTAATAACAAAAAACAGTTCCTTATTGATGGGATAAGTGACAGTTGGGTTGATGACTGAAATTCATAGATAACCTAAGTAATCTAGTGATTGTAGCGCAGTCTCTGTCCGGCATAGGCTCAAAGGAGGCAGAGAATGAACAGACGTCATCGACCATGCTGTCCACCGCGTTCTACAACTACCCACACGGCTCACTGGACGACAGTCATAGTCCAATGAGTGGTCACCACGGTCTGCTGGACACCCGTCACGGTTCGCTGGACTCGTGTCATGGTTCACTGGACGACAGGCATGAGTTGGTGGACACTGCCCACGGGTCAAGCGATGTGATGATGCAGGAGACTATGCACCATCTGCTGGAAAAGCTCGCCTGTAAGAGACGAGACGCTGGGCGGTCAGACGATGTCACGGTTAGTGGGGTTGCTACAACTCTATGGTGACAGGGTTAGATGGACATTACCCTGCTTTCATGGATGATAATCGTCCCACGGCAAGGCCTTAGTCAGAAATAATGTTTTGAATTAATCAAATTTTGCCTTTTAATGTGCGAACGGCTTGCGTAGAAGTCATTCACCTTGACCACAGCCATTATTGACCAGTTTAGTTTTTTCAATGACAAACCAGTGTCAGTTGAGCCATTTATTTAATTAATACTGATCCGTTTAATTTGTTTCACTACCAGTTGTGCCAATAATAGTTATTAATATGGGCCCTTAAACGTGGAACTGTTAGGTAATCAAGTGGCCACCTGGCCCCTACTAAACACCACCAGTCTTATCAGTTGTAATAACCAGCCTTGGCTAATCATCTGCCTGTCTTGAAGACTGGAAGATGGGACTCTGGCAGGCATGACAAGAATAGGGCAAGGTTTAAAGCGACCTTGTTTATTCCACTAGCTCGAGTCAACATCTCAAATGGAAGATGGGGATAGAATGAACAGGAAGATTGCTGAATCAGTGGTACTTTGGCCCACTTGCTGTCTTGATTGTAGGAACCAGACAAATGTGCTGGTCATTAAAGGTTTTGAGCTTATTAAATGCAAGCTAGTAAGTAGTATACCTTAAATATTTCTTTAAAAATATTAAGAAAATTATATTAAAACATGAGGGGCAAACCCAGTCGGTATAATAGGTATCCCTTTTAAGAAGGATAGAAGACTTATGGTAGTGGGTCCAACTTGAAATAACGCGATGAACAAACACCTTATGTCATAATTAAATTAACACTTGCAATTTTTGTACAAGCACCAACAGAAGAGTCGGTGTACATATTGCTATTTTATCAGTCAGGATCCATGGTGTTTTGTATGTTATCAGCTGATAACATTGTTGCGTTTTGTATGTTATCAGTTGATAACATTGTTGCGTGTATTTGTATTATATGGTTTCTGCACATGTGTTTGCTACAACCATCTCTGTCCGCAGCTGATGAGTCGTGACCAGGTAGTGGAGGAGAAGCTGGCCATACAAAAAGCTTTGCTACACTTTGAGGCGATTCATGGGCGACCAGTAAGTGGATAGGTAACACCTTCCCGCACTCACGCACGCAGTTGGAACATTGTTTATGGACACAACACATAAAACACATCAGCCCAACAATCATCCCACACATTATGTACAAGGAAGATAATTTTAAAAAGTTTTGACAATAATTATTTGTGTTTTTGTTATATAAAACATGGGTTAGATAGATAAAGAATACATGTTATTTTTATTTTTGGTGGCTCCTTCGATGGTAGCCATTTTTATCCTAGTAGAAATCCTTCCCTTCCCATAGTAATTGTTTTCTTTCTTTTTGTTGCAAAATTGTTATTTTGTTCACCCTCTCAAGGCCAGATTAATGCAAATATGTGCCTGTTATTGAATCCTATTAAATCAAGAGATTGTACTGTGAGTGGATCATGTGATACATTCGGATTGCATGAATACAAATAAATAAATACTTTTTGATCCGATTCAAGTAACATTTTTACTACATCTGAAGAACTAATTCCTTGTGTAACTAGCCAAGTATGTGACATATATGTCAATTTATTACCTAAATATGAATTGCTAAAGTTTGACAAAAATAAAATACTTAAATAATTCTCAACAATTAATTTGTGTGTGTTTTTAAAATATTTTTCATTAATAATTAAAATTAAACTTAAATAATTTTAGTTTTTCTGAGTTTTTCAGCAAATGTTAAACTTTAATCTCATTGGCTGAAAATCACCATTAAAATATTCACTGCGTGGCGTAAAAGATGGACCAGAAATTGTGTGACGCCAAGTTCGACTACAAAACCGAGTGGTGGTTGGCGCTATTTAGCCATGGAAATTGCCAACATTACTAACTTTTGACGCTTACCAGTGAAACTTCAATATTATTATCTGCTAACTGCCGAAATAAATTGCCGTTATTGGTTGACAGTTTCGCGGTACCAGTTTTATGCTTAAAAGGATGGATATGGTATATCAGCACGTGTGGAGTGAAGCTAAAGTTGATAGACAGTCATTCTGATGTAATCATTTGTTTTATAGTTTATATGTTTTGTGGAGTGCAGTGGCACAGTGGCTAGAGCATCAGACTCTCAGTTGAGAGAACCCGGGTTCAAATCCTGTGCCGCCATTTTGTTGACTTGGGCATGTTTGTTCACTGTTGTCAAATGATAAACATCTTAGTTAACATTAATATTGTGACATTTTTGGATAATTTTCCTAGTATTGGTGCCGTGGCAGCCATTTTAATGTTGGTGCGTGATGGCGGAGTTCTTTGTTGCCTAGCAGTGTAACACAGGGAGTGCCAAAAGTTTGATACATATTTACTTTGTACAATTTGCAAATGTACAAGTGTCTTTTGTCTGTGAAGTGCGATGCCCGTTATTGCAGGACAGGAAATTGTTCCCTGTTACTAAAACGTGATTTGTTCGTAATTTGTTACACACGTTGCGTTTTTACTGTATGAAGAAGTTTGCTACTAGTATTGTTATTTCAATCTCCTCAGGAATGTTTTTACTGTATGAAGAAGTTTGCTACTAGTATTGTTATTTCAATCTCCTCAGGAATGTTTTTACTGTATGAAGAAGTTTGCTACTAGTATTGTTATTTCAATCTCCTCAGGAATGTTTTTACTGTATGAAGAAGTTTGCTACTAGTATTGTTATTTCAATCTCCTCAGAAATGTTTTTACTGTATGAAGAAGTTTGCTACTAGTATTGTTATTTTAATCTCTTCAGAAATGTTTTTGCTGTATGAAGAAGTTTGCTACTAGTATTGTTATTTCAATCTCCTCAGGAATGTTTTTACTGTATGAAGAAGTTTGCTACTAGTATTGTTATTTCAATCTCCTCAGAAATGTTTTTACTGTATGAAGAAGTTTGCTACTAGTATTGTTATTTTAATCTCTTCAGAAATGTTTTTACTGTATGAAGAAGTTTGCTACTAGTATTGTTATTTCAATCTCCTCAGGAATGTTTTTACTGTATGAAGAAGTTTGCTACTAGTATTGTTATTTCAATCTCCTCAGAAATGTTTTTACTGTATGAAGAAGTTTGCTACTAGTATTGTTATTTTAATCTCTTCAGAAATGTTTTTGCTGTATGAAGAAGTTTGCTACTAGTATTGTTATTTCAATCTCCTCAGAAATGTGCGCCAAGAGGCATTTAGGTCTACATAAAGTGTAGAGAGCGTTGCTGCTATATTGACGACAGGGAAATATAACGTCCATCACACAACATTTCAGAACCAGATTTTTATTAAACATATTCATAAGTAGCAGTTCATTCATGAGCTAATAAGCACCAGCTTATCACCTTTCAACATTTATTTGCAAAATAATCAAACTGAAAGAACCTGTCCATATGTTGATGTTACCGTGAAAGTATGCAAATATGGCTTCTTCTTTTTTTAAACAAAATTTTCTTTTCAACACAAAATAAGAACATCAGACTGCTATCCTACCTAATAAACAAAGGCATGCTGATTATATTATAGCTATACACATTTTAACAGGCAATTTATTCATTAACTTATGCCATTTTAAAGATGACCCACATTGGCAGCCTCTAGAATACCTCATTACCAGAGATTGGCTCATATAGATGTGAATGTTTGTGTTTGTTGCAGGCGACTAAGGGTGAGAAGGACTTGATGCGACCGCTCTATGACAGATACAGGAGCATCAAAAGAATCCTAGCAAAGCCTCACTCGGTAGGTGACAGCCCTGGATGATTTGATTGAAAATTAAATATTAATTGTAGATCTAATCATAGTGTGCATTGAATGCCATGCGTAATCAGTACTAGGGTTTGTACTTGGGTTTTTGATTGAATACAGTGCTTTTCATTTTACAAAATCCAAAGTTCAAGTACAAGTACTGAAAAGATATACTGGAGTCCAAGTATGAGTGCTTCACCCAACTCTTGCCAAACCAGTTTCCATGATTTATAGTACATTAAAAAAATACATTATCGGTGTTTGGCTGTTTTCGTAAACAAAAACATTGTTCTTTTTCTGGGCCACAAAGTTCAGTTGCTAGTCCTATGAGTAGTATGGATTCAGTTATTCTTTTTATTGTCACTAAAGTGTTGGCAGTGTCACCAGATTTGGGATAACTATCAGAAGTGTCACCAAAGTCTGGGACAATAGTTGACAGTGTCACACGTGTCTAACAGTTGACAGTGTCACACGTGTCTGCAACAGTTGACAGTGTCACACGTGTCTGCAACAGTTGACAGTGTCACACGTGTCTGTAACAGTTGACAGTGTCACCAAAGTCTGGAACAACAGTTGACAGTGTCACACGTGTCTAACAGTTGACAGTGTCACACGTGTCTGCAACAGTTGACAGTGTCACACGTGTCTGCAACAGTTGACAGTGTCACACGTGTCTGCAACAGTTGACAGTGTCACACGTGTCTGTAACAGTTGACAGTGTCACCAAAGTCTGGAACAACAGTTGACAGTGTCACACGTGTCTGCAACAGCTAACAGTGTCACCAAAATTCTGGGACAACAGTTGACAGTGTCACACGTGTCTGTAACAGTTGACAGTGTCACACGTGTATGTAACAGTTGAGAGTGTCACACATGTCTGCAACAGTTGACAGTGTCACACGTGTCTGCAACAGCTAACAGTGTCACCAAAATTCTGGGACAACAGTTGACAGTGTCACACGTGTCTGTAACAGTCGACAGTGTCACACGTGTCTGCAACAGTCGACAGTGTCACACGTGTCTGTAACAGGTCTGCAACAGTTGACAGTGTCACACGTGTCTGCAAAAGTTGACAGTGTCACACGTGTCTGCAACAGTTGACAGTGTCATACGTGTCTGTAACAGTTGACAGTGTCACACGAGTCTGCAGCAGTTGACAGTGTCACACGTGTCTGTAACAGTTGACAGTGTCACACGTGTCTGCAACAGTTGACAGTGTCACACGTGTCTGCAACAGTTGACAGTGTCACACGTGTCTGTAACAGTTGACAGTGTCACACGTGTCTGCAACAGTTGACAGTGTAACATGTGTCTGCAACAGTTGACAGTGTCACACTTGTCTGCAACAGTTGACAGTGTCACACGTGTCTGCAACAGTTGACAGTGTCACACGTGTCTGCAACAGTTGACAGTGTCACACGTGTCTGCAACAGTTGACAGTGTCACACGTGTCTGCAACAGTTGAAAGTGTCACACGTGTCTGCAACAGTTGACAGTGTCACACGTGTCTGCAACAGTTGACAGTGTCACACGTGTCTGCAACAGTTGACAGTGTCACACGTGTCTGCAACAGTTGACAGTGTCACACGTGTCTGTAACAGTTGACAGTGTCACCAAAGTCTGGGACAACAGTTGACAGTGTCACACATGTCTGCAACAGTTGACAGTGTCACCAAAGTCTGGGACAACAGTTGACAGTGTCACACATGTCTGCAACAGTTGACAGTGTCACACGTGTCTGTAACAGTTGACAGTGTCACACGTGTCTGCAACAGTTGACAGTGTCATACGTGTCTGCAACAGTTGACAGTGTCACATGTGTCTGTAACAGTTGACAGTGTCACCAAAGTCTGGGACAACAGTTGACAGTGTCACATGTGTCTGTAACAGTTGACAGTGTCACACGTGTCTGTAACAGTTGACAGTGTCACCAAAGTCTGGAACAACAGTTGACAGTGTCACACGTGTCTGCAACAGCTAACAGTGTCACCAAAATTCTGGGACAACAGTTGACAGTGTCACACGTGTCTGTAACAGTTGACAGTGTCACACGTGTGTGTAACAGTTGAGAGTGTCACACATGTCTGCAACAGTTGACAGTGTCACACGTGTCTGTAACAGTCGACAGTGTCACACGTGTCTGCAACAGTCGACAGTGTCACACGTGTCTGTAACAGGTCTGCAACAGTTGACAGTGTCACACGTGTCTGCAACAGTTGACAGTGTCACACGTGTCTGTAACAGTTGACAGTGTCACACGTGTATGTAACAGTTGAGAGTGTCACACATGTCTGCAACAGTTGACAGTGTCACACGTGTCTGCAACAGCTAACAGTGTCACCAAAATTCTGGGACAACAGTTGACAGTGTCACACGTGTCTGTAACAGTCGACAGTGTCACACGTGTCTGTAACAGTCGACAGTGTCACACGTGTCTGCAACAGTCGACAGTGTCACACGTGTCTGTAACAGGTCTGCAACAGTTGACAGTGTCACACGTGTCTGCAAAAGTTGACAGTGTCACACGTGTCTGCAACAGTTGACAGTGTCACACGTGTCTGTAACAGTTGACAGTGTCACACGAGTCTGCAACAGTTGACAGTGTCACACGTGTCTGTAACAGTTGACAGTGTCACACGTGTCTGCAACAGTTGACAGTGTCACACGTGTCTGCAACAGTTGACAGTGTCACACGTGTCTGTAACAGTTGACAGTGTCACACGTGTCTGCAACAGTTGACAGTGTCACACGTGTCTGCAACAGTTGACAGTGTCACACGTGTCTGCAACAGTTGACAGTGTCACCCGTGTCTGCAACAGTTGACAGTGTCACACGTGTCTGCAACACTTGACAGTGTCACACGTGTCTGTAACAGTCGACAGTGTCACACGTGTCTGCAACAGTCGACAGTGTCACACGTGTCTGTAACAGGTCTGCAACAGTTGACAGTGTCACACGTGTCTGCAAAAGTTGACAGTGTCACACGTGTCTGCAACAGTTGACAGTGTCACACGTGTCTGTAACAGTTGACAGTGTCACACGAGTCTGCAACAGTTGACAGTGTCACACGTGTCTGTAACAGTTGACAGTGTCACACGTGTCTGCAACAGTTGACAGTGTCACACGTGTCTGCAACAGTTGACAGTGTCACACGTGTCTGCAACAGTTGACAGTGTCACACGTGTCTGCAACAGTTGACAGTGTCACACGTGTCTGCAACAGTTGACAGTGTCACCCGTGTCTGCAACAGTTGACAGTGTCACACGTGTCTGCAACACTTGACAGTGTCACACGTGTCTGCAACACTTGACAGTGTCACACGTGTCTGCAACAGTTGACAGTGTCACACGTGTCTGCAACAGTTGACAGTGTCACACGTGTCTGCAACAGTTGACAGTGTCACACGTGTCTGCAACAGTTGACAGTGTCACACGTGTCTGCAACAGTTGACAGTGTCACACGTGTCTGCAACAGTTGACAGTGTCACACGAGTCTGCAACAGTTGACAGTGTCACACATGTCTGCAACAGTTGACAGTGTCACACATGTCTGCAACAGTTGACAGTGTCACACGAGTCTGCAACAGTTGACAGTGTCACACGTGTCTGCAACAGTTGACAGTGTCACACGTGTCTGCAACAGTTGACAGTGTCACACGTGTCTGCAACAGTTGACAGTGTCACACGTGTCTGCAACAGTTGACAGTGTCACACGTGTCTGCAACAGTTGACAGTGTCACACGAGTCTGCAACAGTTGACAGTGTCACACGTGTCTGCAACAGTTGACAGTGTCACACGTGTCTGCAACAGTTGACAG
Source organism: Escarpia spicata (assembly GCA_963995525.1). Classification (NCBI taxonomy): domain Eukaryota; kingdom Metazoa; phylum Annelida; class Polychaeta; order Sabellida; family Siboglinidae; genus Escarpia; species Escarpia spicata. Next base: position 16,297,024 of record OZ023210.1, read on the forward strand.
TGTCACACGTGTCTGCAACAGTTGACAGTGTCACACGTGTCTGCAACAGTTGACAGTGTCACACGTGTCTGCAACAGTTGACAGTGTCACACGTGTCTGCAACAGTTGACAGTGTCACACGTGTCTGCAACAACTGACGTACAACACGGTCAAAGCAGTAACAGAAATGTAATAAAGTGATTTTGTGTTTTAGCCGGCGGACAAAGCTTCTGATCTGGTGCCTGTCCCCGAAGGCACTGCCATGGACTTCCCCTCACCTACCATCAGTGCAAAGAGTTCAAACAGGGTAATGTGGATATGCAATGTTGTCACGTGAAATCTTTTGTAAAACACGGACACTTAATTAGAACTGGTACTTCTACAGTAAGCTTCTCTCAGCAGATACTTAGTTTGGAATGTAATGCATATGTCATGATGTGCCTGGGCCAGTTTGTGCTTGGGTTTGTGCCTGGGACAGTTAACTCTAATCGACCTGGTATATATATATGTATATATATATATATATGTATATATATACACACTTGCGGTGGTTTGTGGGCATTACACATATACAGTGGTATGTGGGACGTCATCTTTCCCGTTGTCCAACAAGTTTCACATTATGTATATTTTCTTCACTTGGGTCGGTAATTATAAATATACTTCGATTTTAAGAAAAAAGTTGTTAATTAACTTAATATATATTTACACTGTGGGATGTTACATTGTGGGACGTTTGTAGTGGCCTTGACCTTGAACCCTACCAAAGTCCCACAACACCATTATGTATATATACATAACATCCCACAATCCATGATAGAAGTGAATTGTGGTAGAATGTGCATGAACGTGTTTGGCTAAAACACGAACTTCTCTATTTTTATTTAAGTGTCCTATCAAAAGTATTATTTTAATAAATAATTAGTGTTTTTTAAGTTGGTCTCTGAGATTATTAATCTTTTAAATACAAATTTCCAGTGAATCATCATGTCCCAACAAACTATATATCACTTTCCTCAATACCATAATAACGTTTTTCACATAATATGTAGTGTTAAGATAAAGCTTATAAATAAAGATAAAGCTCAAAAGACGACAAATTATATTTTCTTGCCAAACATATATTATTCCCCGACCGATCTCGGCAATTTAAAAAAAAACATAAGTTATTAAATAACATATCAAATAGTAAAGTGACATATATGGTCGCAAGTATGACCAAGTAATAAAATGCTGTTTATATACTACATAAAAGTCTTAAAACAGTTTACAAAGGTAGTTTAACTCTGATTGCTACTTTAAAATCAACTGTAGCAGGCATTTCAATTTACTTCATGAGATATACTAGTCGAACAGACATTTGTTTTTGCTAATGGGTTTTCATAACATACACAAAATAATGTAATGGATACGTAATCCAATTTTTATTACAAAGCACAAAAGTGATACAAGGATCAACATTTCACAGTTGTGCTAAAAAAAGTTTATGTCTCCTAAAACATTAAAATAGGTTAACACATTTATCTTATGTCATTGTATATCTGTAATATATAGAGTTGTCCCTGTCCACACCTTAACCTGCAAACTGGGATTCAGTTTCAGAGAGAACAAACAGTGTAGACAGGTAGAACTGGTGTTATTAGCAATCACATAATTATCTTTCACCATAAAGTTCATGCAATACAATCGTTGTCCACATTGTTTATTTATTTTAATCAAACTGTAGGCATACTTCAGTATTTTACACAATAAAACAGTACAGATGATAAATACATTTATTTTGTTATAATAATTAATGATGACACAAAAATAAAAACTTTATTGCAAACATATTTTACTTTTACTCTGCTTGAAACGGTTTACTATGAGAAACAACTAGTTGTGTTATCAATAAAATACATACTATTAATATAATACAGTAGGGTTTCAGAAAGGGTCCACGATTTACTCTGGAACACAGGAAGGATAAGCTTATAAATATATACATATCCTGGAGTCATTAGCGTTAAACAATTAGCATGCACCATTATAGTTCATGAAATACAATACTTGTTCACATCTTGTATTTCTTTTGAACAAATTTTACCGCCATGTCATTGGCGAAACACAAATTCGGCAGAAGGATATCAACGTTTTTTGTATTTTACTTTGCGCGTTCGTGGACATTTTAAAAAGACAAAACTATCTAAAGATAACAGATCAGATATGTATGGAAATATATATACACATATTTCCATACACAATTAGAACACCTAAGTATATTCAGTGTGGTAAAAAACGTTGAATGTTGGCATAACTGTTTTGCCCCTTTATTAAATATTGACCCACGTAACAACATCATTTGTTCATCATATTCTGCAGTCGAGCAGTAATCTGTGCCTCCGTGCGTCCTTTTAGTATTCCCAGATGCTTGTCTTTCAGGCGTCTTATGCATCTACAGCCGGGGAAGACACAATCTTTGATTTTGTTGCAGAATGCTGTCGTAATTAACTGCAGTGACTCTTTGGTTCACGGGATTTGAGGTCCTAAAATAAATGTGATACAAAATAGTACGTCCAAATTACATCATGTTGTTATGTCCAACGGAAAGGCAGAGGAAGCATAGCGAATAACATTCTTTTGTTTTATGAAATACCAAAATGATCTTACTTATACAAAATACTGGCAAAAACATGTAGCAAATGGAGGATTGTTGATATATGTTATGCTAAGGATGGGCATCTAGAGGGGAGCAAGAGCGGCAAGTGCCTCCCCAGGATAGTGATATTTGTAAAACAAAACCTGTTTGAATGTGATCCGCAGAGTGGATGATAAGATAACATTTACATTTAGAAACCTCTTCGTTAAAAGGGTGACAGGAAAATGATTTGCTATGAATATGCTTATGGGCTCTGACGAGATATATACTGAGATCACACTTCCTTATCCCATGAACATCGGTAAGACGGTAACAGTCACACACCTGCGTCTGCGCCACATCTCTGCGGCCATTTTGAATGAGGCAGTAACCTATCCATTCCATTTCCTTTTTTGACATAATATTATGTATGCACGGTAATTCAAAGAAGCATTGCCTATACAATAAATAGTTACTTCAAATAAACACTTCGAACATCTGGATTAGTATATTACAACGCTTCAATAGTCTCAGAAAAACATGCTAACCGTGTTTCCTTCGTATTAATTTTGGTTGGAGAGATGCCATCATTGTCAGTGTTATCTAAATAATGACAAATTCATAAACTGAGTAAGAGATGCATGTAAACATACATTGTCTTAATGTTCACAATGCTGTCAAAGAAAAGTGTCAATGAGAGCCACCATTGCTTAGTAGACACCAACAATATATGCAGCAGGTTGCACCAATATGGCAAATATAAACATGATAAAGTTCAATTAAAAACAAGGACACTACAAACCCAAGTGACATGTTTTTTAAACTTGACTCACCATTCTTTGTTTTAATAATAATAATAATTTATTTATTTAGACACCATGCAAATTCGGGGCTAATGCCTTGTTCACAGGTGTTTAGGCCTACCATGTTGGCATCAATCTAAAACACATAAAATCGCATTTAGAGAGCTAAATAAATTACTGTTCGAAAAGTAAAAGTTAATAAGGCAACGTCCTAGTTATATAAATAAACTTGTGTATAGTAAAATTCCATGTAATGACATGATAAAGCAGAGTACTTAATAATAAAAACACTGATTAATCAGAGTACTTAAAGTCTTAATAAAATGATGTTGTTCGCGTGGTTGCCATCTATTTTAGCTTTCAAAGGGCAGTGCCAGTGGGTGTAAAGTATGGCAGGGCGTCTGATAAAATTCGGAATATAGAAGCCACAATTTTGACAACTATTGCTATAATGTGTTGTTTCATGTCTTAGACTTTGTACTTCGGTAGCGCGCAGATGCAGTGGAATTTTACCTAAACATTTTGGTCTCACAAGTAACCCAGGCGGCAGTACAGGGAAATGATTAATCATTGACAAGTCACAAGATGTTTACAAATCTGTGGTCAGGTTTCACATTCATTCAACAGAAATGTCGCATGTAAATCCCGTTGTTGGCAAAAAGGCCCACAGACCCAACCCTCCCTCTGGATTTTGCACAAAAACAAGAGCTACGAATGTCGTTTAAGCAACGTAAATTAGTTTGGCAATCTATTAGTTTATGATTGCACTATATATTATATTATTTATAGCCGTTTAAAATAATTTTAACAACGTCATTCTCGCATGTAAACTATATAACTACATATGTTTGCCTAATATCGATTAAATGCTTGTGAATGATTTTAAATAGCGACTTGTTGCGCAAATCTCGTTAAGCTTTGCATGACAAAAACTGACAGTCAATTAATTAAAACGTTAATGTTGCTAGCGTTCAATATATTTGCTGAGGCTGCTGCAATAGTTCAAACAGATTTACCAACTAGTCTAACCTAATGACTGCAAACTTTTCTTAATATAAATTGTTCGGGCAAGACTGCAGTTATTCACATACGTAATCATTAAACAAATACTGTTAAACGACATGTATGCTTACCATTCCTGTCCGCCGGCTTTTTGTCACCATCTTTCCATTTTCCCGCGTAATGCCTCCCGAGTCCCTTGCGAAGGGTCACCTTTGACCTTCGACCCTTCTGTGGGTGTAGCGGCTACGAGCGGCGCCAACTCGTTTCCAGTCGACGATTACAATCAATGGTAACGCCATCTACATTAGCTAATGCGAACCAAACAATCCCACAGTGCTGTGGGATTGTATTACGTAGAAATTAGCATACATCTATTTAGAGTCAAATGGGCGTCGCACAACGCAACATGGGTTGTGGGACGTTTTCAACGTCCCACAATGTTGGCCAACGTCCCACAACGTGAGTAGCGGGCTTACAGAACGTCCCACAACCCGGTGAATATAAAACTATATATATATATATGTATATATATATATATACGTTATGCTACTCGTAGGCACTTTGTTTATTGGCCAGCAAATTCTCAGGGGTTCAACTGCCACTCCAGGAGGGATCCGTAACTGTTTTATTTAATCAAAATTCCCCATATTTTAAGGGTTTTTACCGGTTAGGAGTTCATTTGATGACTTTTCATGACCTTGCAATGCTACGTGTGTTTTCTATGGTTGTTCAGTTTTATGCAACTTTATGCATCAAAAGAATCCTAGCAAAGCCTCACTCGGTAGGTGACAGCCCTGGATGATTTGATTGAAAATTTAATATTAATTGTAGATCTAATCATAGTGTGCATTGAATGCCATGCATAATCAGTACTAGGGTTTGTACTTGGGTTTTTGATTGAATACAGTACTTTTCATTTTACAAAATCCAAAGTTCAAGTATAAGTACTGAAAAGATATACTGGAGTCCAAGTATGAGTGCTTCACCCAACTCTTGCCAAACCAGTTTCCATGATTTATAGTACATTAAAAAAATACATTATCGGTGTTTGGCTGTTTTCGTAAACAAAAACATTGTTCTTTTTCTGGGCCACAAAGTTCAGTTGCTAGTCCTATGAGTAGTATGGATTCAGTTATTCTTTTTATTGTCACTAAAGTGTTGGCAGTGTCACCAGATTTGGGATAACTATCAGAAGTGTCACCAAAGTCTGGGACAATAGTTGACAGTGTCACACGTGTCTAACAGTTGACAGTGTCACACGTGTCTGCAACAGTTGACAGTGTCACACGTGTCTGCAACAGTTGACAGTGTCACACGTGTCTGCAACAGTTGACAGTGTCACCAAAGTCTGGGACAACAGTTGACAGTGTCACACGTGTCTGCAACAGCTAACAGTGTCACCAAAATTCTGGGACAACAGTTGACAGTGTTACACGTGTCTGTAACAGTTGACAGTGTCACCAAAGTCTGGGACAACAGTTAACAGTGTCACACGTGTCTGTAACAGTTGACAGTGTCACACGTGTCTGCAACAGTTGACAGTGTCACCAAAGTCTGGGACAACAGTTAACAGTGTCACACGTGTCTGTAACAGTTGACAGTGTCACACGTGTCAGCTACAGTTGACAGTGTCACCAAAATTCTGGGACAACAGTTGACAGTGTCACACGGGTCTGTAACAGTTGACAGTGTCACCAAAGTCTGGGACAACAGTTAACAGTGTCACACGTGTCTGTAACAGTTGACAGTGTCACACGTGTCTGCAACAGTTGACAGTGTCACCAAAATTCTGGGACAACAGTTGACAGTGTCACACGTGTCTGTAACAGTTGACAGTGTCACACGTGTCTGTAACAGTTGACAGTGTCACACCAGTGACAGTTTTATGCAACTTGGAACAGTTGTAGAAAACACTTTGTGGGCAAATGTTCAATGTTACGTAAAGTTACATAATCTTTGTACAAATACTTCATGAGTTCGTCCTTGTGCCTATGTGTACATAGTGCTGTCTGTTATATAGTATCAACCTAAGTTAATTAGTGTCTGCTCTTAGAACCAAATTATCCCTTCCAGAGGATGCATAGTTTTGCTTGTAAAATTTTAAATCTTTGAATCTGTCTCATTTAATGTTTTTTGTGCCAGTAAATATAATTAATACGTCACTACTTGCAGGAGCCAATAGTTGTCCCAACAGCAGAGGTCGACGTAGATCATGATTCGTTCATGATGCATGATGACCCGGTGCTTCTCACGCAGCAGCTGGCGCCATCTGGTGACTTACATTATGACGATGACCCAGTCGAGGTGCGGCACAATGTGTCACCATCTCGCAATCTCCACGAACTCTCCAGGTAAGTCATCAAAGTACTGACATAGCTGACTGAACATAAATTGGTTATTCACGTAATACAGTATGAGGAGGTTCAAGCATTAAACGGAGGCAGAGTCTGTTTGTAGTTTTTCGTTTATTAATTAATATAATATTCTTAAGATTATACTATGTTGAAGGTATACTGCCCGCCAAATTGTGCTTGGTAAGCCTGTAACTACGGTCGCAGTTTGAAGGTTCGACCATGGGAGCACGTTCAAATTGTAAACAAAGCATCCAGTTTCAAAGCAAGCTTTATTGGCAATACAACCGAGTCGAGCTGAGTCAACTGAAATATCCTTTGATGTTTTCCTATGTTCAACGCAGCAGACTTCCTGTTACCAGTTACTGCCCCCGCTAATTCCAGGTAGACAAACGGTCTGGCTCCCTTTAAGATCTACAGAAATGCTTATCATAATTTTGTATGCATGAGAAACATGAACTCATTTGTTAGTAATATTACACAATATTAGGTGTTATGTGTAGAAAATGTTAAACCAAATTTTTTTTATTATTATTTATTATGTGCACTTTCGCGTGGCAGACGTGATGTAGTTCGCGTCTGTTTCGCTTGTGCCATTCCGCACGAAATGTACCATCACAGTTCCTTTGTAGAAGTGGAATAAATAGATATATAAATAAATTAAAATATTTAAATGAATAGATACATGTATAATTAAAATGTCCATATGATAAAAAATATATATAAAATAATCGTTAAAAAGTCAGTCGAAATTGCACTAAAAAGTAATAAAAATGTAAATAAAAAATTTAAAAAGGGCAATTCCATTTTGTATGTAAAAATAAATTGTAGTGTGGTGTTGTAAATTGGAAATCCTCCTGTTTGTATAAATTCCATTTTGTAACGTCTAAACATTCATGCCGGGTCTAACAGGTATATGTGTGTTTCATTAGGCAAGACAAAAAGGTGAAGATATTAAACAAGTGACAAGGTTCAAGAAGCATCCGTACTGTACAAATTCCTACGATGGTTTTCAGTTGAAAAATCTTCATAGTTTGAAGCCATGTACAATTCTTTGCAATACTCTGCACATTTGCAATAGTAGTTCCGAGTTACATGATCTTTGTCAACCGCCCACAAGAGGTCTTTCGTATGGTATTAATGGTCAGGAGTTCTCTTTCTGTGCTATATCTAACTGACAGTTAATCAATACACTTATGATATAAAAATCGTTATAAAGATAATTAAAATAAGAATCAAATAAAAAGTCAATAAATTAATAAGTCACTAAAAAGTTATGTAAAAATCCTAAGATAATGTTCATTGGCAGATAAATCATGTTTTTTGCCATCCTGTGTCTGTCTGTGTTGCTACGCAGTGACCTCTCCAGCGTGTGATTTGTTGCCTCGCAAAAGCTTCATCAAGCAATCCAAAAATGCATGTGCAATCTGGGATATATTTTGTTGCAATTCTGGCCAAAAAAGTGTTTCTTTATGACAAAAACATAAGGTAAAGTTTTATAAAGTGACAACTAGTAATGTAATTCACATATATAACCGTTATCAACATTGATGGCAAAGGCAAAGCTTGACAGAGGTCGCGTGTGTCATTTTGATTGTGATGTAGGCAAACCGCGACGTACTGGATACAGTAATTGTGCATTGACTGTGTTTGCCGTAGCTCTGAGTTGTATGAGGAACAGCAGCGGGTGATGGCCGACAAACGCAGACTGCGCAAAATGCTGCGACACTTCGAGGATGACTTCTTCGCCAAGACTGGCAGGTTCGCACACAACTCAGCTCATTTTGAGCAAAAAATCGCTTTGAAATACAGATCTAACCGTAGTTGAGGTAGCGTATTCCTCCAAGATGGTTTGCATCTTGGTCGCCAAACTTTCAGGGATTAATATACAACCCCTGAAAGAAAAGTAACCTTTTTCGAAGTTTTCCATAGGTTACAGATTTTTTATGAGTTTTTACGGTTCATTCTGGACATTAGATGGACATGAATCGATTGTTTATGACATTGCGCATGTTTTCTGTAATTGTTCCAAGCTCGGTACGCTTTTTACCGATCAGTTGAGACATTCTTTGTTATTTGCATTAAAAAAAATTACACACAAATCTTATAAAAAAATGCCAGGTACAGATACTTTGGGAAACAGTCCTCTGTATGTAGCGACGATTTATATTATTAGTCACAGAAGCCATGCATAAAAATATGTATCTAAATACCGGTACATCCATATTATTTTAATTAGCTGTAAATATATATATGAGTATATATTTATAAATACTTGCATATTATTTTAATTAGCAAAGAATAGTTACTAGTAATGAAAATGCTTGTGTTTTGGCATCTGCGCTAGTGTTTGTCTACAGTTAGGTTTACCTAATATATTTAGTATATTCTCTGTTTCATGTTGTCGTGGTCTGTCTGTTGCAGGAAGGTTCAGAAGGAGGACCGTGCCCCAATGCACAGCGAATATCACGAATACAAGGTTTGTTGCAACTGAAACTCTCTAAAATGTCAACTCATTGAAACTTAACTAAAATGCCTAAGACAGTAACTGTGTCTTTGGCATTATAATAATAATGTTTACATCACACAAAAGTCCACATACATATGACGTATACATAAAATACGAGTAAAACATGCAAAGATATAGACACATAATGTGGAAAAACATTTTCGTTAATAAAAAATTCAGGTTTACCATCAACCTCATCTCTATTTTCAGCAAATCAAAGCAAGATTAAAACTACTGGACGCGTTGCAGTCGAAACACAACTCGACCGACGCGTGATGACGCAGTGACCATCCGACAGCGTCGCGTGTAGAGGTCGCAGCCGGGTGAATAATGACTGAGAGTATTGCTTCGTCTTGGTGCAATATATATCTCGGGCCATGGCTCTGCAGGTGTTGAGAGAAGTTATCACCAAGATGGGATGGTCAACACAGAACATACAAACTTGTGTACGGAGACAATGAACATATGTCATAACGCCATCGGTTCGATGTAATTGTGCTCCAGTGGTTCTTTCGTCACGATATTCGAAACAATGTTAATTTGTGAATGACAACTGCAGAAGTCACATGACTGTGACGACCAATCAGTTTGCGGCTAAGGCTACAAACTGGCGTTACATGATTTGGCACCTCACATCAAATGTGTGTGTATTGATCAGTGGAGACAAAATGTTTAGGCTGGGACGTGGTCTGAGCCAAGTCCCTTGTTTATGCGACACATGACCAAGTAAAGAATTTATGAGGCATGACACAATGGTTGTGGTATAGATGTTGTGTCCACTCACATTCGCTCGATTCATCAGAGACGTCAATTTCCCGTGATGTGGAACGTGGACGAAACGTGTGACATGAATGTGTGAGAGCCGAGAACACCTCGGCCGCTTCTCTGCCTGGCTTGAGTTGAGGTTACGGTTGTCTTGTGGATATCGCTAAGCATTATGTGATGCAGGCCTCAGATCTCAGTTATCATTTCTCAGGAGCAGGGCTTAGTTTATCTGCCAACTTGCATCTTACATGGATAGGAATCGGGGGAGAGGGGTGGGGGGCAGACAGTTTCAGTTCCACCTAAGCTTATTTAAAAAAAAATAGTTACCAAGTCATATTTAAAAAATGTCTGCACAAATAAAACTCTACTTATCTTCGAAATTATCAAAAAAATTGCATGTAAAAAGATTTTCATTAAAAATAACTTGACACCTTTCCACGGAATTGCTTTACTCAGGCTTTCATCTCACTTAAACCGAGATTTGTTCAGCATAAGCTTTCATCTAACTCTAACAGGGTTTACATTCGGCCAAAGCACTCATCTAACACATACACGTAGTATGCTCAGCCCAAGCTTTCATCTAGCATACAGGGGCGATTATGGTTAGCCTACGTTTTCATCAGACAGGCATTGTGTTTGGCCTAAGTTTCATCTTAACAGGAATCATAATCTGCCCACGCTGTCGTCGGCTACAGAAATTAGTTATGGGCTACCAGGGCTTTTATCTCACACGGACAGGAGTTATGTCCAGTCTAAGCTTTCCTGTAACACAGACAGGGATTACATAAAACTAAGCTTACAACTTACATACACGAGGGTTATGTTTGACAAAAGCCTTTATGACGCATGGATTGTCCGTCTGTCCCTAGTCGACCACGTCATACACAACTTTTATAACCATGTCGTTCGTCCCATATTAAATCAAAATATGAATACTCTATATTTTACAATGAAGTTGGTGGATTATGTAGGTTTTGTTGTCGACCGACGTTTCTTGCGAACACTTCTGGAGCAGTTTGTACTTCAAATATGACCCAGCGAACGCGGATCAATTACATGTTAATGTTTCTCAGAAATCAGGTGCCAAACCGAGTTCATGTGTGAATGTTTACCAGCAGCTGACAATGTTGACTTATGGACTGTGCTTGTGTTTTATCCACTTGTTGTTACATACATTACGAACGTTAATTTGCTGCCGGTGGCTTGTACAATAACACGGCTGGTGGGTGTATTAGGAGCTCTATTTAAGTGGTCGAAAGAATAGAATTCGGTCATTATGTTATCTGGTAAAAGCTAATTGCCGGGCCGACTTTCAGACTTTAAACCACTGAATAGTTTTCGCAAAAACAAGGAAAATCAACTAACTCAACACAGATACACATGCATGATTTCACCGCGCATTCATGGGAGTATTCCATTTTTAGTTTTATAAAATTGAGGTAGTACGTTGTAGTGGATGCTAGGTGGGTTTAATTTCTTGCAGAATGATCGTGAAATGCGATGAGAAAAAGATTGAATTGAGGAAGTACCGTTAAATTTGGTGCCATGTTCCTGGCTGTCAAGACTCCTGTACACGGGAGACTGCCTATGTTCCTGGCTGTCAAGACTCCTGTACACGGGAGACTGCCTATGTTCCTGGCTGTCAAGACTCCTGTACCCGGGAGACTGCCTATGTTCCTGGCTGTCAAGACTCCTGTACCCGGGAGACTGCCTATGTTCCTGGCTGTCAAGATTCCTGTACACGGGAGACTGCCTATGTTCCTGGCTGTCAAGACTCCTGTACACGGGAGACTGCCTATGTTCCTGGCTGTCAAGACTCCTGTACACGGGAGACTGCCTATGTTCCTGGCTGTCAAGACTCCTGTACACGGGAGACTGCCTATGTTCCTGGCTGTCAAGACTCCTGTACACGGGAGACTGCCTATGTTCCTGGCTGTCAAGACTCCTGTACACGGGAGACTGCCTATGTTCCTGGCTGTCAAGACTCCTGTACACGGGAGACTGCCTATGTTCCTGGCTGTCAAGACTCCTGTACACGGGAGACTGCCTATGTTCCTGGCTGTCAAGACTCCTGTACACGGGAGACTGCCTATGTTCTCTCACAAACGTCCACCAATTCGTCACAGAAGTCAGCTTTTGAATCAAATGTATAGAATAGAACATAGAAATGTGCAAGAATCTTGCCGTGATTCACTTCTGTTTTGGAAGTTAACCGCGCGTGCCGTCCTTAATTTATTATTTTACATTGATATGTTGCTTCGTAGTGTTAGTGCGTTGCATAGTGTTTGTGGTTATTTTCTACCGTTCGTTGTTGATATATCGAGATAGAGGGAACGATCAGTGGCTGTTACTGTATAAATCTAAGTTTTCTAGTGCTTGTTATGGACTTTTATTATGTGAGCAAATCTGTGTATGTTGAGGACTCCAGGTCCTGGGCTGTTTTGTATGAGTAGTGTACACATAGAGAAACAACACGAGTGTACATAAATACTCCGTATTTATTGTAGTGTACATAATGTGTCGGAGATTATGTTTTCAAAATCAAATTAATTTTTCAACGTTGCAGATGTCTGCATTTTAATAGTTGATAGAGGAACGTGGATGTGTACTTTCTTAAAACAACTTACTGCTAACAATTCAAAAAGCTTGGCAACGAGTGTATTTTCTGTCTTGCAAAATGTTGCTAGTCAGGCTTGGTCCACGTGGGGCTTTGATATGTCGTATGCCAAAATATACTGGTTTGGAAGAAGACCAAATCAAAATCTTTTGTCTATAGAACTTATTGTAGATGGGATAAAATTTGCGAATAGCGTGTTTTACATAATAGTGTGATACTCCTAGCCTATACTGTAACTTTGTTACTTCCGTAATGAGCATATTATATATATATTTGTTATCTTGGTTGTTATAATCTCATGCGTGATGCCACATTGTTATCAGTTGGTGCCGTTGTTGAATATTGAGTCATGTATATCGTTTCTGGGTCAATCTCTGCATAGAAACATGCATGTTGGCTCATACATACATGTGCAATGGCACAAGTTGAAGTGCGTCGACAGGCTGCAGTGATGGAATGTTATATTTATGTAAGCATGTTTATTTGTATTGTGTATTTGTATGTATATAATGATGGTAGTAAACTATATTTTGATTGGTTCCTCTTTGTACCTACATAAATACGTAGCAAACCAGAGACGTTCGTGTCGACATATTTACTCAAGTAAGAAGTGTCATGTATCCTGTAACTGGTACTTAGCACCAAGTATCACTTGTAGATACAGTGGATATTGGTTGTAAGGAATCTGATATAAGGAACATTTGCTTAAAAGGAACAACCCCGTTCTGGCATATGCTGTGTCATGTAGATGTTCCAGCCCTGTCTTATGTACCCAAGGATATAAGGAATATCAGATATAAGGAAACTGACCAAATCCCAACATGTTTTTTTAGGGAGAGTACAGTTTGATTTACAACGTTTATTTGCAATGTTCCAGACATTTGGTTTTTTAAAGAAACTTGGGAGACCACAGTGAATTGCTTCTTGAATGGTGTGGCCAGAAATGAAACCTGGATGCAAAACGTAAAATGAAATGCCCAGCGAGCATCTTGAACTTTATTATTAACAAGCCCCAACCTTTGAAATACAATGAATAGATACAACTGTTTGTACATGATACAAAAGGGGTAACATACATCTGCACCCTTCCTGCTACTGTAGTTAGGATCACTCGATAGTATAATCATCTGGATGTAGCATCATCAATTACCCTTTTATTTAATTATTTACAAAGACACACAGACTGTTCTTAAATACAGCAACAGTGTTTAACATTCACAGTGATGTTAAATTACAAGTGTTCACTGCCGCCACTAAGGGTTGTTACTGTTGGCAGGCCCGAGGTTCGTTGGTTTCATGGGCCAAGCACCCCTTACGTTTATACTGACGCGCTGAAGAGATATATAATACACATTACTGGCAACTATTGCATGAAACGATCGTTAAATACAGCCAAACATATCAGTGATGAATATTCTTATGTCGAGAATCAATATTATGGCTTCTTGAAATAAAGCATAAACATAGTGATTATGTTATTGAGGTGAACATTATATACTTATTTTACCAAACTGGACCAGCATTTCCCAAATGTTGAACAGTGCCACATGCCAACAAGAGTGGACAGTGTGGCTGTGACAGTGGCGCCACACAGTGAGCCCAGAACTAACTGCCGTATGCACCTATACAACTATGTACCAACAGTGGGCTATGTTAGGTCTGTCTGTCCGCGCTAGTTATCTGTGAATCTACCACTGTCTGTGACAGATAGCTGTTCAATTCACATCTTTCATTTGACACAAGCAGAAATAAACATTTACGTACAGTTTATGCCTTAAACCGACCTTGTCTGTCCGTCGTTTTTAATGATGTCTGTAATGCAATAACAAACATGTTAAGGTGCACTGGCCATCAAATGGTGTTTAATACTTCTGAAACATTGTTCACAATTTGAATGATGCGCCACAAAACTTTCAAACTGTACACAAAACTTTCAAACAGTAACTCTACTGGCAGTTCCGCATAGACAGACAGGGCTAACGATAAGTTCCTGGAAAGACCCTAGGGTGTATGGCACATTCAGACGGTTCAATACTCAAGACAGCAAGTAGGACGAAGAATAACTGATTGAGTGAACTTCCTCTTCATACCATTCCCACCTGTAGCTTGAGAGGAAGGGTGATTCAAGGTAATGGAACAGACAAGGTCAATTTCAAGGGTAATCATTTATTTACTTGGAAATATAATTACGTTGTTATTATAGCTAAACCGATTCACTAACCTCTGTTCTGGTAGCCTATTAAGTGCATACATGTTCTACACTGCTGTACCTGATTACAGCATTTTACATACAAAGCACTGGCAATGAAGCGGGTTAAACACTGGGGTTCTGCACAAAGATAAATACACGACAGTGAGGTTTACATCAGAAAGGACAACCAACTTCATTTTGCTACTGCCAGCTTCATGGATCTTGCAGGAAAACAACAGGGTGTCAATGCTATGGCGTAACATAAATACACAATATCTTCAGTGATGCTTGCAAAGTTCTGACACACTAATATCCTCATCCTGGCCTAACAACCACTTTAAACCAGTTCACTGTACATTAAAATCGATGGATGTGATTACAAGCTTGCAATTTATACCGGGTACCTGTTTTTTAATTCAATAAACTTATATACATGTCAGCAGAACCAATACTATTCATGCCTCCAAAAGACAAGAGAATCAACATTTCTCACGTATCAAAGTCAATGCTGTTTGGTCAAAACAGTCCATTTCCTAATACACACGGAACATAATTAACCTAAACATTCTCACTTTTCCAAGATCCCAAATCAACTTTTTCTGATCAGAAACTTATTTTATAACACAGCAAGATTTTAAGCATTTTAAATGACCTGTGGTATGGTAATGAATAAAACAGCAAAACATGTTGATATGATTTGGTTTTATATTCAGTTATGCACCAGCAAGGTTGTCCTTGACGAGCTTCAGCGTTGCTTCCTCAAACATTCTTTCTAGTCCGTTGTAAATACACCTGGCTGCATCTCCATAACAGCCTCTGCTCAAGTCACCCACCACCAACGAATAGAAACTGTGATTGCCAGCATCCTTTCGAGGCAAGGGCTGCTGATTACATCAACTACCCTGGCATAACTGACCTTTGAAAAAGTGGTACTGACCTTTGAGGCGTTACCCAATAAATGTATGATATTTAGATTTACGCATTTCGGTTATTAGCTCAACTCTATGAAGTTGAGCGGCAATCGTGGGACGAGGAAAGTACGTGGGATGAAGTACAAATGATTCATGCACTGTGTGGGTAAATGCCAGTGGTACGTAGTATAACTACCATGTACCACTCCTGGCTCGTGTCATCTCATCTCACGCAGGAATCTCTTCTGTGACGGGGTCACGTGATAAGGCAGGATTTGAGTGACACGGGCCGGGGTGACCAAGTCTGGGAGTTGACCTCTTGACCTCCCGTGACCTTCAGTTCTCCTCCTCGTCCTCATCATCGAAGTCGTCCAACAAATCATCTTCATCGTCGTCGTCATCTTCAATCTGGGAAACGTCAACAGACACAAATTAAGATCCAGGAAGTGACATGCTGGCATCACAGAGTTGTTGTTGAAGCAACGTAAGCAAGGAATGGTCTCGTTGAAGCATTCACAATGTAAGCAAGGAGTCGTCTCATCAGTTTGCAAAATAAACAAACACAATACATTGTGTGGGACTTAATATGCTGAGTGACCCAGTGGCTTCCAAAACGACAGCCGATACCTACCGGATTCAACAGACTCAACCGACATGACTTGGTGTCCAGATGTTACCCACCAGGCTGCCCACTTCTGTTGGCCACAATGACAAAATGGCAATTAAAATCTATTCCACTCAATATGTGGCACCACTGTAGCAGTATGTTTTCGCCACGATATGTGGCGACAACCAAACCACCATATGAATCACTGATATATCATGCTTGATATGTTCATGGAGAATTTATCTCTGAGGTGTACACAAGACCCTTGAATGGACTGATGATCCGGTTTCTTGGTTATTAATAGTATACATAAATGCGACTTGAATATTTCTACCACATCCAGTTTACGATCTGCTGGAGAAGACCGCGGGATGTGGTCGAAATATTCGCATACCAAGCTTTTTGAGAGGTAATTATGTACATTAACCCCGAGACCGTCCAGGGCCGATTCATCAGTAAAATGTTTAGTTTCCATGCTAGGTAACCGACATGTGAACATGTGGTATCGCTGGGTAGCGGACAGATTTTTCAAGATGGTGTATATTTATTCACGAGCAGATTGGTTGACAGCTAGTGACTGCCTAGCCGACAAAACATGTGACCAAGTAGGCAGAAAAATTTGGGTGGTTTTACTACGCCCCGCGTAATGAATTTACGTATCTATTTATAAAGCCTAGACCCCCGCACACGTGGTATCAATGGAAAGCTCTGTTATTGGCCAATCTGCCAAAAATTACATCAGCTGGCTAAGCTAATTTAGTGAATCAGAACAAAGCCTGTCAAACACCCCGGTTATTTTGTGTTATTTGGTAGCTGACATGTATACATTTGTCTCACTGGATGTAGGGCATATATCCACTCAATAATTATCTGGTAGTAGGATCAAATGTTTTAAAAATTTTGTTGGATGAAATTCAAATAATGATATCCCCATGATTATCGAATGTTACATAGATTTTATAATTTTATTGTAAAAAAGCATTCTTTTAGCAATAAAATGATATCTCATTCATATCTTTGTAATACATATTAGCAAAGTTATGATTTTTACTGTAACAGTATGCTACAGAGGATTTTCGTTGACCTGTCGCAGGGTTAATACATAAGATAGTCTCACAATATGATATGATACCCATAATTATAGTTAGGTATAACTGAATCGTGGGCCAACACTGGTATATCAAATGCCAAACTGGGACTGACTGACAGGATATGTCATGTTTAGGAAAGATAGAATAGGAAGAAGGGGAGGTGGAGTTATTTTATACATTAAAGAATGTATCCAGGCTTATGAAATAAAATTAGAAAGAGAAACAGATTGCAAAGAAGCTGTTTGGTATAACATAGTTACAGGAAACTTGATGTTAACGGTTGAGTTAATTTATCGAAGTCCAAACATAAGCATAGAAGAAAATGAAAAAGTACAAAACACTGTAAGGGAAGTGAGCAAACGGGATTGTATTATTATGGGGGATATTAACCATGGACATATACAATGGAAATCTCTACAGTGTACCGGAAGTGAGGACCACCATTTTTTAGTTTTAGTACAAGATAGTTTTCTTTCTCAACATGCGCTAGAACCAACCAGGGGAGAAAATGTGTTTTACATAGTTTTGTCAATGTCAAGATACGTGAGCCACTTGGGAGTGGTAATCACAACCAGATACATTTTACCATCAAACTAAAAATCAGAAAGGGATCACACAAAGCAGTACAGAAGAAACTTCCACAAAGGAAGATATAAGGACATGAGGAGATGTTCAACAAAGATAGCCTGGAATAACACACTTAAGAATAAGACAGCAACAGAATGCTGGTACATCTTAAGGAGTGAAATTGAGTGCATCATTGATAAATTTGTTCCATTGAAAAAACAAGGGAAACGGTCCAGAAAGAAACACTTATCAAAAGAAGCCATTAGAAAAATTAAGTATAAACAAATGATGTGGAAGTCATATAGATGTACTGGAAATGATGAAGACTACAACAGTTATAAAGAAGCACTTAACCAAGCTACAGCTGAAATTAGAAATTCAAAGAGAAGCTATGAACAACAATTAGCTAGTAATATAAAACATGACAGCAAGAGTTTTTATGCATACGTTCGGAGCAAACAAAAAGTTCAGAATAAGGTCGGTCCTCTAGAAGATAGTGCTGGAAATATAATATCAGAGGGATTCTTAATGGCAGAAGACCTGAATGAGTACTTTAGTTTGGTGTTTACCGGGGAAGATATTAGTTCACTGCCAGTACCAGAGGCTAAGTTGAAGGGGGCAAAATCAGACCATTTAGGACAGTTAATTGTAACCCCGTAAATGGTAGCTAAGACAAAAAGAGCAATGAGGGATAATAAATCACCTGGAGTGGATGAGATTCCACCCAAACTACTATTGGAAATTGTAGAACAAATTAGCATACCGCTTGCAACAGTTTTCAACTTGTCATCAAACGAGGGAGTGGTTCCTTTACAATGGAAAGAAGCAAACATTATACCATCAGGAGTTTACCTGGATGTTTGTGTTCAAGGGTCTTCGGGACCCCAAGCTTTCTTTTGAGGGGTCCCAAGCCTGTAGCGAGGGTCCTACTTATTATTTTTTAATTGTAAGTATTGTTTTCTAAATATCACAACGTATACAACCCATGTAAACCCGGTTGTTATTATTATCAGTTTGATACTAATAAGAATTTAACAAAATAACGTGCCTTGTTACAATATACTGCTTTATTTGTTGATGTTTTCACTTGATAGCCTTCCTCACTTATGAGAGAGCGTGCTAGTCTGCTAGATGCCTTGGTTTGCATGCAAATGTCACATTGGGAGAACTCCTAAAGCTAAGTTAAGCATATCGAGGAAGTCACGAGTCACTTTGGAAGGCTCCTGAATTTGTTTCGGTGACGGGAAACCTGACAATGGTGATGACAGTAGCATTGGAATAGCCAATAGGCAGCAGATGGAACTGCACATTACATTGTGGACATTTAATTGTGACGTGTAGAATCCGGGCCACCACAATTTCGGCATTATGACAGTTGTGCATAAATGCTGTACCTCAACGCGTTTATTCCATCAGTTCACATCTTTTCAGGAATATAAAGTCCCAAATAACACTTGTTCAAGTTTGAATCAGTGTGTGCCGCTGTGGTTGCACTTGAAACAAGCAATATTAATAAATTGCATGTTGACGCAAAACAGGGCGTTATTTGGGCCTCAAAAGTTCCCTCAAATCAATATTTTATAACAATGTACTGTATATCTGAAAAATGTGGAATGGTGGCATAAACACACTGAGGTATCAAATCGGTTCGATTGTTGGACGAGCGACTAGTGCGATCGGGCCGGCCCCGGGATGGGAGTCGGGATCGGAGGGCTTGCACTCTCTATTGTCGCCGCATGTTCCATCATTTGTTTCACGATAACGAGCAGTTAGTTATACAAAAGAATGTTCGTAAGTCGCTTTGTTTTTCATCACTACAGCTCTAATAAATTAAGAAGTCTTAAAATGCACAGCGACTGTGCTCAAACACTGAAGCCTGAATGGACATGCACACGAATTGGAATGGTATTCTGGTTCACGAATTAGTCCCTAGAGATGCTCCACAAAACAAAACAGGGCAGCATCATACGGAAGATTAGGCATCCTTCAGAATCGGGAAGCATATGCCTATGGGGATGGTTATTTGGAATGACTTGTGAAAAGAAATACCAAACGAACTGATTCGGTAATAAACTACCAAGTTAAACTTAAAGGCATTCATATTCAATATATATTTGTGTTATATGTCATTGATACGCAGGCGTCCTGTGGGACGCAACAATTATTTGCATGCATCCGGATACTGTTTCTATGCGTATAGGACACAGGATCTTGCGTCCCGTAAACCCCTGTACGGTTATTTAAAAAGGGTTCGAGAAACAAGTCAGAGAATTACAGACCAGCGAGTTTAACATCAGTGATTTGCAAATTATAAGAAAGGCTAATTAAAGATCACAATCTCAACATGGGTGTCTAAAAGCGAGATCATGCTTAACAAATATGTTATGTCTTTTGGAAGACATTACTAAGTGGATAGACGAGGACCACCCATAGATACTATCTACTTAGATTTTCAGAAAGCTTTCGGATAGAAAAATGGCTGATTGACAGAAGACAACAGGTAGTAGTTGATAGGGAGGCTTCAAATTGGAAATCGGTTTTGAGTGGGGTATCACAGGGATCAGTACTGGGACCTATATTATTCTTAATATATATCAACGATTTGGACGATGTCTCGTTTATCCGGTCTTCGATAATCCAGTTGTTTCGTGTTTCCCACACATTATGTGTGGGAACCATCTTAATACCATGTTAATTGCTCTGTTAATCCGTCTATTTGTGATTCCGGTTCCGCACGCGGTTTTGGGGAACCGACCAGCCGTTTAACACTGTATTGTGCTTCAGATAACCGGTTGCTATTGATCTCTTATAAAATCAGCAATGCGGAATGAAGCACTGACTGCGTGAGTAAATCATGCGGTCTACTCATGCGGTCTGTGTTATAAGAAACGGCAAAGATGGCTCACTGACTTCAGTGGTCAGTGTGAAGCCTATTGGGCAATTAGCAGTGCTGGTGTTTGCATCATCCATAGCTTCAAAGCCCACTACCGCCATTATCTAACCCGCCACTACTTGGAGTGTGTAGATGACACCTGCCCCCCCCCCCCCCGCCCCCCTACTGTGGACATCCACCAGTGACTTCGCTTCACAAAGCAAGCCTGGAATGACGTCAGCCATCGCTAACTGCTGGCGCCATGTCGACATCCTTCCCACTGATGACCATCCGGCCACTGAACCCACTGATCCCAAAGACGACACCCCACAAAAGAAAGAAAAAAGAAAGAATTACTTGTAAAACACTGGTTTAGTCTTTCTCAATGATGTACATTATTTATTAATGACCGATAATAGGGTGTTTCACTAATCCGCATGTTTCGTTTATCCGGCCTTGGGAACCAAAGTGTGTGAATAAACGAGACATGACTGTATAACAAGTAAGGTGTTGACATTTGCAGATGATACAAGTGTTTAGAAGGATTAAACGTGATGGAGATAGACAGCATGATCTTGACAGGTTGATCAAATGGTCTGAAAAATGGCAAATGTTCAATTTTGGGAAATGTAAATGCCTCCACGCAGGACATGGGAACGAAGAGGTTGAATATACAATGGGGGGTACTGTACTAAGTACTACTGTAAAAGAAAAGGACTTAGGGTTAACCATTAGTGCTGATATGAAGGTTTCAGAGGAGTGCAGAATTGCAGCTTAAATAGAAATATGTTTTCCTCAGTTAAGGCCAGACATCCCAGGTGAAATGGTGTTTTTTGACATAAAATACTGAAAATAGTTTTCTGCCAGATTATTATACCTTTGTATGCATACTATCAATAAAGTTCACTTCTATGACAATTACGTACCTCTAAGTGAGTTTTAATCATGGATCAAGCATGTCGATATCATGTAATGAAATCCTTTATGCAATCTTTGACAGCCATTTTCTTAAAAACATTTTTCTTCAAATTTCTGCATTTGGAAACGGGATATCTCTTGGAATAATTATGCTTTATAAATAATGTTTTCAGTGTTGCATTCAGCATATTCTACTGTGTGCAATGATCAGAAACTTTTTTTAAATCTTGAATAGTTTGAAAGATATAGCCATATTTGTTGCCAAAATTTGTATTTTACCAAAAAATTATTTAAAAAATAAAACGCAACATTTCAAAAAATGCTCTGATCATTTCACAATAGGGTCTATAGAAAACATGGATTTGCAAGAATTATAACTATATATGGATTCAATAAAAGATGGCGGTGTTTCCAAATTTGCAAATATTTGCTCAAAATTGTGGCCATTTTGTTTGTTACCATGGAAACGGGGGGTCTGGCTGAAAAAAGTTCAATATATTTTATTCAGTAAGACCCATTTCATGCATTGGGCAGAAAAAATTGAACTGTTTGCACAAATTAAAAAATAATCCTATCTACCTGCCGTGTCTGGCCTTAAGAAAACTTAAACTAGAGGACATGAAGTTACATTAGTAAAGGAGCAGTGTAGGTTAGATATAAGAAAGTTCTCATTTTCACAAAGGACTATAAATGATTGGAACAGATTATCTGCTGATTGCGTGGGTGCTAGTAGCGTGTATATATTTTTAAATAAAATCGACACATACCTCAGAAGGTCGGGATACACTCCATCTGCCATCTAGAGTTAATTCTCTGGGTGGCAATCTTGTTAAATTATTGAATAGTTATGCTTTTAATGAGCAGATATTTTTTGAGAAAAAAAACATTACTGGTGTTAGGGTTATATTATCACTTTCTTTTTTACGAACGGCCTGCCATGATTTGGACATAATAATTATGTATTCTAAGTGATGTCACATGCATAAATTTGTACTGTGTAACACAATATTATAGGTTTTTCATGTGTAAAAGGGCAAATAATTATAAGTGTCACACTTCTTCTTGTGCTTTTTCGACAATTGTATACATCAATAATTTAATAATTAGCTACTTTATTGTCTGTTGTTGTTGAAATAAAGTTTCATTTGCTGAATGACGTCTAGAAACGAGCGACCTACCTTCTCGCCGAGTTCCTTTAAGCGTGTCTTGTATGCCTTCATCTTGGTGTCCTGCTCTGCGAGTAGCACAAGCAAGTCATCCTGCTCCTTTGTCTGGCTCTCCACCTCCGCCTTCAGCTCAGCCACTTCCTTCTCCACCACTGTCCGTGCCTCGCTCGCCGACTGACACAAACAAATGGTACGTGAGACTGACACAAACACATGCTACAGAGACTAGAGATAAGGTAAGTTCTTATATAGTGCAGTATCCAGTCCTCAGGACTGCTCAAAACGTTTATACTTTACTCCCTGACTGGCCTGTTCAATCAAACACCATCGCGGCTTCTCTGGGAAGCATTCAGCCATGCTGCAATTAATGCGTGAAGACTATTGGTACACAAATATCTCTCCAGAGACTGACACAAACACATGATACAGTGACTGACACAAACACGTGGTACAGAAACTGACACAAACACATGATATAGAGACTGTATACATGACAGCGACACAAACACATGATACAGCGAGACTGACAGAAACACATGGTACATGAAGCTGACAACACAAACACATGGTACATGAGACTGACAACACAAACACATGGTACATGAGACTGACAACACAAACACTTGGTACATGAAGCTGACAACACAAACACATGGTACATGAGGCTGACAACACAAACACATGGTACATGAGATTGACAACACAAACACATGGTACAGAGACTGACAACACAAACACATGGTACATGAGACTGACAACACAAACACAAGGTACATGAGACTGACAACACAAACACATGGTACATGAGACTGACAACACAAACACATGGTACAGAGACTGACAACACAAACACATGGTACATGAGACTGACAACACAAACACATGGTACAGAGACTGACAACACAAACATATGGTACATGAGACTGACAACACAACCACATGGTACATGAGACTGACAACACAAACACATGGTACATGAGACTGACAACACAAACACATGGTACATGAGACTGACAACACAAACACAAGGTACATGAGACTGACAACACAAACACATGGTACATGAGACTGACAACACAAACACATGGTACATGAGACTGACAACACAAACACATAGTACAGAGATTGACAACACAACCACATGGTACATGAGACTAACACAAACACATGGTACAGAGACTGACAACACAAACACATGGTACAGAGATTGACAACACAAACACATGGTACAGAGATTGACAACACAAACATATGGTACAGAGATTGACAACACAAACATATCAATATATCAGTAATAACACCCTGTGTGTGGACGTCATTCAAGTTTTAAATGCCGGGTAACAGTCACTCATGTCTGTGGCACTCATGATTGTTACCTGGCAACTAACACTTTGCAATGTCCGCACATGTATTATTCCTTAACAACACACAGGTAACTGCATGTGGCATGTACCATTTAGAAATCCGAGTACTCACCGAGAACTGACTGTGCAGGGTGTGGTTCTCTGCGCTCACTGTTCTGTTACTTGTTTCTAATGCACTTTTCTCCTCCGATAGCCGTTCTTTTTCTGCTTGCAAAGTCTTAACATTCTGTTCTAAGGCGGAGACTTTTTCTAGCAGTGCCGAGCGCTCGTGTAGTAGAGCTGAACTAGCGCCATCTTGTGTGTCGCCCTCACTCAACTGTTTCCTCTGCAAGCAAGTCATTTACTCCACATCAACAGTGAAGGTTAGCAGTGTCAGGAATCTGCTTCATTTTCATAATCAATCATCGGTTCGCGAATTTTGCCGAACCGACCTACAATTAACCGTATATTCAGTTCATAGTGTGAGACTTGCAATATATACCATAAAAAATGGCTATTAGCATCAATTTGGATTAACGTGTTTCACTCACTAGGTGGTGCCACTGTAACAATTTATTTACTCATGATATGTGGTGATGACTAAACCACTCCACCAACATAATGCTTAACATACTTTAAGACATTACAAACTTACGGGACCATCCCTTATGTGACGCAACTAGCACTGCCTTGATGTGACCAGGGGACTGTTTCAATGACATTCCCATCCGCTCACAAGCCCAGTTTTGCTCTTTAAAGTTGGTTTTGCTTTTGAACAGTGATCTCTATATTGAAAACTCTCAGCACCAGGATGCACGAGCGGGACACTTTCACTGGTGTGTTATGGAAATAGTGTCAAGAGATTTGGCAGCAGCGGCTTTTTGCATTTTGAAGAATCTCCTTAAAGCAATTCTTTGTAAGCTAATAGTACATTCGAGATGTACTGTTTCAAAACGTGATACTCTCCCATAAGTACATTCGCTGCCATTTATTTCTTGTATTTTATGCATAATTGTGGTCTTACATGCATAAAACAGGTGATAAATAACTGCGTTTACACGAATAAATTTGAGCTTGTTGCCACGTGGATGATTAATTATGCAGCCCGAGTGTAAGTGTGCACGCATGCTCAGTGAAGCATACTTTTAAATCAATCCATCTGTCATAGGTTGCCACTATATTAATTATGCAGCCCGAGTGTAAGTGTGCACGCATGCTCAGTGAAGCATACTTTTAAATCAATCCATCTGTCATAGGTTGCCACTATATTAATTATGCAGCCCGAGTGTAAGTGTGCACGCATGCTCAGTGAAGCATACTTTTAAATCAATCCATCTGTCATAGGTTGCCACTATATTAATTGTGCAGCCCGAGTGTAAGTGTGCACGCATGCTCAGTGAAGCATACTTTTAAATCAATCCATCTGTCATAGGTTGCCACTATATTAATTATGCAGCCCAAGTGTAAGTGTGCACGCATGCTCAGTGAAGCACTCTTTTAAATCAATCCATCTGTCATGGGTTGCCGCTATATTCACTCTCTGTTTATTCCACAGATTGTCCATTTCCCCTTTCCTTCTTTTCGTTGTTGAATCTGACATGAACAGGATGCTTTTCTTGCCCCATAAAACTCAATGGAGGTAACCAGTCTGACGAATGGTACTGAATATTCATGAGCATGCCTAATATGGAATGAATGATAGCGAATGCTGGCGCAAACTAGAAATTCCGCGTACACAGACTTATTATATCGATATATTGTCAAGGTCATTTGTGAATAAAAAATAATTATAATAAAATAAATGAATAGAATTACGTGAATTAGTCACATTAACAGGATTAATGAATAATTGTGTACATTACAGAATAAAACTGTTAAAGAATTACTTGGCTCATTACTGGGCCTTCTTATTTTACACCTTGCTGTGGGCAGACAATTTGAAGATGGCGGCAAATTGTGAATTGTATAGTGTATTGCTTGCATTAAAATTTGGATATCTCGACAACCAGTGCATGAAAATACGTAAAATTAATTACATTGTCTATATAAATGAACGTTTGAATAAAATATGTTGTTAAAATTGCTGTGTTGCATTCAATTAAGTTTCAGATCTTGAAGCAAAGTTCAACAATTATGATAACAAAATAAAATGTAAATTTCATCATGCTAAACCCCAAAATTCACAGAACCTACCATTAGTGCTCCAGTGAAACCAATGTCGCCATGCATGTTACAGACCTGCCTACCCCAAAAACTTCCGTCAGTAATCCATCTTCCCATTTACACTGATTTTCAGGAATATACGCTTCCTGTCAGTAATGCAGAACCACCATGTAAGATATTGTCACTGGGGGGGGGGGGGGGGTAGCGACAGGTCAAACCCATTAGTTACGCTGTCATCAACATCACGTACACTCTAGCCTAATCAACTCTAGTATGATAAATGATAGACGGGGGGGGGGGGGGGGGTAGCGATGGACCAAAACCATTACATTAAACTGTCATCGACATCGCCTAGACTGTAGACTAGTAACTGTATGATAGGCTGTAAATGATACACTAAACTAAACATTTTTGCATTACACATTTCTTTTGGGTTGGCGGTGGCGTCCTTTCGCTGTCAGCCATCATTTCATGCCGCGTGACTTCGTTTTGTTTGATCGCGGAAATGCGATTTTGTCATAACGCTGTTTCCTATTGGTTACATTACGACCAGACTCAGCGAATTAAAAACCATGTCACAACATGCTGCATACATATGCTGCCACCTGTTGAATATAGTGCAACCTAAATTTCAGTGATTACCCAACATGGTCAGTCCGTAATATTTTCATCCCTCACCGTAATTTGAGGTGACTTTCCGGAATGATTCCGGACAATCCGGAATGGTAGGCAGGTCTGATGTTAGTTCTGCCCTAGTAAAATATTTATCCAATTCAATTTTAGTTTTCAAAATACACATTATTTTGTAAACGACATCAACGTGTGAAAACGTAAAATTTATAATTTACAAAATGGCTAACGTCTACCGATCATATTACTGAATGGAACGTTCTGTTCCAATATAAAATCAATACCCGAAATGTTGAAAGACAGCAAACTTTTTCACAAATATGTGTTCCCTTAGGAACGATGCCCTGATCAATAAGATGGCTGCATATTTATTGCAAAATGAAGATGCCAACGGTCATCTGCCAGATATCTCCATGTCTAAAAGTCGCACTGACATTGTAGTTGGACAATAATAGAACTCTGTGATCGTTGCCAACACTACTGATGATGTATACATCGATTTCTGACTCAAAATTAACGGAAAACAATCTCAATCAAATCCCTCAAATGTTGTGCGATGTCGGAGTTCATTTTGACGAAAGCAACTCAACCTCCTTCCAAATAAACTCTCTTAATTCACAAACTGCTCTCGCAAGATGGCGAAAGCACATGTATTCTTGACCTTTATCGAATCTAAGTCACCAATTTGACCTGGCTGGCTAGTGTAAAAGTAAGATCTGATCGCGGTAAACGAAAGGCTTAGGAGAAGCAAGTTCTGCAAGCAGTTTTGGAAGGCCTGCACACACGAGGGGGTGGGTGGTTTTGGAACGGTTTCGCAGTAGAGTTAAAATATAACACTGCATTAAGTTTAATGATGGATTTTCCTGACGAGCTCATTATCTTAATGAAACGGCATTAGAATGCGAGCGGTGGACGACAACAGACTGAAGACACACACACGTAACACTTACAAGTTCTGCGACGTATTTACTCGTGTCTTCGTAGCGTCCCTTGTACAGTTTCACCTCCTCGTCCTTCTGAGCGATCTTCTTATTCAGTTCATCTATGTCGACATTTAATCGTGCGACAGCAGAGTCATCATCAGTGGCGCCCTCCGGGGTGACACCCGTGTGGTTGCTGAGAGCCATGTCGGCACATGACGCACCTCTACATAGGTCTTGTTTCTGGAGCAATAGCAAGACATATATCAGATAGGAAATCTCAGATTCAACCAGTATCACCAATCTGGAAAGCTATTAACGATTTTTACTTGTATGAACTGATGAGAACGTGATTATTTAATATAACACTTGTGATTTATACAACATTTTTGCTTGCGGTGGTATGTGGCAATTGAGTTCATTCGTAAAATGATGTATTTTACAACTCATTTAAATGTATTCAAAGTCTGCATTAATGATTACACCATAAAACTGAAAACTAACTGGCATCAATACTGCATGTTATTGTCCCATATGTGTGCATTTATGTATATGTGTGTACATTTGTGTGTGTATGCGTGCGTGCGTGCATGTGTCTGTGTGTGTGAGTGTGTGAGTGTGTGTGCGTGTGTGTGCACGCACGTGCCTGTGTACATATGCTTGCATGGCGCAACACACACGTGTGCCTGTGTATGTGCGTATGTTCTCACACGTGTGCGCGCATGGAAGACATAAAAACAACACATACCAACTTCTCAATCTGCTGGTTCTTCTCTTCGATCTCTCTCTTCTGAGCATTGATCTCCTGTTCGAGTCGACTCAGTTCACCCGGATCCCCCGAGCCTCTTTCTGGACTTGCGCCTACACCAGCACCTACACAGCCACTCTCATTACATTTCTGTTACTCAATCATTACATCCTGAAAAATATATTAAACCTTACAAACTAATCATAATTTGTTAACGGTATGTTAATTTCTTTACTAACGAATGTACAGGGGTATACATTTGTTAAATGTCAATCATCTTTCATATGTTCTTATGTAGGGATCATCTCACAATGTCACTGTCTGATACTAGATGAAGTTACTTTCACCTGGCCTCAGCCTCCCATCCAGAGAAGAAAGTTTGTAAACATTTATATGATGACATCAATATATTAACAGTATTAGTCCGAAGCTTAAAATATTGATATCCGA
Source organism: Escarpia spicata (assembly GCA_963995525.1). Classification (NCBI taxonomy): domain Eukaryota; kingdom Metazoa; phylum Annelida; class Polychaeta; order Sabellida; family Siboglinidae; genus Escarpia; species Escarpia spicata. The sequence continues at coordinate 16,326,244 of OZ023210.1, forward strand.
CGCCAGATGAAACTGCGTCTGACCCCCCCCTCCCCCAAACAAAAATAATTTTGTCTGATATTGGACATCAATGTTCCGAGATAATCCCTTATATAACTGAATTTGTCTTACAACTTGCAGGCCCCTATTTGTACGGGGATACCCACGAAACATTTTACTAACCTCTGTGAGCTTTGAGTAGTGCATTCTGGTCCTTGAGTTGTTGTATTTGCTGAGTCAGCTCTTCTATCGTCTTGTCTGTGTTGCTGTATTTGCTCTTCATCTCAGACAGTTCCGCCCGTACTGTGTTCAGCTGCGCATCCTGTGGAACGAGACATGGTGTACACTGTGTGTCTTACAAACTTCCCCTGCGGAGCCTCAACAAGCTGGCAAAGGTAATCTTTCACTTCACTCGCCTAAATTGTTATGGCACTATGTCAATGGTTTTTCTTACATTTATATAACAATCTGTTCCTTTCATCGTTCCATATCATATCAGCTACAAACATTGCATGTGTTTTAATATATCGCTTTTTTACGGTCAGCATAGTATTCCGGATTTCTTTTTGGTACGCTAAATCGATAATGGTATTCGTAAGATGCCAGCAATGTGGTTATACCCAGTAGAATTTAAAGAACAGTTCATCCCCAAATTACTTTACATTAATCTATGGGTGCCTTGCATGAAATATGAATCACTTGAACTTAGTGTTGATCCTGGCAATAGCAAGCAGAAAAGTTCCACAAGTGGGTAACGTAATCATTAGAACAGTAGACTCTCCATCAAGAGAACACAGGTTCGAATGGGTGTCATGTCAATGCTTGGGGAATTGTGTTTATTCCATACTGCTTCAGTTCACTCAGCTGTATAAATGAATACGTTGTAGACTCAGCTGGATATTTCTGAACAAATAACCATCACCCAGTAACTCAGCCTGACTGAATGCTGCCCAGAGAAGTCAAGATGCTGTTTGAAAAATCAGGTCTGTCAGGGGTTTACTTTTAAATGACTTTATGGGACACAACAAGTGTTATTGTTAGGGTGGGTGCTTATTAGAAGGTTTTATCAATGTTTATGATACACGTTCAGTAAAATGAACTTAGGAAAGTGTGTATAAGATATTGTACCTGCCAAAAAATTTGTGTTTTTAGAAAATCGACAAATTTCACCGTTTTTTTTATTTCACGAGGCATGTGATCCCTTAAGTTGGCACAAAACAAACAAATGCACACACAATACACAGACCTGTTCACGGATGAGTTCCTTGTACTGACTGACGATGCTGTCGTGCTGCTCTATTACTGCCTGCTTCTTCTGCTCATCTACCTCACTCTGCTGCACCGGCGACACAGCCTTCTGCACGTCACCTGCACACAACACACTTGTAACAACTACACACTTGCAGCAACAACAACTCATAGCAACAACACTTCTACCAACAACAACACAGTCATAGCAACAATTCACTTACAACAACTTATGGCAACAACACATTTATGGAAACAGCACACTTATACAACTAACAACACCACAGTACCCAGCTACACAGCCTTCTGTACATTACCCGCACACAACACACTTACAGCAACAACACACTTACAAGGACAACCAACAACACTCAGCAACAGCCAACAACACACAGCTCTAGTGTGATTGCCTACAGTACTGTGCAAGGAAATTTTTATTTAAATTTAGAACAACACATAGATTAATGTGAAAACACATAATTAAATGTCCTGGTGATGCTATCACTCACAATAGTGTTGTGCCAACTGTCTACACATACGTATCGCTCTCAGGAGATAAACACAAGGAGAGGCACTCAGTATTTTAGCAATATAATTAACCTGATTATATCATTTACTCCAGTGGTTTCCAATGGTCAGCAGGCATACTGCGAGAGAACGGCCGACTTACTTTCAAGTTTCTTGAAGAGTCGCGTGAACTGGTGGTCAAAGACGACCTCAGCCAACTCGGGGAAATCGACCTGGGGCTTCTTCGCTGCGTTGTTGTAGTTCTCGTGCTTGGCCACCTGTGAGAGTTTGTCTGTGAACAGCTCCAGGCCAATCCTCTTCTCAATCACCTGTCTCAAGGCCATCCTGTCACAAACACACATTTACAATTAATTCTTATCCCAATTGTGCAAAGGGTGAAATGGAAACGCTTACTTATTCTCAAACAAAAAAAATAGACATAAAAAGCTGGTGAGAAGGTGGTTAAAGTGAGCTTGACAAATGGAATGAATGGGAGAATGGTTAGCGAATGAAGTGGATGCCATCAAAGTGGAAAGTAAAAAGAGAAAAAGCCTACCACTAAGATGGGAGGACTGTGTTGAGATTTGGCAGAGTTGGGAGTGGAGAAGAGAATGAATGACAGGGTCAGTAGAGACGAGCAATGACGGGAAGATAAATGAAAAAGAAAATTGAGGACAAATATCGAGGCCAGACTCACGTCTGACTACAGAGAAAAAGGGACTAATAATATAACAATCTTACATTTACCTTTTTATAAAGAAGCCTAGTCTTGACTGGGTTTGCCAGATTTCACTGGCATCACAATCAGACAGTCCACAACAACAGCAGAGTGTTACAGAAGGACGTGAAAAAGTGAGTAAATAGAGACTGACCTCTGACAGTTCTCGACCTGGTCGTCATTGAAGAGGACACAGAGACCGAGTAGGAAGGCACACAAGGCCTGCACCACTAGTTCCAACTCATCCCCCTCCGAGGCCGACACCTGTGATATCAGCTGCACCCAGCGTCAAGGAACTCCTCAACCAGTGTTTTACAGCAGAACCTCAATATTACGATCACCTCCAGGACTGGACCAAAGTGACCCGAGAGGTGACCCTATTAGCAGGACTAATTTCCTACACTTTACTGTTGCAGAAATAATTTGGGTCTATCCTAGGGTGATCTTAATTAAGAGGTGGCTGTATTATCGAGGTGATCTTAAAGAGAGGTTCTACTGTATTTCCAAATAAAATATAACAATAATAAAGTACAAGAAATATTTTCATATAGAAATGGGGAACTTTGAAGTGTAATACTGTTTGAACACTTCCCCCAAACATAAACATAACATTTAAAGGTGCACATATCATTATTGTAAGAAACTTAATAACTATATTACTATATTACTCTATTGCATCAGACTATGTGCTTGATAATACTGTAGACATAAACATTTTATTCATTGTTTTAATTTCTGAATAGTGATGAACAGATTAGATTTCAATAGCTTTCAGAGATGCACAGCATTAGGGATCATCTCAGAACGTTGATGTCCTATATCAGACGAAATTACTTTCGTCTGGGATACGGGGGTCACAGGCAGTTTCGTCTGATGTCGGACATCCGATATTTTACGCTTCGGACCAATACTGTTAATATTATATTTATATAATCATATCAATGTTTACAAACTTTCGTTTGAGGGGGATGGGGGCTGAGGCCAGATGAAAGTAATTTTGTCTGATATCGGACATCAACGTTCTGAGGTGATTCCTTAGAACGTGAGACAGAGAAAGGATACGAATGGCACATTCGCGGAGTTGTGTAGGAAGTGTGTGACGGCAATGGGGCAGTCTGCCAGCCAGTGACACAGCAACATCAGCAGACCAACCCGAGTAGGAACCCGCGGACCCTGAAACACACGCATGCTCAGAATAAACAGATATAAATTAGTTCAAACATGAGCTTTGTAAAAACATATAAATAATGACTGAGTTTAAGGGAAGAAACAGCGAGACATGAGATCTGGTCATACAATGAACCACAGTGAGATCTGAGACCTGGGGACCGTTTCTCCGACACTCTTATGAGCTCATAAGCCCAGGTTTGCTCTTTAAAACTTATCTTGCTCCTTAAAACTTGTCTTGTATACTGAAAAGGGTCATCACAATGATGCACCACCGGGATACTTCCGCCTGGTGTGTCACAGAAATAGTGTCCTTGGTGATATGGCAGCGACTTATACAATATTGAAAACGATCCTTTAATTTAACAACAGTTTCTGTTTAATGATGGCTATTCCTTACCACACAAGTGAAATGTTCTCCTCGTTGTAGAACTAACCTGAGCGAGTATGTTGGCGCACTGTTGCAGCAGTGACACTGGGGGGTTGCCGAGACTGGTCGCCAGCTGCACTCGCAGCAGCTGCTCCTTCTGGGCAGTGTTGCCATTGACGGCGTGAAGCAGTGCAACGGCAGCGAACCACGTGGACAGCGGGTCAACACTGAACAGTCCCCCGCACAGCAGCTGGCCCGCAGAGATCGTGTTCACTGCAACAAGAATATCTCTGATGGATGCTGATCCCAGATGCCTGGTTCAGTTCAGTTCACTGCTAAGATGCCTATTAAAAATATAAAAAGTGCGCTACACTGAGCGAGGACATAAACAATGGAGATGTAATGTAAGAATTAGTAGTACGTACTAATGTAGGCCTGCAGAGCGCTTATATATACATATATTTCTTCATGTGTGAACCGTTCTAATAATATTGCTTCGCTTTAACAGTTTATTACACGAATGCTGCCAGTGCTTTCTGTGTTGCAGAACAAGGGTTACACCTAACCCACAAAACAAACATTATCCATTTGGCCTTTACACATTTACAGCATATTGGACTTCAGTTGTTGGTGGATTGACTGCATTCATCCATATATGTACGTACACTGACCCATACATATACAGTGAAACCTCACTATTAAGGTCACCCTCGGCACTGGGCAAGTGACCTGAATAGCAAGGTGACCATATTATTTCCTATATTTTACTGTTACAAAAATAATCTGGGACCTTAATTACGAGGTGGCTGTATTACTGAGGTGACCGTAGCGCGAGGTTCCTATGCATACATAAATACATTCACATAATCTACAATGGGGACTTGATGGCAGTCTTGTTAACCATGGCCTTGTGTTAGATGTAGCAATAAGACATTGAACTTACCTTCTGTTGTGGTAGGCAGAAGTGTCTGAATGATCTGTGATTGTCCGAGTTCGTTCTTGTGCAGGAAGGATTGGAAGCAGTAGAGGACCGCACATCGCAGCAAGAATGGCTGCTTCTCATTCACCATTGACAGCAGCAGTACAACCAGGGCCGGCCTACAACAATCACATCATTCACCATTAACAGCAGCAGTACAACCAGGGCTTACAACAGCCACATCATTCACCATTAACAGCAGCAGTACAACCAGGGCCTACAACAACCACATCATTCACCACTGACAGCAGCAATACAACCAGGGCTTACAACAGCCACATCATTCACCATTAACAGCAGCAGTACAACCAGGGCCTACAACAACCACATCATTCACCATTGACAGCAGCAATACAACCAGGGCCTACAACAACCGAATCATTCACCATTAAGGCCAGACACGGCAGGTAGATAGGATTATTTTTTAATTTGTGCAAACAGTTCAATTTTTTCTGCCCAATGCATGAAATGGGTCTTACTGAGTAAAATATATATATTTAACTTTTTTTAGCCAGACCCCCCGTTTCCATGGTAACAAACAAAATGGCCACCATTTTGAGCAAATATTGGCAAATTTTGAAAAGCTGCCACTTTTTATTGAATCCATATATAGGTGTAATTCTTGCAAATCCATGTTCTCTACAGAGTCTATTGTGCAATGATCAGAGCATTTTTTTGAAATGTTTTTATTTTTTAAATAATTTTTTGGTAAAATACGAAAATAAATCTAGTTTTTTGGCAACAAATATGGCTATATCTTTCAAACTATTCATGATTTTAAAAAAGTATCTGATCATTGCACACAGCAGAATATGCTGAATGCAACAGTGAAATTTATTGACATAGCATAATTATTCCAAGAGATATCCTGTTTCCAAATGCAGAAATTTGAAGAAATTTTTTTTTGAGAAAATGGCTGTCAAAGATTGCATAATGGATTTTATTACATGATATCGACATGCTTGATCCATGATTAAAACTCACTTAGAGGTATGTAATTGTCTTAGAAGTTAACTTTATTGATAGTATGCATACAAAGGTATAATAATCTGGCAGAAAACCATTTTCAGTATTTTTTGTCAAAAAACACCATTTCACCTGGGGTGTCTGGCCTTAACAGCAGCAGTACAACCAGGGCTTACAACGACCACATCATTCACCATTTACAGCAGCAATACAACCAGGGCTTACAACAACCACATCATTCACCATTTACAGCAGCAGTACAACCAGGACCTACAACAACCACATCATTCACTATTGACAGCAGCAATACAACCAGGGCTTACAACAACCACATCATTCACCATTTACAGCAGCAGTACAACCAGGACCTACAACAACCACATCATTCACTATTGACAGCAGCAATACAACCAGGGCTTACAACAACCACATCATTCACCATTTACAGCAGCAGTACAACCAGGACCTACAACAACCACATCATTCACTATTGACAGCAGCAATACAACCAGGGCTTACAACAACCACATTATTCACCATTTACAGCAGCAGTACAACCAGGACCTACAACAACCACATCATTCACTATTGACAGCAGCAATACAACCAGGGCTTACAACAACCACATTATTCACCATTTACAGCAGCAGTACAACCAGGACCTACAACAACCACATCATTCACTATTGACAGCAGCAATACAACCAGGGCCTACAACAACCACATTATTCACCATTTACAGCAGCAGTACAACCAGGGCTTACAACAACCACATCATTCACCATTAACAGCAGTAGTACAACCAGGACTGACCTACAACAACCACATCATTCACCACTGACAGCAGCAATACAATCAGGGCTGACCTACAACACCCACATCATTCACCATTGACAGCAGCAGTACAACCAGGACTGACCTACAATAACCACATCATTCACCACTGACAGCAGCAGTACAACCAGGGCTGACCCACAACACCCACATCATTCACCACTGACAGCAGCAGTACAACCAGGGCTGACCCACAACAACCACATCATTCACCACTGACAGCAGCAGTACAACCAGGGCCGACCTACAACAACCACATCATTCACCACTGACAGCAGCAGTACAACCAGGGCTGACCTATAACAACCACATCATTCACCACTGACAGCAGCAGTACAACCAGGACTGACCTACAACAATCACATCATTCACCACTGACAGCAGCAGTACAACCAGGACTGACCTACAACAATCACATCATTCACCACTGACAGCAGCAGTACAACCAGGACTGACCTACAATAACCACATCATTCACCACTGCTGTTACAAAAGAGCTCTTTAAAATACTCTCTTCTTGTGAGGAACTGTATCTTGTACCTTGGTGGATTTGACGGTGCCATGACGGAGGCAAAGTATTCCTGATTGGTCGAGCAGCCTCGGATGACCTCTGACACTGTGTTGATGGACTCCGTGAGAACATCGGCCGGAACTCCACTTGCCATGAGAATATTGCATAGCTTCTCCAACAAACCTGTCAGCCCGCGTCAACACATTCAACACACAAGTCTTTGTGAATAAATACACAATATCGATATGTTCTGTGATTGTTCCGAAGAGCGCTGATCAGATGGGGGGCACTTTACGTGACTTGCATTAATGCAAACAAAATTTAAATTTATGTCATAAGAAGCATTATTTACAGCTACTTTAGGAAATCGTTTGTTGCATCTGTGTGTATGTAACACTTAACCGGAGGATGGGCATTTTTTAGTATCCTTAAATCTGAATTACTCATTTACTGTAACAACAGATACAAGAGGTGAAGGTTTGATAACATAATCTTCATATTAGACTAGTTATTGTAGTGTTTGATGGTCCAGTTTTTCTTCTATCTGAATGAAGTCTAATCTAGCCATGAAAACAGCAATTGTTCACTCTTGTCACATCTCTCAAAACATCCCTGTTATCTAGTATACAACACGCAACATAAGCTACTGTTTCTGAACCATGTCTTATCAAAGGTAGTTTTAATTATATGCTAAATTAGATGTGCAGAAGCTTTGTAGATACGACGCAAACGGACTTTAAATACTCAAAAATCATTACATCTGTAACCAATGTCTTTGCAGGCAAATTTAGCAGATTAAAATAGCTGTCCTTACCGCATCGATACATTACTTTCTGGCAGTCGGTGGTCTGTTGTTGGGGGTTTCCAGGCGACACCATACTCCGCAGCAACTACAGGACGGCAGCACATTGTCAACAAACCAGAAACTGTTAATGCACTTTCTATCGTACATTCAAAGTAGATACGTATATATTTAATATATACCTTTGTTTTTTTTAATAAGACATTTTTCTGCATGGAAATTATGAACATGATAAGAAAGTAGTTTCAAAATTTGAAGCAATTCAACATATTCAGTTTGCGTAATAAATTTTCAAGAGTAAAAGTGACTTATCAAGGCTACCTACCTGACAAAAACAATTTCCGTAATGACAGATCAGAGGCTAACATTCCAACGAAGCAATTAATATTAAACATGTAGATGCCAAGGTATCAAGCAAAATTTTGAAAAAAACACCATCGACTGCATGATCCTGCTGGTTTTGCTGACAGGCATGCCACCAACCTGTAGCATCAGCTGGATGTTAGTGACTTTCTGTGCCGACCATCCCTCACTTGGCGTAGAGTCCAGGTCAAAGAATGGGGCCAGCCGCTGGATGTAGCTGCCTTCCTTGAAGAAGTTCTGATTTGACGAGTTGTTCCTGAGCAGATTCAACATGAGGTGAAGGCAATCCTCAACCACGATACCTGCAACCATGGAAAGATCAAAACCAACCTTGTCTAGTCTTCACTTTTTAATTTAATATTCTTAATACTAGAACAAATACGTTGAAGGAATACCACCAGCCGAATTGTGTTTGATAAGTCTGAAACATTGTTCGCAATTTGAATGTTGCACCTGCAAAATGTTCAAAATGTTTACAAAACACTCAAATAGTAAACATCTGCAATACAGCAGAAGCAGGTGGAACTAACCGCAGGTTCCTGTAATAGTCCATAGCACTGGGTGTGTCCGATTAAGTGTCCGATTAATTTCCGCAATCAAGACCCCAAGTGGGATAAAGTACAACTGATTCAGTCAACTTCCTGTTCGTGCTATTAGCGTGCCAGGTTTGAGAGGATGATTCCACGTAACGGAACAGACAAAGTTGTCTTAACCTGATGTGTCGGCAACTCTTGACCACAACACTAAAGGTTACTGCTGTTATACACGTCTTCTAATATAACAAGATCAAGATCTTTCTACTTCTGATAAAAGTCCCACGTCTAAGCAGACAAGCTCAACAGTGTCCGAGTTCTTATGAAATACCTTTACAAGATTTTGTCTTTACAGAATTACTCACAAAACTACCAGGGGCAATTTGAAACATTTTGAAACTTAATATAACATCCTCCGGCATGTGCACAATGCATGTATGTGAATACAAGTGCTGTGATCACTGACCTCCGTCACTGGTTCCCTCCTCATTGATGATGTTGAGGAGTCCTTCAAACGCATTCTCAAATGCAACAATCTTTTGAATATTGGTGCTGTTCCTTGTCAGGTGCAGAAGCAGCAGTAGACCCTGAAACCAGAGGCCCATCCAAATCATTGTTCTGGGGAACTTTACAATGTATACTTTTATAAAATCATAAAATAATCTAAATCATATAAAATAATTGTTTAACAGCAGCTGACCCTGAAACTATACTAGTTGTCTGTAGTGACTTTATCGAACTGTGAAAGAGCAGTGGTGTGACATACAAGGGACCAGGAACAAGGAGAGTTCAATTTGTTTCATTAAAATTGAGCAACTATTACACAATTTTCTTCAAAATCACCCAACGAAAATCGTGAATTGTTTTAAATATGGATGGTAGTACGTTTGGAAAGTCCAAAACACTTACAGCTACAGGTGGGTTTGGTCACTGATCTTCATTACATAACGTGGGGGAAATAAGTCGCTACATTAGTGCCACCTATCAAATATTAATGAAGATTCAGGCTATTGTGGATATCAGCACCTAAGAGGTGAATAATGTCTTGGCAACTACGTTACATCAGTTGAATCCAGTAGCTATTGGTTGTTGTTTTGTAGCAACTTTGGATTGATGCTGATAGTGGTACAAACCAATATGAAGCACTACACATTTTTCTGGACTTTGCAAAGGTGAGACCACCTCTTAGCCTGGCCTTGGCATAGCTGAAACATGTGAGAACTCACATCGTTGCGGATGATCTCTCGGCTGTCGGACAAGACATCCATGAGTTTGGAGATGCCAAGAGGGTTGGCGAGGATCACTTCCTGGATCGGCTTGCACTTGTTGATGAGCAGCAGGGTGATGAGTCTCACGGTCGGCCAGCGCACGTGGAAGTCATACTCCTGGCATAGAACCAACACATGTCATTGTCATACTCCTAGCACACAGCAACACACACACGTCGTACTCCTAGTGCAGGACCAACACAGGCCATTGTCATACTCCTAGCACACAGCAACATACACGTGTCGTACTCCTAGTGCAGGACCAACACATGTCATTGTCATACTCCTAGTACACAGCAACATACACGTGTCGTACTCCTAGTGCAGGACCAACACATGTCATTGTCATACTCCTAGCACACAGCAACATACACGTGTCGTACTCCTAGTGCAGGACCAACACATGTCATTGTCATACTCCTAGCACACAGCAACAAACATGTGTCGTACTCCTAGTGCAGGACCAACACATGTCATTGTCATACTCCTAGCACACAGCAACATACACGTGTCGTACTCCTAGTGCAGGACCAACACATGTCATTGTCATACTCCAAGCACACTGCAACATACACGTGTCGTACTCCTAGTGCAGGACCAACACATGTCATTGTCACACTCCTAGCACACAGCAACATACACGTGTCGTACTCCTAGTGCAGGACCAACACGTGTCATTGTCATACTCACAGCACACAGCAACAAACACGTGTCGTACTCCTAGTGCAGGACCAACACATGTCATTGTCATACTCCAAGCACACTGCAACATACACGTGTCGTACTCCTAGTGCAGGACCAACACATGTCATTGTCACACTCCTAGCACACAGCAACATACACGTGTCGTACTCCTAGTGCAGGACCAACACGTGTCATTGTCATACTCACAGCACACAACATACATATGTCGTACTCCTAGTGCAGGACCAACAGATGTCATTGTCATACTCGTAGCACACAGCAACATACATATGTCGTACTTCTGGTGCAGGACCAACATATGGCACTGTCATACTCAGTCTCCTAGCATACACATATCACATTCCTACTCCTAGCACAGGAGTTACACAGACGTACAACATTCCTTGCACAAGACTAACACACGTACATCACTTCATAGTTCTAACACATAAACAACCCAAACGTCACTGGATACCTCTACAGATCTGCCACTCCAGAGGTTTGAGACCATCAAATTTTCTGTCTGTGGCAACTTTCAAAGAGAGCCAGACTGCAAGACTAATGAGTAATGACTGCCATCATTTCATCTAATATAACATCCTTTGGGATAGTTCATTCTTACTGAACTACAAATCAGATAACAATGCATGCATTCTCACACATACGCACATGCATGCATGATGCTTCATGTTGTGTTCTGGTCCTGCAATGTGGTGGCAAACAAGACAGTCTAGTCAATGCATACACTATGTACAGCTATGAAACAACACTGTAAGTCCTACCTCCAACAGAGACAAGAGGAGCGATACGTTGTCCGCATTCTTAATGAACACGTCTGTGAACTGAGTGCCCATATTTTCAGGCAGGTGGTTATGTGTGGCATTGTCATCCTCTGTAATAGAATGTGTTAAGAAATTAGCCATTAAAGATTATGGCAAAGTCCAGCACAGAAGATTATTAATGTTAACCGTAATGCATTGTTATTTCTATTAAAAACTGCTCCATAAAACAAAAAGCAGCAAGTTAAAAAAATTTCAAGGGATCAATCCCAGAACAAAAAGGCACACACAACTATTTGCCCACTTACAATTATTTGTAATGCGTGAAATTATAAACAAGCATCTTGTTCTCTTCTAAACTACCCCGGGTAGCAATGGGACATGACAGCCTAACTGATGGTTTCAATATTTCCTGAGAGGGAGCACACTGAGAGGGATGAAATGACAAAACCAACTGTCTGTGCTTTAAGCACATAAATCAGCGTAGTTCCAATATAAGAAAAGAGTCATTAGTAAAAGCAAGTTACTTTGAATCCAACTGTAAGATATCTACCCTGACTTACCCTCATCTGGGGGGTCGTTGCACATAGTGTTGCATAGTGTCTCCAGCACATAGCCCAAGATCTCTGTGTCAGTTCTACAAGAATCAGTGTCGTTCCGATTGACTTTGTTTACAATTAGTTCGTTCATGCTTCTGACCATTTAATCGGTCACAATCTTGCATGACCGATAATAATTTTGATTACAAAAAATTCGTATTGTATGATATATGCAAAATTACCAAACAGCCAAACATGTTTTGTTGTGAAAAAGATGCCTTTCCTCTGGTGATTATTGCGAATCAATGCAAACATTTTAATCCAGAAAAATACATATGTTACATGGTAGCCTAGCAATCAAACTTTTCCCAAAATAGCCACTCACAAACCAAATATCAAATTGATCACCAATTAGTTTGGCCAACCCCAATGATGAAAAGTAAACCAATTCCCAATAATAGCAACACTATTATTAGGACCTAAAATATCACTATAAGCATATCTAAAATATCAATATAAGCATGTCAAATATACAAATACCAGTCAATACACACCAATCTCCTCTCAGTATAGATAAAATACCTCTCAGCACATCACATACCATGATGTATCATGTGTACATAAAATACCCCTCAATATATCAAATATTCGTCAGTCCACATCAGATATAATCAAGCACCACTTAGTACCCAACAATATCACGCAGTACAGCAACCACCTGAGTAAATAAAATATTCTATTTTTAACTCCAATTACAACTGAATACTGAGCTTAATAAAAATATGGAAGGTTGTTTTCGTTTGATTTTGAAAACCATTGGAATAAGAGTAAAAGATGTAATAGCGTTGCTGTTCTCCTTGTCCGAGGTGAGGCTGGGGGTCAACAGTGGTCCTAGGTTTTGGGTTCTTTTCCGTTTCCTTCCTACATTGATCCTGTTTCACTGCCATCGGAAGTCAAGTATTTAGGGACACCGATTTTCCACGATCGCGGAAAACGGGAAGAATTCGCGGAATCGGCGTTTTGAAATGGAATTTGCCTTTTCAAACGGAAATTCCGCGATCACAAAAACGGACGAAATCATGGTATTTGCATTTTTCAAAAAGATCTGTGATCGCGGAAAAAGAGCAGAAGCACCGCTTCTTTCATCGATAATGCCTTAAATCAAAAATGCCTTAAATCAAAAATGCCTTAAATCAAAAGTTTGAAACAGAGATATTTTGAAACAAACTGTTTAGTATGCAACGATGTTAATTTATTTTGATGATTTATGATGCCGGATTTGTTAAATGCGCAATGCAAATCGTTGCAAAGTGTCGTGGCGGCTGTGCTACCTCGTGTCAACCAACAAAAACAGGGACACACAGAAGGCGCTAACATAAACCGTTTCGCGATCTTTGTCTGGCTGTCTGCTAAGCGAATGGAAGACATGTTGCTAATTAAATGTAGTTGTCACATCATTAGAACACGCATTTAAATATAAGTCTACATATTCCAGTTTTGAACACAAAATGCAACGGAGTAACAACAGCCTAGGTTACACTGGCTCAAAGTGAGATAGTCCGCGTTTCATAGTTCTAAAAAATTTTGTTGGATGGCATCATATATGTTAACTTTGATATAAAATATTGTTTTCTGAACAGAAATGGGCTTCTTTAGCCAGTATGCCATTTGAAACAGAAAATGCAACAAATGAGTCATTTGAAACGGAATTTGTTTTCTGAAACAGAAAATACGTCGTTTGAAACAGAATTTGCCTGTTTCTGAAATGGAAAATATGTCGTTTGAAACGGAATTTGCTTTTTTCTGAAACGGAAAATATGTAGTTTCAAACGGAATTTACCTTTTTCTGAAATGGAATTTTGAGATGGAATTGAAAAAAAATTTGCCTTTTTTGAAACAGAAAATCTGTGTCCCTAGGTATTACATTTTATTTCCAAATATAGACAGAATCTCTCTAACTTCCTCTAGATTATGAAATTATTTATGATATATATTATAATCACCTGTCGTTCTCCAGAACAGTGATTAACACGTCCATTGCAATGGTACCGACTTCAAGCTGAAATTTCTGAAACACAGCACAGATTTTTGAAGTCTCCATGAGCGATGACCACAGACACAATGTCACAAACTATATTTACATAATTTACATCAGTACATACACAGGGTGTCCCTTAAGTCTGGATTCATAGGAGAAAAAAAAAGAACCGCCAGGGAATGAAAAATAATTTTAAATGGCAATATGGTACAAATTCACCGAACGTGCTCAATGTGTCCACCATTGTTCCCGATACACAAATCCAGACGAGATATCCAGTCAACAAGCACACAGTGACTGATGTCAGGAGTAATGATGGTGGTACATGTTTCCTATGATTCAAGACTTATGGGACACCCATATATATATATAAATGGAATCACTTTTTGTTATTCATACTACTATGTTGTTATGCTGTGGATGATGAATTAGGTAAATAATAATCCTAATAAACTTGGAAATAAGAAACAGATGCCACATTATATGTTTACATCGTGTAAAACATTACGGCTATTGGTTTACTCAACTTATGGTCATACCAATACCATCTTAAATATGACAATTTATATCATGACAACAGTTACATTATATTTCTCTCTGCTATGTTACTAAAAACTAAAATACCGGGCTCAAACAAATGTCAGGAATGTATTTATATTTGAACTCATGTAAATGCTGTCATGATATATGCCATGTAGCACCTTAATTTGCACTTTTTACAATAATTCTTAATTAATGAACAAAAGACTGCAAACATAATTTATTGTTTATGTTTCACTAATTAGCATAACAAAAATATTGGCAACCTGAATCTCCAACTGACATTGCAACAGGTGACTAGATTCTTGCCTGTGCTAGAATGTTACGCATGAGAGAACTTTACGAGTGAGAGTTCCTACTTTAGAGAGTGACTTGAGAGCTCGGACGGCATCACGACGGTCATCAAGTAGTGTGGACGTCCTCACTCGTTCACACAGTCGCTCCACCTATGACATACAACCAGGCCTTTAGAAAAAATTTTTTTTGGGTCAGTCTGGAATTACTCAAAATTGTGCCGTTTAGCACTTGAATGGCTTGAGTGGAAGCCATTCATGTTAATCACAGCCATTATTGGCCAGTTCAGTTATTTCCAATGATAAGCTGGTGTCATTTGAGTCATTTATTTCATTAATACTGATCCATTCAATTTGTTTCACTACCACTATCATTGATAGTAATTAATGTGGGCCCTTAGACTTGGAACTATTAGTTAATCTAGTGGCCAGCTGGGCCCTTCTACATTCTACCTGTCTTATCAGCTGTAATTACCAGTGGCCGGTCATCTTCTAGTCTTGAAAACAGGCAGACAGGTCTCTGACTAAGGGGTTTTGTAAATATAAAAAATTCCAATAATCCAAAAAAAATTGGATATGAGTGGGTGAAGGGTCCATTTGGAATACAAAATTGGAAAGATTTTTATTTTTGCAGTAGACATTTTGTAATACATTCAAATTGCATTTGGCAATCCCTGTACAGTGCAGAAGGCTGATCATCAGGTCCAGCACTAACGTCTATTTTGTCCGTTTCCACGATGTCACCTTCCATGATGTCGACAACCACACAGCCACTTGGGGCCAGGCCACTGCCATTTATAATAATATTAATATATAAAAGAAAGCTAAACATGTGTAAAGCTACTATAATTTAAACAATGTTTAATTATTAAAAAGAAAGTCGAACACGCACTGTTAATTAAGCAAACGCCAAAAGTAAATTAAGGGGCATCTTTCAATTATTAAAAGCCAAACACCATCTGTAAAACTAACACCACTGACACACGAATGCTATAATAATATTAATAACAATACTTGAAATAGAGAAAAAATAACAAGGCCAAATAATTCAAAACAATCTAGGCCTAAACATGTTGTCACCTACTCTTGTTGCTGCCCCCAGTGTTTAAAACATAGGATAAACATATAACCTATTTGAAAACATTATTTAATTGTTCAGTAACTGATTGCTTACTTATGGAGACTCATTCCCCAAATTACTTATGTTCTGTAATACTAGACTGAAGGTAGTCCTGGCCTGGGTGATACAGGCTCTAAATTGTAAAATATATTTTAACACGTGTCTTAAATATCGATTTGTAATGTGTTTGACGAGTAAAATTTTAGTTTTTGGTGGGGAATATATGTATTCTTGGCATATCTTATGCAGTGGTTTTAGCCCATTACAACGTAGGGACGAATCATGTATGTTGTTACTGTCAAGGTTGCAGGATTGTAGGATCTGAGAAAACAGAAGGCTGACACTGTACAAGGGTTCAGTGTCGTATCAGGTTTGGATTTTAGTGCTCACATTCCTATTAATGTCATTCCCAACTTCAATAAATAATTGTCATTCATCTGGCCAATTTCGATTCTCTGCTACGTTGGACTTGCGTTGTGTATTGCTGAAATGGGGAATATGTCTTGTACAGCGCTGTACTGGTCTCAGACTTATAACTAACATAACAGTATGTCAAGCAGGCCTCCCTTGTCCAGGCAACACAAAACTTGATTGAATTAACTCATACTATTGTACTTGTATGTAGATGAATGGAGGAATTAGCGATCTATTGTTTACTCTGCCTGTCTGTCATGGTCACTGGTTATTAGGGCTGTCGTGATGAGTGGTTATTTAAAACAACTCCAAGGGAGGCGGGCAATGAATAATACAGTGATATATCACTGATAATGTCAATAATAGTGACCATTATTCACGTCGTTTCACCAATTTGGCGAAAAGTTCAAATTTATTTTCACCAAATAGCAAATAGTTTTGCCTAAGGTGTAATTGGCGATCAGCAGAGCTAGCCTAATATTACATAGGATGATGAAATAGATTATTCACATTTTTGTGTCGCGTCTGTCACACATATAAATCTATGTGTCTAACAAAACATTCTACAATGGTAATTTTTTGCTTGTAGAGGTGTATTGTGAATGTGATGGTACTGACCAGGCAAAAATAGAAGTATTATGTTTTCCACTGAAATGGTCGAATGAGTGCCAACATTGCACAATTTTGTCCCTTTTTCAAAATCCGGTTGGAAAAGTTCCACCCAGATGTTTTACCCCAAAGAAAAACTAAATAATTGTCTGGGCCTGTCTTACGCCTCACACCTAACTCAGTCTACCTCTCATGGGGCACCGAGTTCCATAGATTCCCCTCTAGGGACATAAAACCCTGTTTGACTGGTTTGGCAGCAACTGTGACGGACGCAACATAAACAACAAGGTAAATAAAACAAACCTTTATTTTTAAACTGTCTCTTTACTTGGTTGGGCTGTTGGTTTACATGACCTTAATCACTTTCTTTATGCAAATTGTGATTACTTTAACACAGTAATAACTGAAGATCTGACCTAAAGAATTTCAAAATGGCTACCAGACATAAAGCTTAATCAAACACAATGTTATGACCGGTCATGTTTGTGGTAATTCTCAAGGATCTCATGTTTTACTTTCAAATGTTATTCTTGATGAACTGACATGGTGGAACTACTAGGGATCCACTGCTATGAAGTCTAGTGGTTTAATGTAAATAGTAGATGGGTGGACCTCATCTGACTTTTTGGGCTACCGGAACAGTCTCCTAAAGTGAGCTGGGCTTACTGCTTTTTTCTACTGTTGGCTTTCAAAACAGTTAACTCCCTATCCACTTGTGTACGGAACAGGTGCATTGAATACAATCACTAGAACTTGGAATCCTCACATACGATAGATGTAATGGCTTGAATCTCAGAAAGTTCTACAGGGAAGGCCAGATTTTCATCTTGAAATATTTTGTGGGGAAACCTTTCCTTTTGTAAACTTGGCAGTCCCAGAGAGTACCGGGGTATGCTAATATACTTTAACTCTTTGCTTAGAACTAAAAACTGCCAGTGTCTTGAAATATGTTTGTATTTTCCTTTGATCATGAGTGCTTGAATTGCTGATATTTTTCTGCCAATGTTCCTGCCAAAAGCCGTCCCTTTAAATGCTGATATCACACTATGGTACATTAATTAAGTCTGTGGTCTTATTTGAGCTATAGGCTAATTCCATATTTTCTGTATGGTTTGCTGGATAGGTGCAGCACAGAGAATTGTTAACAGGAGGCAGAATACCAGATTTCTTTAATTTGTATGAATTTATATGATATTTAGATACAGTGATTGTGTGTGTGTGTGTGTGTGTGTGTGTGTGTGTGTGTGTGTGTGTGTGTGTGTGTGTGTGTGTGTGTGTGTGTGTGTGTGTGCACGTGTGCAAATGTAAGTAAGGTGTGTGCGTGCATGCGTACAAGCATGCATGTATGTGTTAGTGTGTGTTACACCCTTAGATGATTTGAGTAAAAAAAAGCATGAATGGGATGAGTCAACATGGGCAAAGAAGATGGCGAACAGCCCAGATTAAGATATATAGATCCAAATATATTTTTTTGTTTTACAGGGTAACTGGAATTGTATGTGGAGCCATCAGCATGGCAAAATTACATTAACAAAACAACTGTGTAATGCACCCTATTGTTAGTAGATTGCCAGCCAATTGTTTGCAAAATGATGATCTTTGGGACAATACAGATTACAATGGTGGAACCTTTCCAGAAGTAGACGCTAATGCCAACCATGGCAGGTAGATAGGATTAGTTTTTAATTCATGCAAATAATGCAATTTTTTTTTGCCCTAAGTATAGATTGGGTCTTACCGAGTAAAAAAATGCATTGACTTTTTTCGTAACAAAGAAGCCATTCACAGTGTTACAGACACGTTTTGAGGGACTGAATTAATTAATGCTTTGCTACTTGTTAACTGCAAATCACTGATTAATGATTTTGTATATGTGAATTGAAAATGGGTCAAGTGATGTATAGCATATTTCTCATATTTTTCTCGTACTTACTTTTCTTTTAAACATGGTGTGACAGACGCGACATGAGACATAATTTGTTTGTTTTTCCAAAATAAATTCTCTATGATACATGTTTGTTAAATTTCTTTTTCTATAAATCAACTGAAGAAGGGTTCTATGGGAGAAAAATATATGTTTAATGTTCATTTACAGTAGATAATTTCCTTTTTTCAGAGAGACTTTAGTACACCTACCACAAAAACTATTGTTTTTTGAAAAATAATGCCAGATTCTCAACTCAATAACTCAGCAATGGGTGGGAGTAGACAGTCGTTTTTTTCAGCCAAATATATTCCTTACAGAGTTTTGTATTCAATATACACAATTATTTATGTTCACACAGAGGAAGTGTGAAAGTACATATCATAGTACCATAGTAAAACCTAAAATCAGGCTGCTGATAACTTCTTCAAAGGCAAGCAGCCAAATGTCAGCTGAACAGTGCCTTTAAAACTCCCACCTCAATCGAGTTAGTGAACACTTGATATAAATCTGGTTCATTGGTGTTTATAAAGCTGTAATATTTGAATATACATGGTCAACTGAAACCGAGGCTATCTTCCTCATTTTCTAATATAATGTTCTTCATACTAGAATAAATATAAACTGAAGTACATTACATAGTCCTCCAAATTGAATTTAATAAGCCCGAAACAGTGTTCGCGATTGGTATGTTGTGCACACAAAATGTACATATTGAACACAAAACATTCAATTTGTACATATTTATTACTGTTTTGTTTGTGGAACTAAACAAGAAATTGTCTGACCTTTTAGGAAATGTACACACTTTTAGTGAAATATGTGCACACACTAAACACATGAAATTCATGCAGGTTTAGAACAATGTGGAAGTCTTAACAATTATATGGCATTTCTTGGACATTAGCACAATTTGACTGGCATTCAAATGGTTAATAAAAGTGTGCATACTTTTATTAACACCAGCAAAATAATTTCGTTTCATCATTAGATCCAGTAACTGGCTAATATAGACACCCCATATTTCCTGTAGAAATGGCTGTAAGCATGTCACTGGCAATAACTATCTGTTGATAAGTACACGCTGTACTTACTTCATGTCAATGACTCAGTACTTGGAGCGGGACAATTGTCACTAACACACAGTAACTTGATAAGCTAAGTCTGGGACCTGGATTATGCATCATTGCACGCCAATGGCTGCTACTGACTACGTACTCTACCCCTGGCAGATCTCCCGTGCATTGTATGAAAATTAGCTGAAACTTGTAAGTAACTTCACCAGTCACGACTGTACCACCCATGAGAACAGTGCAGATACCCGTTCGACCCAGTTCCAAAACATAGCCCTCGATTTCTGGGAATCCCAATATAATTAGGTACCTATTCAACCATTCTCATGAGCCACTGAGCAGTATTGTGTATTCAAATAACTATGTCTATTTCCAAAACTTTCCACCAGAACTTCCCAGCAAGTGATATTATTGGCTGAGTTTTGCAAGGCAATCTGCCAGGGGAGCACAACTGATGTAATCAGCTGCGCAAGGAATGAAGGATGGGGTCATGTTATACTTTTGACAAGTTTTGTTGGACAGTTTAATGATGCAATGTGAATGTCTGAGAAGTTAGTAGAGACACAAGTTACGGTCTAATGTTGGAATACACTGTTGACTTTAACGGAAATTGTAAGAGCTGTCAAAGATAAAGGTAGCAGGCTGTATTTTTATGAGACCGCTGCCACGGCACACCCATAAGCCACAGGGTGTCAACACGGAGACTGACGCCGGGCTGTCACTCACTCAGTCACTGTCAGACGGGCCTGAACTCAAAAGTTATTGCACTATCATTATGGGGATTGTTAAGTGTATGCATGCAATACCGGATTGTTTTCGTAAGCAATCCTACCGTTTCAGCACCAGAAGGCAATTGGTCACCCTGTTGGGCACCTAAATATTTTCGAAAAAGGTCCATCTTCTTTCCAAACGTGTGTTTGGCAGCAGACTCTACTAGTGCTGAGCATGCGCACGCGACGTGGCATCCGCTGACCGGTCGTGGTAATCTGCAGAATACATCTGTCATATAAGCTTGGATTACTACAGGAAGGCATCTATAAATACATAGTGTTGTCGTTTCCTTTAAGGTTTAGTCCAAAAGCACTCTAGCTGAGTATGTCTGCTCTGAAGAAAATTGTTGGAAATGAACAAAAATACAAATTCAAACGACTAGTGCTGCCCTCTGTCGGAATTACTGTATTTAAAAATGGAAGTAAATACCCAAAACGTTTTCGTGTTCATATTGTGTTTTTTAATTCACATCGGCATCGTAAATGGCCAAGCAGACCAGTTAGCTAACTTTGCTAACTCACTAGGGAGCATGCTCTCGGGTTTTGAGGGTGGCATTGGCACCGACTGCAAGCATACGTGTCCTAAAGGTAAGGCCGGTGTAACGTTCGGAGAGTAACTTGGCAAGTTGAAAGAAGTACGGTCAACTGTCACTGTCAGATGAGAAGTAGGCATTATAGAAAAGTCACAATGGTGGATATTTATTTAAAAAGTTATTTATTAAGTGTTCGTCAACTTCGTGTGGTAATTGCATGTGTGTCGCTGAATGCTTCCCAGAAACATTGAGATGGTGTTCCATTGAACATGTCTGTCATGGAGTAAAATTAAAGTGTAAAGCACTTTCACTCTTTGTGACTTTGACTTTGTCAGACATATCCTAGGGACAGGCTAAGCCTAAGCCTGCTAAGGCTAAGCCTAAGCCTGCTAAGGCTAAGCTAAGCTTGGATCGGATGCAGCACTGGATAAGAACTTACCTTTTTATACTTACAGTGCTCTAAAGTTCGCATATTAATGTTATATAGAGATACTGGTGCTAGTGGTGGTAGTCATACCGTTTCTGCGATATGACGAACAGTTTTACAATTTCTAGTTTTTTGCCTGACATTGTGAATTGCTATATAAACTGAACATTTATCACAGTATTTATTAAATATGTGATATACTTAGGCTTACTTAGAAAATTGTGTAATATGTATATTTCATTGCATTTGCAGGTAATTTGCATTTCTTTTGCAGCTTTCTCATGAACATGGACGTGATTGTGTTTTAGGTCAGAAGCCCCAACCAAAAAAGAATCATAAGCCTTCCTTCAACGGATGTGGTTCATATGGAATTGAGGTACAAATCTAGCCTATCTCAAACACTGAATTTTTAGAAAAATGTCCACACATCTTTTTAAATTCTATTTTAATACAGCTTCTTAGAAGAATTATGTTAAAACCTACACGTATAGCAATTTAATTTCCGACTGAAACATCAGTGCTCTGTTAATACTGAAATATATAGTGCTAAAGTTTTTTATAAAAGTATCTAATTTTGTTTGGCATTAATAACTACTAAATTATTGTAATTTCATACAAGGTTTTGGGCATTACTTATATAGGTTTATATAGTATCGAATGCCTTTTCCTTCATAAAAATTTAAAAGACTGGTTGTCCATTCCATTACCCAGATTGAGTGTCTTGATGGTTGGAAAATTGCGACCACACTAAACATCAAAGAGCTTTGCAGTTAAACCAATCGGCGTCCATTATACTGCCAATAAAGTTGTTCATTATCTTAATGTTTTATTTACTTTTCGTGAGCTAAAAATTACAATTGTGAAGTTTCTTCTAATGGCTTATTTTGTAGGCTGTATTCCTTCAACATATTTATTCTTGTCTTAAGAACATTGTATTAATTAATATGAAAAAAAATTAGCAACTTTAAATAAGACGCAGATTTGTTGTTTTAAAGAAGTTGTGATTTCAGTTGGAAATAGATCACATGCCAGACGAAACAATAAAATGCTGCAATACACATGACATATGCTACGACACCTGCAACACGGAAAAAGATGATTGTGACAAGGCATTTAGTAAATGTCTCAGTGACGCCTGCCACCGCCTGAAGACAAAGACTGCCACCAAAAGTCAGTTACATATTGGTAGAATGGCCAATACTATAATCGAGCTGGTGTATGTGTGTGTGTGTGCGATTGTGCGTGTGTGAGTGAGTGAATGTGCATGTATATGGGTATGAATAAATCCGTATGATAAGCTTTTCCACTTAGATGCATTCCATCTCAGTTGCCAAACTTTCAGGGGTTTATCTATGACCTCCCTGGAAGAGACACTGCTTTATTTTTTTCAAACATTCCTATATATGTTAAAGGGGAACAAAAAGCATTTTTGGGCATATGCATCTAAGAGTTAATAATAAAAACTAACTATTAGCAACTATAATCAAGACTATTTCGCCAGCAGTTTACCAGAATAACTTTGCTGAAGATACATAATTTAAATTACACGGACAGCGCCATTGTGATAGAAAGCCTGACATCACAAGTGCCTACTCTTTTCAATTCGCCAGTCACCATTGAACTGAGAATATTATTCTACTTTGCATTGCCAAATTTCTTTTGGCGCTGTAAATGGTTCATTTTTATTAACTCTTAGTTTCATTTTAAACAAAACTTCTACTGACGGATGTATTGCTGTTGTGTTGTAGATTGTTTGGAGACAGTCGATGTAATGCTGGCAGGTACGTCAATGTTCGGATGTAAGGCATACCTTGATTCTCAGAAAACGGCATGTAAATGTATCAAGAACAAAAAGAACACAAAAACAAATGACAAGGATGAAAGAAAGAAGAAAGATGCACCATCTCTGGTCTTGCCAGATCTTGGGAAAATTTTTGACGATGAGTTATAACGACCACTTGTACCTGCACTTTCAAAGATCCAACCAACATCAGTGATAGCATATTCCAACAAGTCCTTGTTTACATATCTATGCAACTTATCTCAGAGTTATGATCTGATGAGGGTTATTGTTATTATGTTCAAAGTTTAATAACTGTTTTACGATCATACAAAATTTTTTGTTGGCAGAAGAATCTCCCAGTGAGAAGATCAAAACCTGTATAGATTATTGTGAAATAATTTATGAAACAATTAACAACTGTTTCATGCTATCGAAGGCTACCCAAATCACTTACGATTTTTTTAAACTACAGACGTGCAGTGGAAGCACATTTACTGGTTTGAATCTTAATCAGTTATGGCCATTTATTACTACTCAAGTTTTCATACACAACTCTATGTTTAGTACCAAACATTCCATTTTGTTTGCTATTGCAGTTTTGTTTCTTTACAACGACATTAAATTACTCAAATGACAAAATTGTTGGTCTTTCCCAAGTGTACTTACATTGTTTGGTTGCTGGTAGCGATTCACTTGCTAGAAACACGTGTTATTGCTGGAATTCATCATTAATTTTGTTAATTCCAAAAATTACTGTTCCTCATTTTATTGGGTGTATTAGTTGTTTCATGCTATTGAAGGCTACCCAAATCACTTACGATTTTTTTAAACTACAGACGTGCAGTGGAAGCACATTTACTGGTTTGAATCTTAATCAGTTATGGCCATTTATTACTACTCAAGTTTTCATACACAACTCTATGTTTAGTACCAAACATTCCATTTTGTTTGCTATTGCAGTTTTGTTTCTTTACAACGACATTAAATTACTCAAATGACAAAATTGTTGGTCTTTCCCAAGTGTACTTACATTGTTTGGTTGCTGGTAGCGATTCACTTGCTAGAAACACGTGTTATTGCTGGAATTCATCATTAATTTTGTTAATTCCAAAAATTACTGTTCCTCATTTTGTTGGGTGTATTAGTTGTTGTGGTGTTATTACAAATATAATTATTGACTATATTAATAATCTGTTTTTGAGGGGTTGAATCTATCATTAATGTAGCAGATTTGTAATTGTTCAGCTTGTAATGAGATTAGTGACTACGTACACTACCTCTGGCAGATCTCATACGCTTTGTATGGAAGTTAGCTGAATCAAACTCATAATTGACTTCACCATACCACACATGAGAACAATGCAGACAACCGTCCGACTCACGCTCCAGTTCCAACACGAAGCCCTCCAGTTCCAGGAATCCCAATATAATTACCCTTTCGACCAATCTCAGGAGCTGCCGAGCGGTAATGTGTATTCAAATACCTAACTACGTCTACTTCCCAAATCACCGGAACTTGCCGGCAAGCGATATTATAGGCTGAGTTGACCTGACCACATCGAGAACAATGCCAAGAAGGCCAATTGAATTCTGGGATGCTTAGTAAGAACGTTCCGTCATCTCAATAAGGATACCTTCCTACTGCTGTACAAAGCAATGGTCAGGCCACGCCAGGAATATGCATCATGTATATGGTTCCCCCACCTGAAGAAAGACCGAGACCTCATCAAGCAAGTTCAGCAGCGAGCAACCTGAGCAGTGCCAGAAACAAAAGGACTACCACACAGCACCGGGCGGAAAGAGTTAAAACTCCCTACACTGAACTATAGAAGACAAAGAACAGACATAAGACAACATTCAAAATCATCAAAGGAATGGACTCGATCAACCAGGACTAAATGCGCATTGTGTCCATCAAAGCAGATGTTCCTGAAAGCCACTGGTAACACAAGAGGCCACAGTAAAAAACTACAAACACGGAGATCAACAGGAAACAGACACTCTTTCTTCTCCAGCAGAGTGATAAAATCGTGGAATTCGCTATCGGAAGACACAATTCAGGCGCAGACCATCAACCAACTGAAGTCATGCCTGCGAAGAGTTTGGAGAGACCACCCAGACCTATACAACTATGACTTCATAAACTAGCCTAGTCCCCTGACACTAACTACCGGGTTAGCCCAGACTAGGCAAACCGGAAAAAACAATAACGTCAACAGTAAAAACAATAGCATCATAATCAACAGAGAAATTGGAAAACAACTACAGAAAACAAAATCTTGAGATGGTCTCAAGGCTCAATCATGGACAAATATTGACCGTTCTTGATGTAAGTAAGTTGACGTGGTTGCAGTGCTGTGGTATTAATGAAGGAATTATAGTACATAGCGTGTTTACTATAGTAGTGAAACTGACGTACAATCAGTGACGCGGGAACAAAATTCAATCAATTTGGTACCACTATCCGGGGGGGTGATGTTTAACATTTTTCGCCGCAGTGCCACTGTAACTTCAGCTTCTCCGCTGCTGTCTCGGCTGTGAACTCATGACATCCGAACAAACACGGAGGACACTGCTGTTGAGAAGTTTTATTTATTACGTGGCGCCGATGCTGTCAATTTACCTTCTCTCCACTGTCTCCGCTGAAATGATGACATCCATAGACAGGGGGGGTGCTTTGGACAACATTTTCGCCACCGCGCCGCCTATTACTTGGGGGGGGGAGAAAACAATATGTCTACCCTCTAATTGCACACACCTTTAACAGCCGACAAAAATACGTATTAATCGTATCATAAAATTTACATTTCCACCCACCATTGACGCTCGCCACTAAAACAAATATTCACACTCGTATTTAATGGGGGGGCAGAACCATATGTCAAATCCTTGGATTAATTATACGAAATATAGCGTATAAGGAAAAAGAACTAATAGTACCGCTGTACAAAACAATAGTTAGGCCTCATTTAGAATAGTGTATACAGGCATGGAGGCCATACCGCAAGAAGGACAGATATGCTAGAAAGAGTACAGAGGAGAACGATTAAAATGATACCAAAACTG
This sequence comes from Escarpia spicata, assembly GCA_963995525.1. NCBI lineage: Eukaryota > Metazoa > Annelida > Polychaeta > Sabellida > Siboglinidae > Escarpia > Escarpia spicata. The sequence continues at coordinate 16,353,081 of OZ023210.1, forward strand.
AAGGGTCTTATTTATGAAAACGCCTAAAAGAATGTGGTTTAACAAGACTAGAGACCAGGAGATTGAGAGGAAATCAGATAGAAGTGTTGAAAATATTGAATGGTTATGAAAATATTGATCGATGTTTTTTTTTTTAAGTCCTTTGGCCGAAGGGACTTGCCATCACTCTGCGTCCGCCGTTAGCTGCCGTATCTCGGAAACCGTTCAGCAACTTTTTCTCTAATTTTGCATAGACATCTTAGGGCACTGCCACTATGCACGGGAAATCTGTATTTGATTGAATCATTTTAAGGGCTCCCTAGGGCCTCCAAGGACCCCAAAACTGGTAAAAATGTAACATTTTGCCTATTTTTTCAAAAACTGTTCAACTTTTTTATAATTTTGCACAGATGTATCTTAGGGTGCTGCCACTATATACAAGAACTCTGTATTTGATTGAATCATTCTAAGGGGCCCCCAAAGTGCAAAAGTTTAACATTATCTAGTGATGTGGTTTGAGAAGGGCCCTTGAGACCACCCCCAACAGTAGATTTGGTTTAATGTGCCAGAAAGCCAGCAGCATGACTAAACTCTGCAGCCTAGTGCTATTCTTCCATTGAGACCTTGACTAATCTTTAATTGGTCACAGGGTCCAGGCAGAGTAGACACACTCGACCCCAGTTAGACTGAACAGTTGCCTAAAACTATTGATTTTCTATAATTGCAAGTTGTGTTTATTTTGATGTTCATTGAATTATTATAAAATGGTGTGACTGTGGTGTCTATTGGTTAAAGAGGTATTGTCTGTAGAAACCTGTAGGTGACAAACATAGAAAATTAATATTCTGTCACCTGTAGATGACAAACATATATAAGTAATATTCTGGACAACTATAGAGTGAAATATCCTACACTTTATTGATATCAAATGCATTCTGCTGTTCTGTTTACGCTTGCCATGCCTTGTGTAGACATGGTACTGTGTAAATCAATTGTATCAATATAGACGAATAATTATAGATTCACAATATAGTTGACACCTGAAACAACCAAATGTCAACCATTAGAAGAGTTGACATAGTTCCGCTATACACAAGCAAGAAATCTGTATTTGATTGAATCATTCTAGTGTCATCAGCATATAGTAGAACATACATTTTCTACATCATCATCCCTAAGGTTGTTGTAAATTTCACCAGCTGCCATGTCAAGTCCGTTATAATTGTGACTAACAGTGTTCAAAATGATTTAAGTAAATAGCAAATAACAAAGGACACAAGTTTTCTCCTTGCCATATCTATACATCACATGAGAAGAAGGCTGACACAGCCTGGCCCTGTTTTTATACATGATTTAGCATTTTTGTATATGTTGTAGAACTTTCAACACAATACCATTAATACCGCATGAAATTATCTTAGACCACAGGGAGGACCGGTCTACTAAATCAAATGCTTTCTTAGAATCGATGAAGGCACAATAAAGCCTTTTGCGTCGAGACAAATACAATTCAACCAATACCCCTATTTGAACACTGCCTGTTCTTCACCTATTACATTCGCTTTGTTTAGGTATGTGGTCAGTCTGGTGTTCTGAACAATCACTAAGGATTAATGAACACATATGCAGAATGTCACCCACTTGGCAAGTTTAATTGATCTATTCAGCAATGAGGACACTGCTTAGGCCTCACTCTGGACACTGTCACTCACAGTGTTGTGTATTGTCTTAGTTGGTGCATTGAGCTAATCTACTTGACCATGAATCAGTGGTGGCTCTGGTTGTGTATTACACCCAGCTGTGGAGCTAAGATTCTCTGCCTGCTATTGTTTGAGGGAAATTGTGACTAATGTGTAATTGGTCACTGGCAGTAGCTTGTGTCAACAAGATTTAACAAGATTGCCACCCAGAGAATTAACTCTAGGTAGCAGGTGGACAAGGAAGCCCTTGGCTTATGAGAGTCGGACCTTTTTATCTATGTGTATCCCGCCCGTCTGAGGTATGTGTCGATTTTATTTTTAAACATATTCACGCTACTAGCACCCCCACAATCAGCAGGTAATCTGTTCCATTCATTTACAGTCCTTTGTGAAAATGAAAACTTTTTTATATCCAATCTACTCTGCTCCTTTGCTAATGCAAGATCATGTCCTCTAGTCCTTCTATCTTTCTTAACTTAACAGTTGACAAAACTATTTTAAATAGCTAATTAACTTAACAGTTGACAAAACTATTTTAAATAGCTAATTAGATTATTATTATTAAATAAATTCTGATATGGCGCCTTGCAAGCGGCAAGTCAAGGCAAAGAGACACTTGGTGTGCGACGACTGCCACAGTTGGGTAGATTTTGCCTTATCCGGCTGTACGAAGTCATGGACAGAAACCAAGGAAGAGGGATTCACCTTTCAGTGCGTGGGGTGTTGGAAGGTGAAATGTCTGGAGAAAGAGGTAGCTAGGTTGGTAGATATTGTGAAGGGGATGGAGATGAGAATCAGCAAGACGACAGACGGAATGGAGAGAGACGACAGGGATAAAGTTGGGAATACTGTGAAACTGAAGGAGCAGAGTAGTGGCAACAAGACCGAGGAAAGGAGACTGAGAGGAGGGAAGGTGATCGGAGGGGAAGAAAGTGGAGGATCAACGGCAGGAAATGTGACAGGTGTGAAGGTGGCAGGAGAGAAAATGACCGTAGAGAAAGAGGTAGGAGGGAAAAAGAGACGGGAGAGGAGAGAAGGAAATGCAATGGGAGGAAAGATGACGGGAAGAAAGGAAGTGAGAGTACATGTGACAGAAGAGAAGTCGGGAGGGACGATGACAGGAAGAAAGGTGACAAGAGAAACAGCGTCAGGAAAGAATGGAACGGACGAGATTGTGACGGGAGAGCAGAAGACAGGGGAACAAGATTACAACCAGACAGATGCAAACCGTAGAAAGAGCTACACTGAGGCAGTGATTGAGGGGGCAATGAGGAAAGAGAGGGTGTTTATGGGTGATTCGATTATGAGAAAGACAGATAAGACTCTAAGCGAGGGGGAGGACGTCGTTGTTTGTCTACCGGGGGCTAGGATAGAACATGTAACTGAAAGGGTAGAGAAGGTACTGGGGCATGGCAAGGGAGGGTCTATACTAGTACATGTAGGGACAAATAATGCAGAGAGGGAGGGAACAACTGGGATAGTTCAGAAGTACAGACAGTTAGTGAAGAAGTTAAAGAAGACAAGAGTAGAACAGATTATCCTCTCAGGAATTTTGCCAGTAATGGGAGGAAGGGGGCCGACATATAGAAACTGCAAGAGGATGGCGATCAACGCACTAGTTGAGCAGATGTGTAAAGAAGAGGGGGTGGGATTCGTAGATTTATGGGGATACTTTGTTGGGAGGGAAGATATGTACATGAGAGATGGCCTACATCTAAGTGGAAAGGGGGCAGCAGTTTTCTCAGAGAACTTGCTGCAATCTGTTGACAGTGGGACAGGCTGCATCTATTTAAACTAGATTCGCAGGGGGGATTCACAGAGAAGCCTGAAACTGGAGGCATAGATAAAGACAGCAGAAATAAATCGGCAAAGAACAGCCTGGAAAACGGTTCTGAATCAGGATATAAATGCATTTGTTTAAATGCAAGGAGCATAGTAAACAAAAGAAGTGAACTAAACATTATGGTAGAAGATATTGACCCTCACATAATAGGTATAACCGAATCGTGGGCCACCACTGATATATCAGATGCCGAATTGGGACTAACAGGATATGTAATGTTTAGGAAAGATAGAATAGGAAGAAAGGGAGGTGGAGTTATTTTATATATTAAAGAATCTATCCAGGCTTATGAAATAAAATTAGAAAGAGAAGCAGATTGCGAAGAAGCTGTTTGGTGTAACATAGTTACAGGAAACTCAACGTTAACAGTTGGGTTAGTTTATCGAAGTCCAAACATAAGCATAGAAGAGAATGAAAAAATACAAAACGCTATAAGGGAAGTAAGCAAACGGAACTGTATTATTATGGGGGACTTTAACCATGGGCATATACAATGGAAATCTCTACAGAGTATGGGGAGTGAGGACCACAAGTTTTTAGTTTTAGTACAAGATAGTTTCCTTTCTCAACATGTGCTAGAACCAACCAGGGGAGAGAATGTGTTAGACTTAGTTTTGTCCTCACAGAAAGAATTAGTTGACAATGTCAAGATATGTGAGCCACTGGGGAGTAGTGATCACAACCAGATACATGTTACCATCAAAGTAAAATCAGAAAGGAATAGTAAAAAGCATATAGGAGAAATTTCCACAAAGGAAGGTATAAGGACATGAGGAAATATTTAGCAAAGATAGACTGGAATAACACACTGAAGAATAAGACAGCAACCGAATGCTGGAATATCTTAAATAGTGAAATTAAGTGCATAGTCGATAAATTTGTACCTTTCAAAAAACAAGGGAAACGGTCTAAAAAGAAACACTTATCGAAAGAAGCCATTAGAAAAATTAAGTATAAACAAATGATGTGGAAGTCATATAGATGTACTGGAAATGATGAAGACTACAACATTTATAAAGAAGCACTTAATCAAGCTACAGCTGAAATTAGAAATTCAAAGAGAAGCTATGAAAAAAAAAGCAAACAGAAAGTTCAGGATAAGGTCGGTCCTCTAGAAGATAGTGCTGGAAATACAATATCAGAGGGATTCTTAATGGCAGAAGACCTGAATGAGTATTTTAGTTCAGTGTTTACCAGGGAAGATATTAGTTCACTGCCAGTACCAGAGGCTAAGTTCAAGGGGGCAGATTCAGACTATTTAGGACAGTTAGTTGTAACGTCGGAAATGGTAGCTAAGAAAATAAGGGCTATGAAGGATAATAAATCACCTGGAGTGGATGGTATTCCACCCAAACTACTATTGGAAATTGTAGAACAAATTAGCGCACCGCTTGCAACAGTTTTCAATTTGTCATTAGAAGAGGGAGTGGTTCCTTTAGAATGGAAAGAGGCAAACATTATACCGTTATTTAAAAAAGGTTCGAGAAACAAGTCAGAGAACTATAGACCAGTGAGTTTAACATCAGTGATTTGCAAATTATTAGAAAGACTAATTAAAGATCACATGGTGGATTTTCTTGTTAAACATAACTTGATAAACCCATCTCAACATGTGTTTTTAAAAGCGAGGTCATGCTTAACAAATATGTTATGTTTTTTGGAAGACATCACTAGGTGGGTAGATGAGGGATCACCAGTAGATATCATCTATTTAGATTTTCAAAAAGCTTTCGACAAATTACCACATCAAAGATTACTCCTTAAGCTAAAGGCCCATGGCATAGGAAATGGTATAATAAACTGGATAGAAAAATGGCTGAATGACAGAAGACAACGTGTAGTAGTTGATGGGGAGGCTTCAAACTGGAAATCGGTATTGAGTGGGGTACCACAGGGATCAATACTAGGACCTATATTATTTTTAATATATATCAACGATTTGGACGATGATATAATTAACAAGCAAGGTGTTGAAATTTGCGGATGATACAAAAGTGTTTAGAAGGATTAAAAGTGATGGAGACAGACAGCATTTACAAGTTGATCTTGATAGGTTGATCAAATGGTCTGAAAACTGGCAAATGCTGTTCAATTTTGGGAAATGTAAATGCCTCCACACAGGTCATGGGAATGAAGAGGTAAAATATAAAATGCGGGGTACTGTTCTAAGTACTACTGTAAAAGAAAAGGACTTAGGGTTAACCTTTAGTGCTGATATGAAGGTTTCAGAGCAGTGCGGAATTGCAGCGTCAAAGGGAAATCAAATCCTTGGATTAATTAGGCGAAATATAGCGTATAAGAAAAAAGAATTAATAGTACCGCTGTACAAAACAATAGTGAGGCCTCATTTAGAATATTGTATACAAGCATGGAGGCCATATCGCAAGAAGGACATAGATATGCTAGAAAGAGTACAGAGGAGAGCGACTAAAATGATACCAAATCTGAGGGATCTTAGTTACGAAATACACCTAAAAGAATGTGGTTTAACAACACTAGAGACCAGGAGATTGAGAGGAGATCACATAGAAGTGTTTAAAATATTGAATGGTTATGAAAATATTGATAGAAACATTTTTTTCTTAGTTAAGAAAGATAGAAGGACCAGAGGACATGAAGCTACATTAGTAAAGGAGCAGTGTAGATTAGATATAAGAAAGTTCTCATTCTCACAAAGGACTGTAAATGAATGGAACAGATTATCTCCTGATTGTGTTGGTGCTAGTAGCGTGAATATGTTTAAAAATAAAATCGACACACACCTTAAAAAGGCGGGATACATGTAGATAAAAAGTATTGGACTCTCGATAAGCCAAAAGGCTTCCTTGTCCAACTGCCATCCAGAGTAATTTTCTGGATGGCAATCTTGTTAAATCTTGTTAAACTGAGAAAAACTTATTTCTATCAATATTTTCATAACCCTTCAATATTTTAAACACTTGATCTGATCTCCTCTCAATCTCCTGGTCTCTAGTGTTGTTAAACCGCATTTTTTTAGGCGTATTTCATAACTAAGATCCCTCAGATTTTGTATCATTTTAGTTGCTCTCCTCTGCACTCTTTCTAGCATATCTATGTCCTTCCTGGGATATGGCCTCCATGCTTGAATACAATATTCTAAATGAGGCTTAACTATTGTTTTGTACAGCGGTATTATTAGCTCTTTTTCCTTATACGTTATGTTTCGCCTAATTAATCCAAGGATTTGATTTCCCTTTGAAGCTGCAATTCCGCACTGCTCTGAAATCTTCGTATCAGCACTAACGGTTAACCCTAAGTCCTTTTCTTTTACAGTAGTACTTAGTACAGTACCCCCCATTGTATATTCTACCTCTTCGTTCCCATGTCCTATGTGGAGGCATTTACATTTCCCAAAATTGAACAGACAGCAGTAAGCCACTAGACCCCTGTTAAACTGGACAGTTGCCTGTAGGTTTTAAACTGTGTCAAACAGTGAGTCTACCTTTTGCTCTCAAATAATCTGTCCTTAGTTTTACACACGGAGACATAATCTGGCATAACTTGATAAGTCTTTGGAGCAGCACATTTGTACTTCCAGTGTATCATTGCAACATAACATACATATTACATACTGTGTGCCACATTTGAATGTTGTGCATGTAATATTTCCAGGCAATCCATTTGCATATATAATGTAAAACTTCAACAGCCGTTTTCTTCATTTTCACTTTTTGATCCCTACCATGTTCAATGCTCCATAACTTTGCCAATTTTTGTAGCAGTCATATTTTTTGAAACCGTGTAAAGCACCCTACCAAACCTTTACAGGGATGTAAGAAAACGATGTTACAATTTGTTCGACTTATCACTCATTTGGTCAGCCGGGGTCACATATAGACGTATTAGTCCAAAGGACTTCAGGGCCACTTGGCCCATTTTTTCATTTTGTGACCGCGGATGGCAGTTGGACGACCGACCCAAACTTTGTTGTGGACGTACGGCGGAAGTTACGTCGGGTGGGGCCAGTACCTCCAGTCTGGCATGGCGGAGAATCACGACGCACTTTTGTATCTCAAGAATTTCCCACTGCAACGTTCGCGTGGACGCTCACAGAACACCGCTCCATGCGCCCTACCAGAGTACCTTCAAAGTACTGGAGCGACACGACAAGTTTTTTAAACTTGATTTTGGACGCAGAGATGATACCGTGTCTCTCGACAAGTTGAAACCAGCGTTCATGGATGAGCCAGTACCACTCTTGCAACAGTCAGTTCATCCTACTCGCGCTGCGGAGAGACGTACGACAGCGACGGAGGTTTCACTCCGGTGGTGACGACAAGTGTTACCAAATTGATTGCACAGCAAATTGAAAGTAGGCCTCTATATCAAGTTTGTGTTGTTACTATATTGTGCAGAGGCGTGGACAATATACCGCAAATAGAAATGGAAACACATCAGTTTTCATATTCGTTGTCTTGATGTAAAGTGGCGGGATTGAGATACTGCAACGTTGCAAGTCAACATCATTGAGCAACATTGTCAAACACAGACCCCTTCGATGCCTTGGACATGTTCAACGGATGCCCAATCACCAAAGACCATATTCTAGGAGGCATTGACTCTCCGCGGCCTCCCTCTTTGTTCCTATTATTTTCCGGGTCCAGTTGTTATTGTGGTGTTACTACTGCTTTAGTATAACACGTAAAAAGACATGAATACTACATAAAGAAAGAAGACACGTGTAAATAGAAAATGGCTGTATTCAACGAAGTCCCCGGATGTAGAGGTAAGAGCGCGATAGCATAACACTACATCTCCCTTTCGAGTCCTTTAAGGATACGAAGACAACTCTACCTAATGATAGATGGTAGACAACCACCTATCACAAACACGTCTCAAGGGATTATTCTGCCCTTTTGTGAGACGTGCCCCTGACTGATCTAAAGTTCACAGATCGAGTCTCTGTGGTGGAACGGATGTCCGCCCAGATCGCGTCACGGTCGTCACAGGTGGAGCCGCAGAAGTGCGCACCACGCTTGGTGAAGCCTGTCTCTGCTGCAATGCCGAACGTTGCTGTCTCTCGTGTGATGACGAACGTGGTCGCGTCTCGTCGTCGTTCGTGCTCGATTCAGCGGTCCCCGTAGTCGCTCGGTCGGCACAAACGGTTTGTTCGTTCGGCGTCGGCACAAGATGCCGCCGATTTCTACGCAGACAAGATGTCGGCGTCTGAACCAGGTACGAGCGAGGTGAGCCTGCCTGGCCTACCACTGTACCCCCCCCCTTCTCGTGTCCTGCACCCACACAGGATCGCCGACGTGTAGGGGAGCCAGAGGTCGCGCACGGTGATGACGATCGTACGCCTCGGTCTGTCTTCGTTTTAGACTCACTCGTCGTTCCCGTAGCTGTCTCGATTCCTGCCAGCGAGGTTGCAGTGTCGACGCTAACACTGGGATCGAAGTACGTAGCTGCCTACCCATCAGCAGCTCTGCTGGCGAATAGCCGCACTCAAGTGCTGTCGTACGATACGCCAACAAGGCGCCGTGCGGATCCGTTGACTTTCGCAGTAAGTTCTTTACCGTCTGAACCGCGCGTTCTGACTTTCCGTTACTCTGCGGGAAACGAGGGCTGCTGGTAATGTGTACAAACCCTGCTCTCTCCGCGAAACGCGCAAACTCGTGTGCCGCATACTGCGGGCCGTTATCAGAAACAACCGTCTCCGGGACGCCATGCCGCGCGAAGATTGACCGCAGGTGGAGAATCACATCAGACGCGCCTGTGTCGTCTAGCCTCGCTATTTCGACACAACTCGAGTAATAGTCAACCACAAGTAGATACGTCGCCTTCTTGAAATAAAACATGTCGGTGCCGACTTTCTGCCAAGGTCGCAGATTCGGCTCTGACGCAATCATCGGCTCGACTGTGTTGCTACGCTCCATCGCACACGTAGTACAGTTCTTGACAAGCTCCTCAAGCTGCCTGCTGAGTCCGGGCCACCAGACCGATGACTGGGCCCGCGAGCGACACTTGACCACACCTTGATGGCCCTCGTGTAGCTTGTCTAACATCGTTAACCGCATCGACGCCGGTATGACGAGCCGTACCCCTTTTAGTAGCAGACCGTTATGAATTGTCAGTTCACCCTGGACTTGCCAATACGGTCGCAAAGACGATGGCAATGATGGATGGCTTGGCCAACCCTCTAGGCAATATTGCATCACCTGGCGACACACCTCATCGTCTTGCTGTCTAGCCCTAATCTCGGCCAGACGCGTCTCGGTTGCCGGTATCTCACTCTCCATCAGGCTCGCATGCGCTGATACTTCGTCTGTGAATCGCGACTCCTCCGCCGTCAATGGTCGCACTAGTGGAGCGCGCGACAACGCATCTGCAGTATAGAGGTTCTTGCCGGGCACATGACTGATCGTGTACACGTACCGCATCAGTCGCATACGGAATCGCTGTATGCGTGGTGGAAGTTCAACTAGATTCTTCTTAGTGCTAAGAAGTGACACCAGAGGTCGATGGTCGGTCTCGACATGGAACTGCATTCCGTAGAGGTAGTCCTTAAATCTCTCAAGAGCCCACGTAGTCGCCAGAGCCTCCTTCTCAATCTGTGAGTAGCGCTGTTCCGTTGGCGTCATCGCCCTCGATGCGTACGCCACGGGTCGCATCGCGCCGTCGTCACTCTGCAGTAGCACCGCCCCCAGACCAAATGATGACGCATCTGCAGACACTGTTGTCGCTCTGTGTGGGTCGTACAGAGCCAGCACTGGAGTGTTGCTTAGGTCTGTCTTCACGGCATCAAACGCTCTCTGTTGCTTCTCACCCCATGTCCACAGATTTTCTTTCACAAGTAGCTCACGTAGTGGCTGAGTTGTAGTCGATAAGTTGGCAGAAAACTTGCCTAGCTGGTTAGCCATACCCAGAAAGCGTCGAACGTCGCTCACGTTGCTGGGCTGCTGCATCTCTGTGATGACTCGCACCTTCGCAGGATCTGCCTTGACCCCGTCAGCTGACACAATGTGACCAAGATACGAGATGCTCGACTTGGCAAAGTCGCACTTATCAAAGTTCAAAGTCACACCGTTGTCCTTGATACGACGGAAGACAGCCCTCACCCTCGCGTCGTGTTCTTCTACCGAACTGCCGAAGATGATGACGTCATCCATCAAACATAGAACACCAGGTAAATCATCGAGAATGCCACTCATCCTCTTCTGGTAGTACTTGGGAGCCGAAGTGATTCCGAAAGGCAGCCTCTTGAAGTAATACCTTCCGAAAGGAGTAATGAATGTCGTCAATTCTTGCGAAGACTGGGCTAGAGGAATCTGCCAGAAGCCTGAGTTGGGGTCTAACTTAGTGAAGACCTTCGCGCCCGCCAGCCTACCGAGTGTCTGATCGACTGAAGGAAGGTCGTGTTTCTCCCTCCTAACGCTCTCGTTCTACTTCATTAGGTCGATACAAATGCGAACTTTGTGTGTCTCCCTCTGCTCCTCAACGTCCGAAGAAGGGACAGCCTTCGGTTTCGCCACCACCACCATGCCAGCACACCCGTCCGTCGGACTTTCGATCCTGCGGATCACGTCAAGATTTTCCATTCTCTGAAGTTCCTTCCTTACGACCCCTAGCAACGGTATCGAGACTCGTCTCGGTGTAGTCAATGCGAACGGCTTCGCGTCAGACCGTAGCTTGATTTCGTACTCGCCATTCATCTTCCCTAGGCCTCCAAATAGCTTCGGGTTGTCGCGTCTGTAGACGTCTGCTGTATCGACCGAGTCAACAGCAACACGTCTGACAAGATCAAGAGACTCGCACACTCTCCGACTGAGCAGTGACTTCGTCGGGCTATTGACGACGTACACATCTTCGTGAATTACGACACCGTTTCGTGACAGCTTGCCACTGAACTTGCCCATGGTTTGTAGGACGCTGTCGTTCGCGCCTACAAGTGTTCTAGTCGACCTGTCAAGTCGCGGACTACCTGCTTTCTTGTAGTCGTTGGCAGAGATCACAGTAACGTCGGCCCCAGTGTCCAACTTGAAGCAAACGTTCGTGCGAAGGCGAGTGTCCATTGCCTCTAAAACAATGGTGGACCTCCACGGTTGGTCGTCGCCCTTCGTCACTTCGCCGAGAAAAGCGAACTCCGACTCAGCGTGCTTAGTGACTGCGTCTACAGATCTCGCTGACCTGCATACAGCCCCAAAATGTCCGACTTTCTTACACTTGAAGCATGCTGCCTCACGCGCTGGGCACACTGACTTCTGATGAGCCGGAGATCTCCCACAACAGTCACACTTCCGCGTCGAAGTTGACTGAGGCTGAGCTTTCATCTTCTGTTTCGACTGGCCGGGTTTGTACGACTTCCTAGTCCGCACAAAGTCAACATTGCCGCCTGTCTTCGCCGCAAAGTTGTTCCTCAACAGGGCTTGCTCTTTCCTTGCAGCCTCGTTCTGGCGTGCCATGTCGATTGCCTTCTTCAGTGTTAATGTCGCGTCCATCTGCAGTTTCAACGACAACGCCGCATCAGTGATGCCAACGACAATACGATATCTGATCATTTCATCGTTGAGCGCGCCGTACTCACAATGCTCCGCCAGGCAGAACAACGCAGTGATGAAACTGTCAACCGTCTCGCCCTCTTCTTGGGAACGTCGGTTGAACTTAGCCCTCTCGAAAATCGCATTGTGTCGAACTATGTGCGCATCAAACTTGCCTTTGACGACCGCATACACCTTCCGTTGCTCATCTGTCAAGCCGAAGCCTGCCATGATATCGTCCGCCTCGTCACCCATCGCGTAGATAAGTGCGTTGACTTGAACTGTCTCGGCTTTCTCGTCCAGGGCTGACGCTGAACGAAAGCGCTCAAACCGTCGAATCCATTTAGGCCATTCATTAGGTTTGACGAAGCAGAAAGCATCAGGCGGGGCGATTTGGAATGTTTGGGCCATGACTGGGTCAAACAAGCAAAAATAACGTGCCTCGCGGCAGATGTATGCAAATTTACTTATGCAACAACATCACCGTATTCTTCTTAAAATTCTTACACCATGTGGTATTACTACTGCTTTAGTATAACACGTCAAAAGACATGAATACTACATAAAGAAAGAAGACACGTGTAAATAGAAAATGGCTGTATTCAACGAAGTCCCCGGATGTAGAGGTAGGAGCGCGATAGCATAACACTACAGTTATCATAGATTTCCAGTCTTGATCTAATGTGTTACTTATCGCTTACTTATGTAATTTGATCTCTGCACCTTAGCTATTAACATCCAATAATTTTTATTAAAGACACAAACCCATAAGCCATGGGTTTATCAAGTTGAGCGCATTCAACGTCTTGTGTCTCTCCGTCGAAGTTAAGTTCGCGAACAGCAATTCTTTCTTCCCACGCACAATCTTCTGGTGAAACCCCCTTCCAGGGAATTGGTTGGTAGCTCCAACCATCCAGGCCTTCAGGGGAGTGTTGTTGTTTCACACTTTTAAGCCGTGGTCTGTGTTTTTACTCGCACCTAGTTCATACTTTACTCGCTCTTTGTATATTCTTTTTCTCGCACCTTCACATCTGGCACAGCACACACACACACACACCGACGCCAAAATTCAGACTTATGGACTATGCTGATTAACCACGTAGAAGAAGAAGTCAACTGCCCGATTCTTGTTCTGCAGATCTTCATGCCGTTGAGACACGGGATTCCGGGTGCAAGGGGCGGTTCACGTGTTGAGAGTCCCGCACCGTTTGAGTGATTAACATGTCAAACTTATATAGTATTACAATTAGAGAACATTATAACCGGTCCCTTGCTCCCGCATAATAACCGGTCCCTTATACCAGTGCGCATGCGCTACTAGAAACGGAACCATTACACACTCGCATTTCAACCTGTTCAATACTTGTTTAGTTATTGTCATTTCACGCTTTCTCTTTAGTAAAGTGACTGAACAAATGGAACTCTGTTCTTATTTATAACTAAACAACTTGATGGCGCCTGTGAACATTGAGTGTCCGATCGAGGATTGTGACTATACGGCTACGCATGCAGAGGCGGCAGTGGTGGCTGCTATGCTGAGTGTACACGCCACTGTGCACGTCGCAGTCCCCCGGGCGCTGGGCGCGAATGCGAAGATGGAGAAACTCAAGCGTACTTCCGTAGCACTGGCCGGGACGGGCGAGGCCTGGTCATACTTCATAACCCGCTGGGGTGAGTACAAGACGGGTACTAAACTTGTTGGACCCGACATAGTCGCACAACTACTGGAATGCTGCGAGGAGGAGTTGAGAAAAGACCTCACTCGCGCAGCGGGCAAGAGCCTAATGAGCAGTGACGAAAAAGACGTCCTCACCGCCATGAAGGCACTTGCCGTCCGAGCGGAGAACACTATGGTAGCTCGGGTAGCCCTGTCTAAAATGCGGCAGGGACACGAGGAGCCCATCCGGTCGTTCTACGCCCGTATCAAGGGGCAGGCGGACACATGCAAGTACGAGATGAAGTGCACTAAGACGGAGTGCGATCAACTCAACGACTTCACAGAAGAGATTATATGCAATGTGATTGCCCGCGGCATCGCAGACCAAGAGATACAACTTGATCTGCTCGGTGAAAAGAACCAGGACATGCCATTAAAGGACATGATTGAGTATATCGAGGCCAAGGAGTCTGGAAAACGCTCGGCATCGCGTCTACTCGACACTCAGAACACGGATGCGACCAGCAGTTCGTATCGGCGGGGGAAACAGCAGAACGTCCGCAACAGGGGAGGAGCCAGGCCGGAGAAACCGAAAGCCAAGCCCAAAGGGGTGTGCATCTACTGCGGCGAGGTGGGTCACGGCAAGACGCCCCTGTGGCATACCAGACGCACCGAGTGCCCCGCGTATGGTAAAAAGTGCCAGAAGTGTGGCCGCCAGAATCACCTCGACAAGGCGTGCCTGAGCGGACGACCGACTAAGCCCCCATCTGAGGAGACAGACGAGCTGTATGACGAGCAAACGGCAGCCTTCGTCGAGCTATGCACGGTCACCATGGACAGCGCGGGCGACGGGTTACGCACACTCCCCCTCGCTCACCATCTGTACGATGATATGTGCGATAAATGGACGAAACGCGCGTCCAACCCGCAGCCGTACATCAACCTCACTCTTACCAACGAGCGCGAAGATTACAAAGCGCTGGGTTTTGACCTCCTGAAACGCACCCGCGCAGTATCCCTGCCTGTCATGGCCGACACGGGCTGTCAGAGCTGCCTGATCGGCATTGGAGTCACCCAACAAATGGGCCTGAGTACCAAGGACTTCATACCCGTATCCATGACTATGAAGGCTGCGAACAACAAGGGAATTCGTATTCTCGGAGCTGTGGTGGTCAGATTCGCCGGTAACAGTGGCACTCGAAGATTGGAGACGCGCCAAATCGCGTACGTGACGGACACCTCGGACCGCATATTCCTCTCCCGCGCAGCTTGCGTGGACCTGGGCATGATCTCGGACAAGTTCCCAACACTCGGGGAGGTCAACCTGGCGACCTCTGAATTGTGTGACTGCCCGCGACGTGCAGAGCCGCCGACCAAGCCGACCACACTCCCCATGCCGGCGACCGAGGCTAACAGAGAAACCTTACAGAAACACTTACTCAGAATATACGCTCAGAGCACTTTCAATACGTGCCCGCACCAGCCTTTACCGAGAATGACTGGCCCGCCGCTACGTCTTATACTCGATGAGGATGCGACGCCGGTTGCCCATCACACTCCCATCCCCGTGGCCATACACTGGCAAGACGAGGTAAAAGCAGGCCTTGACCAGGACGTTCGTCTCGGCGTGTTAGAGGAAGTACCCATCGGTACGCCGGTGACATGGTGTCGCCGCATGGTAATCTGCGCGAAAAAGAACGGCAAGCCGCGACGCACCATCGACTTCCAGGCCTTGAACAAACATGCGTTCCGCGAAACCCACCACACCCAATCCCCGTTCCACCAGGCGAGACGCATACCTAACGGGAAACGCAAGACCGTATTCGACGCATGGAACGGCTACCACAGTGTCCCTCTACACGAGGACGACCGCCACAAGACGACCTCCATGGGGACGCTACCGGTACCTATCGGCTCCACAAGGGTATATAGCGTCAGGAGATGGTTATACACGACGATACGACGAGATCGTCGCGGACATTGGTGACAAGACCAAGTGCGTGGACGACACGCTACTATGGTCAGATACGATCGAGGAGAGCTACTTCCAGGCGGTCGAATGGCTGGATATATGTGGCCGGAATGGAATCATCCTCAACCCGGAGAAGTTCGTCTTCAGCGCACCCACAGCGGACTTTGCAGGCTTCACGATCACCATGACTGACGTGCGACCATGCAGCCGCTACCTGGAGGCGATCCGCGATTTCCCACAACCGCGTAACATCACCGACGTCAGATCGTGGTTCGGGCTGGTCAATCAAGTGGCCTACGCGTTCAGCATGGCCGAACGAATGCATCCGTTCCGGAAGCTCCTGAAAAATGGAGAACGCTTCACGTGGTCCCCGGAGTTAGAGGACATATTCCGCGAGTCGAAGGACGTGATCGTTCAAGAAATCGAGCGCGGCGTCCGCATCTTTGACAAGACCAAGCCTACATGCATCGCCACAGACTGGTCGAAGGAGGGCATTGGATTCTGGCTATTTCAAAAGCACTGCCGATGCTCACCAATCAGACCCTTCTGCTGCAACGACGGGTGGAAAATAACCCTGGTCGGCAGCAGGTTTACACACGCAGCAGAATCCAGATACGCGCCCATAGAGGGCGAGGCCCTCGCAGTCGCGGACGACTTGGACAAGGCGCGCTACTTCGTGCTGGGTTGCGAGAACTTGATCGTAGCGGTAGACCATAAGCCGCTGCTGAAACTCCTTGCGGACAGAGCCCTTGACAACATACCTAACCCCCGCCTCAGGAACCTCAAGGAGAAGACCCTGCGTTATCGCTTCCGCATCACACATGTCCCAGGCATGAAGAACAAGGCGGCAGATGCCATGTCACGTAGGCCGGTCGGCACCGCGCTACCATCACTCATGAATCTACCAGACGACAATGCTGCCATAGTGAACCACCTACCATCCAGCATGCACACCAACGTCCTATCTCTCCTACGCCGAGTCGAACCGGATGACGACGACGACGACGACGTCGAGGAGGACAACCTGACATGGTGCGCCGCGGGCCTCGAATCATTGCGATCAGTGACATGGGACCGTGTCAGGGAGGCTACCAGCAGCGACGTCGATATGCACACACTGGAGGAAATGGCAACCGACGGCATCCCCGACTCGAAGATCGAGATGCCAGAGACGATTCGCGACTATCACCAGTACCGCGAAAACATCACATCGACAGACGGAGTGATCCTATACAAGGACAGGGTTATCATACCGCCCTCACTCAGCGGTGAGGTACTGAGCACCCTACACGCTGCCCACCAGGGCGTATCGATGATGACCGCCCGTGCAGAATCCTCTGTGTTCTGGCCAGGCATATCGGCCGACATCAGCACCACTCGGAAAAATTGCGAACACTGCCACCGGATGGCACCCTCACAACCTGGAGCGCCGCCCATCCCACCGATCCCGGTCGTTTACCCCTTCCAGGCAGTGTGCTCGGACTTCTTCGTACACAGGGGCGTACACTACCTCGTGACGGTGGACAGATACTCAAACTGGCCAATCATATCGCAGTCGACAGGTGGCGCCACCGGCCTCATCAACCACTTACGTCGCGCCTTCGTGACGTACGGGACGCCAGAAGAGCTCGCATAGGACGGGGGTCCGGAGTTCACCTCTACCGAGACCAGGTCTTTCCTGCACAGATGGGGCGTACACCACCGCCTATCATCGGTGGCCTTCCCCCACAGCAACTGGCGTGCAGAGATTGGGGTGAAGACGATGAAACGACTCATCACCGACAACACCGGTCCGAAGGGAGAACTGGACACTGACGCTGTGCAGATAGCGATACTACAATATCGCAACACACCCGACCCTGACACAAAGATCTCCCCGGCAATGTGTGTTTTCGGCCGCCCGACACGCGATTTCATCCCGATTATCCCCGGGAAATACAGACCACATGAGACTTGGCGTGAGACACTCAAAGCAAGGGAGGAAGCCCTCCGTAAACGTCACATCCGCACAGCTGAAACCTGGGCGGAGCACACTAAACGCCTTCCACCACTCGCGGTAGGGGACTTAGTCCGCGTACAGAACCAGATAGGACCTCACCCCAACAAATGGGACAAGACGGGCAGTATCGTTGAGGTACGTCAGCACGACCAATACGCGATCAAGATTGACGGATCGGGCAGAGTCACACTTCGGAACAGGAAATTCCTGCGCAAGTTCAGCCCAGTTCACTACGACCGGCCGCCAACCCGATCGATCTATGACGACCTAGCAACCCGCGTCACCGTACCAACACCCGTCGTGACACCGCAACTACCTGACCTCGATAACGACCCTGCGACACCCGCGACGCAGACGGGGCATACACCGCCACCGACACTGACGTCAGCGAGAACACCCCAGCGCAAGACGCATTTAACAATCAAGAAGATCGACTGTTATTTATATATATTTACGTCTGACATACAACCTCTTTCGATGAGTGAGGATATTACATAATTAACTTAAAATATCACTCCAGAACAAACACGTACCTCGTACCTCCACTCTTTCTTCCCCTCAACCACCAGTTTGTGAAATAAGATCCCCGACAAAGCGTCCTCGGCCAGTACCCTCGCAGCTAGCAAAGCGGCAGTTGATGTCTAGGTAAGAAACACCACATATATCGACGCACCCTCTTAAAAAAACTCCAGAATCAAACAACAACAAATACTGTTTTATCAACCCTTTTTAAACTGCGCATGTGCGAACTGTATAATATTTCTCTGCATAGAGGTAACCACATGACTGTGAAGAAGAAGATTATATTAAAGCACATAATAAACTGCAACCGTCACAATGACTTCGTCGCCTAGTCGTCAGCGCCATTTATGGACGTTTAACGTCGCTGCGCAGTTGCGAAGTCCTGACAGTTTCGCGTGCGTCAATTTCACGTGTTCACGAATGTAAATACGTAGACTAGTCGTTCCTACGCCAATAACGGTTAATAATTGCCCATGACTGAGTATTGAGACCGTCTCAAGATTTTGTTTTCTGTAGTTGTTTTCCAATTTTCTGTTGATTTTTGTGCTATTGTTTTTACTCTTGGTGTTATTGTTTTTTTCTGCTGTGACAGGGCACGCTTTGCTGTATTTGCCCATCACAAGGTGGCAGCACCCATACACGTATTATCATTATGTGTTTTAAATTGTATCATGTTATCTTTAAGATATAATTCCCTTATCTTAGTGGATTATCTAAGTATATAACTAAGAGTATACCATTTCATACATTTTAAATGAATCACTATATAGCAATGTGTCATGTTGTAGTGGTCACGTGAGATGCTGTTAACTGTCTCTGCCCCTCTGACGTGACCTGAGCAGGACGCCATCCTTATCATACTGGTGAGTGTCACAGAATTAATTAACCAACATTTTGTTTTTTCTTATAATATTACCATGATATGTAGTATGAAGGAATTGTGTATCATTTGAGGTAAGTTTGATCATTAGTGTTAGTTAATATTTAGAGTTGTGATTAGTTTTACTCTCGAGGGTACATATGACCTTATCTGCCCGTGTCCTTACTATGACACAAGTGTTTGTCAGGCTCAGCCTCCAGTAATGGGACTGGAGGCTGGTGATCAGGGTAGGAAAGATACTTGATCTAGGATTTAGTTACAAAACAGATCAAACATTGTAATTACTATTTAATCATATTGTAAGTATACATCATATATCATGTTAGCATAATATTACGTTGTTGTGAATAGTTAACTTAGCAAACGTTGACAAACCTATGAAACATGTATCCCTGCAGAGGCCTGACAAATGACAAAATGATCTTCTGGACGGTTCAAGCCAGCAGGGTGATAGTGAACAGCTTGCCCACTATGGGGCAGTAGAGATGTCCAGCAGTGTTAATGACCTGGCTGTGCAAAGCCTACACTGCATGGCTATAACTTTTATAGCAACAAATGCAGTAGCTTGGGTTTAATAGATCACAGACAAGTTGTTCCTTGTAACTGTATACTGGATATTACATATCCCCTATATTGAATCCCAATGGACAGTCTTAAGAATTAAGCGAATGTAACATTGTTAATCCAATATGTTCTATTGTAAACGCAATGCTTCTTACACGGTTAGTT
The DNA here is from genome assembly GCA_963995525.1 of Escarpia spicata. NCBI lineage: Eukaryota > Metazoa > Annelida > Polychaeta > Sabellida > Siboglinidae > Escarpia > Escarpia spicata. The sequence continues at coordinate 16,372,860 of OZ023210.1, forward strand.
CTAGGAGAACATCAATATAATGTACGTATATTGTTATTCAGGCACTGGCTTATAGGATGATGTGCGTTCATTGATCTGCACACACTAATGTAGCTGTGGTGGGGGTAAGCTTCAGGGATTTATAGAGTATTGTTTTAATTTACCCTGGATCATCCTTGTACCTTCTCTGTATTAATGTTAGTATGTAAAACTCTCATAGTATCCCGGTATAATGTTAGTAAAGTATCAGAAGGTGTTACGTATATACAGTTAATAAATAGCAACATTGTTGTAAACAAATGTGAATATATTTCCCTTGTTAAGACAATTATGCTTGTGTTATATATATTCGTAGCTTTGCTACCGGAGGACAATGTTGGATATATTGATTGTATTATGTATGTTTTATCTGTAATATCAATATGGATGCAAGAGCGAATCATCTCTTTCACTTGCTAATGCATTTGTATTATGGATTTGTAATTGTTTTAGCTATTTTGTATTTTCTTTTGTTTTGTACATGTTGTAGGAATTTTATAAATTTGGAAATTTACATAAATTTTACAAACTTTAGAAACTTGCCAGTAAATAAAGCATTGGAAGTAATGAACAGATCGGTGTTGTCTCCCGATGCACCAACGCTACACTGCATTGGTCATTGATCATGTATCCTCTATCTTGTCTCTCGTGACTCCATCTTCTTTCCTTCGTGTACTCTGACGTCCTCTGCCCCCGATCGCACATTTTTATTAACCATTCTGCCACAGTTGTTTGATCTCATTTCCTTCAACCTGTGTTCAGCTCCTCACTCTACAGTCCAAACTCACATCACTTCAATCCAATTCTTAATTTCAAATTGAAAAAATGCATACAAGTCACAATATATACATGTACATAATGTAAATATCCAAAGTTCATTTGGAAATAGAGAAAGTTGAAACTCATTGCTTATTGGGCACTTTCCCCCAATACCAATAAAACACAAACATGTTAATGGTAAACAAATAATAGTAATAGTAAACAAATATATTAATAGTAAACAAATAAATGTTATTTCTCAAACCAGATCCCTCACATTTCTCGTACAACTCCTGCTCAAGTGATTCTTGTAATCCATAACTGTTTTCTGCTGCTAAGGTTTCACCTCTGCATACAATATCTTCCTAGCACACATTTCGTGCTAATCGACCCGCTTGATTAGCTCCATTACCATGATGAGCAGTTACGGACTAAATGCACTTCCTTGCCTCGAACCGATGTTAACTGGAAACTCTTCAGACATTCCAGATCTACAGTTACTCTTCCGTTTCTTTACTCGTGCATAACTTCCACCATCCATTAGCGGGAAATGGGCGTGGGTTCGTGCGTAGAGGAATTCGTTTTTTTGATCAAGGGGGTTCGCCAAAAGGAGTTCTTTAAACCCCCTGGTTACTGGTATGTAATATTATATCCCATCCGCGTTGGATGGTGCTTGCGATCTTTATTTTTATACTTTTATCTATGTAGGGCTTTATAGGCTATTGTACGGTGTCCGATTGAATACGGCCAATAACGTATGGCATCATTGGTTGCAATTACCCAACATCTGCGCTTTTGCAGATAATCAGACGGATGTGTGACAGACGTCGCCAAGAGTATTTCGGTAAGTTCCAAGATCACTATTTACGAATGACACGAATAGTCACTATCCGGGCAGCGTTAATTGTTTTTCTTTTCGGACAATAACGTGCGCGCGCCGGCGTTCGCACACACACACACACACACACACACACACACACACACACACACACACACACACACACACACACACACACACACACACACACAGACACACACACACACACACACACACACACACACACACACACACACACACACACACACACACACACACACACACACACACACACACACACACACAGTGTCACACACAGTGTCACACATACACACATAGTGTCACTCATACACACGCACGCACGCACGCGCGCACGCGCACAAAGGTATTTTAATTGCACTGAGTACATAAAGTACATTCATTTACCAAACGCTGCATTCCTTATATAAGCTGTTATAATCGCCCGACTTGCGTTGACCCATGACCTCCCGTGTTTACCACCCTCCACCATCCCGACGTTATCTTATCTGGATATATATGTCAAGCTGTGTCGGGTTGCTCACACTAGACAGTGTAACTACTCCTACAAACTACGGATTTATTGGAATTGGAGTACGTTGTAAGATCCCTTGAAAGGTGACCAATGTTTGACGATGTGGCTGCTCCCCGTACACAGTTGTTTGTTCTTTTGTGTCGGTGCAGTTTGTTCTCTACAGCCGGCTGGAGTGAGTAGATTATTTTCTTTCACACATTTCTCGTCTTCCGCCAATGTCTTATTGCAAACAAGTTATTGTGCGGGTCTAGATACATTCGTCGTGTGTCGGTTTGGGTATACGTTCTTGTAATGTTGTAACAGTAGATGAGATTCGTAATCGCCAAACGTTTCGGCAAATATACCAGGAATCTGTAGCCGAGAAGTCAGTAATTGGTGGCACATTTACACTATCGCACAGACAAAAAGAGGCTGCGTCGACGTGCATATAAACAGTCTAGGTTCGGATTACACAAACAGCAAGGCAGAGCACTGCGTGGTGTTGTTGTTAGCTCAACGGTCGAAGTTCTTGCGTGGCAAGTTTACTGCAGGATGGCAGGACAAACAGTTCTTGTTTCCAAACACACGCCCATGGTCGCAACTCGCAAAGCAATATGTTGCTATTGATTGCAGAAGAATACCAGTATGTATAGTAATCTTCACAATATCCGAATCGATCGATAGTATTATTAGTCCAGCGGATACGTGAAAATATTGTGCACTTTTTGCAAGACACTTTGCTCAGCTGTTCTATACACCAAGGGAACCATTTTTAAAGATTGCATGAAAGCATTCCAGATTTTGCTGCGTCCAGAAATGGCGGCCATTTAAAAAAATGGCCGCTAAATTCAGTTTCCCCATATTTTACTAATTGCGTTACAATAACAGAGCAATAATTTGTGTGTCTAGATGTTAGTTCTAGCGAACAAAGTTTTCATATTTGTTACTTTTGGGCTTCTCCGACATTCACATCCGCCATTTTTAAAGATGGAGGTCGTCAATATAAATGTAACGATATCTTAATAACTACGTTACGTAGAGCCGTATAGTTTACGTTTTTGAATAGCGTGGAGGATAGCGATTTCAAAAAGTATAACGTTTTACCTTCGTCGACAAGCCTATATCCGCCATTTTTAAATTTGGCTCCCTTCAAAGCATATTATTCCCATATCTCAAGAACTACACACCATAAAGCCACAGAGTTGATGTCAAAATGTATGTTTTGTTAAATGTAATGATTTCAAATACATTACTTTTGACCTTCATTGGCTTTAAATATATCTGCCATTTTGAAATACCTGCCATTTTAAAAAATGGCGGCAAACAAAGCCTGTTATTCCTATCTTAATAGCTACATATCCTTGAACCTTGAAATTGATGTCAAAACATGCTTTGGAATGCGACGATGTTAAGGGTGTTACTTAGATATTCTCTAAAACGGGCAATTTTACTTCAAACGTTAGGTTATTATGCCTCTACCATCTAAATTTACAGCAACTATTTCAAAACATTTCACACATCTCACTGACATCCGCCGCATTGGCAAAGCATTGTACAGCGCAGGTTGGCTTTGAAACACCGACACTGTCCTATGCAGCCTTCGTGCAGCCACAGTTGATGATCGCACGGCAAGCTGTGCCTGCAGGTGGCAGTGTCATCAAATGCACCACCCATTCAGACACTGGACTGGGCAAGTGTGGTGCTTTCACCTGGCCCCAGACATGGAAAGCCTGGTAACCCAATCACTCCAGGTGTTGCATGAGGGCATCCTGGACGTGTTGGTGGAATCTTTTTGATCTCCCTTCCTTTCTGTGTGAAGAGGTTCTGACTGGCCCGGCTCACGTGGACCTCAGAACTGCCCCGGTCGCACAGTATAATAACGCACCTCTCGATGGTTGGGAACACTTCTCTCGGGATATCTTTCGAGGGACTGTCTGCACGAGCAGGCAGCGCAGGCGTCACAGCACTGAAAACATTCCATGATGCCCATTGTCAAGACCAAGCTGGTGTGCAATAGCAGTTGCATCGACGTATTGGAATGATTTCTCTGTGCCGATCGCTACCACAAGAATCTTCGGTCTTCCTTGCGTGACACCACCTGCAGCATGCAACAGCATCCTGGTGTCTGCCTCTTCGTGTATACACGGTGATAGCTGGACTATTACCACAATTTAAACAACTTTCGTTTTCTTAATTTGATTCAATTACACACACGCCCGCACGCACGCACGCACGCGCGCGCGCGCACACACACACACACACACACATATATATTATAGCGATTTCAAAAAGTATAACCATTATCTTCGTCGACATGCATACAGCCGCCATTTATAAAGATTGTACCCGTCAAAGCATATTATTCCCGTATCTCAAAAAACTACATAACACAGAGCCACAAAATATATATACATAATGGACGGCCCAGTACTAGAGCACCAGAATCTTCACCAACCACTTCGAATTCGAATTTTGTGGCTCTGTGTTATGTAGTTTTTTGAGATACGGGAATAATATGCTTTGACGGGTACAATCTTTATAAATGGCGGCTGTATGCATGTCGACGAAGATAATGGTTATACTTTTTGAAATCGCTATCCTCCAAGCTATTCAAAAACGTAAACTGTACGGCTCTACGTTGTTTTTTTAAGATATCGTTACATTTATATTGACGATCGCCATTTTTTTAAATGGTGGACGTGAATGCCCGAGAAGTCCAAAAGTAACAAACATGAAATCATTTACCCCTAAAACCTACATCTAGACACAACTATTATTGGTCTATGTAACGCAGTTATTAAGATGTGGGGAAACTGAACTTGGCGATCATTTTTAATGGCCGCCATTTCTGAACGCAGCAAAATCTGGAATGCCTCCAATCTTTAAAATGGTTCCCTTGGTATATAGAACAGATGAGCAAAGTGCCTTGCTTTTATCAAAATGTGCACAACTCCATCATTTTCTTGCACGTATCAGTTGGACTTATAACACAGAGGAGTAGCGCCTAGGTCTAGCATAGTCTGTGTTGAAAATTTCCCGCCGCCGCTTCAGCTTCTCCGCTGTCTCGACTAGCCTCGACAGTGACATCAGAAGACGGGGAGGGGGTACTTATTTCATTCCAAAGGTCTATGGGTCACGCCTATGAACCGTGTAGGAATAACTTAGGCCTTATATGAAAACCGAACTACGAATATGTCACTAGATGCCGTCCCCGACAGAGAGCGCTGTCAGTGTTGATGATGCCTTACGATACGGATCTTGGTCACAATGGGGTCGATGCACGAGGTTATGTCAACAACGTCGCTTCCGGTCGTGTCGCCAAGGTGTTGTCTGCCCTGGTCGTCTGCTACGGGAACGTCGTCGCTGTCATCCGCCGCCGAGACGCTGTCAGGTGAACACCACTTCCGCCTGTCCCGGCATGCAGCTCTCTTTTTCTTCCTACCACTGCTCTTAGAAATAGACCCTCTACCATAGCATGTTGTGGTAACTATAAGCGAGCAACTGTTTTTTTTCTTCCAGTTTATTAAATGTTGCATAAGTGTAGAATAGGAGGGGATAAAAGGAACCCCAGACCAATTAAAGGGCACTTGTACGTGGATGGATAGCACGAAGCCCACTCCTTAAATGTATGAAATCGAGGAACGTACTAAGAAACTGAACTAGTTTATTCATAACACGCAGCCGACGTAGGTCTATACCTACACGATTCTTTTCTCAGCATCCATTATCATCAAAACTGTGTATATTGCCCCAACTGGTTCTATTCTAAGTCTCTACTAGAAAGAGAATAGCATCGTTTACTTGTTAAAAATAATTGAACAAAATAATATATAATGTCAATAGTTATGTATATTTACATTCGCCTTATCGCCGCCAGTCGCGCATTCTCGATCGGGATTCGCCGCGCATGCGCGGTGCCGTGTACGATCTGCTGTACAGCGAGTGGTCGCCATGGTCGCTGTGCCTGCGCTCCTGCCGGAAGCGCCGCTCGCGCACGTGCAGACTGAAGCGCTGGTGCAAGAACACCACGCTGCGCGAGGAACGACCGTGCTTCGCGCCCGGAAGTAACTGCGACCCGGATGTCGGTAGCGAAGACAAAGAGGACGAATGGGAGGCGGGGTCTGACCCCTTGGACGGTATGGGAATGACTACTTGCTGAAAGTGTAAAGTAGTCCTATGTTTATAATAATGTAGGCCTAAACAGAACGCAGTGATTGAAGCGTTTATAGATGTAATCATGGATTCAGTTTCAAGGTTGTTTGTGAAATGCGAGGTCCTACCTCATCTGCTTGATCTCTAACTTTTTCGTTCAACAATCAGTTTATATAAAGAAAAACTAGTATTTTAATCCAGAATGTTGTTATTTTTTCCTTGCAACATTTTTTCATTGATCTAACTTATTAAGTAATTTGGTTGATGAAACACCAACTCTTTCAACTTCAGAAAATTATCAGCTTTGGGCACGACGCAAAGATTACCTATTGGTTAAACACTGTGGTTATATAGTTTGGCTCAGCAAAATTATTGTTGAACATAGTATTTTCCTATTATTTTGTTCCTGGTACCTCCGTGTTAAACATCGGTTATTTCCGCTTCTAGAGGATGGCGATTCTGCCTCTGAAAACACACCGAGCAAACCTTCGTCACGTGAGCCCCTGGCGGCGAACACAACTTGGACATCCGGGACCTGCGGAGTGAGACCGCCTCAGCGAGAACTGCGCATCGTCGGCGGCCAGACGGCTAGACGATGTAGCTGGCCGTGGCAAGTAAGTTCTGTGGTTACCCTGAATACAACGATAAGAATAGTTAATAATAGTTACGCGGCCACCTGCCATGGATCCGTTGGTGGCACGGCTGACTCCTACCCTGCCTACGTGATTTCAAGTTGTGAAAGCTAATATTTAATTTGTATAAATAATTTGCTGATGCAAACAACTTCGTCCCGGTTACAATGTCCTTGCGTCAGAAGTGACGCTAACACCGCTAGTCGCGTTACAACGACAGGCAGGAATGTCGTTGTAAAGAGGACCGCTATGTGAATTAGGGCCACATACAAAAATACTTTTCACTCTTTCACTCATGCCTGTATCTATCGGATTGCGACAATATGATAAATAATATAATTTAAATTATATTTGGTGGCCATCTTAGATTATGCATTTTTTCGACGTTTCTACGGGTGAAAATCAACAAACGCCCAGAATCTCATAGCATAATATTTTATAGATGAACTTATAAAACAAAAAAGTAGACATATTTCATACATTTTAATACCAAAACAGTGCGCTAAGCCTGGAGGGGCAGCGGAATCAACGTGTAATGATCTAGAACCTAAACTCAATCAGTCTAGGAAACGACTAATACTAACATACTCTAACAGCATTTTATGAAATAGGTACAGGGTCACGTTAACACCCGCAAGGTTAGAGCTTACAATGTAACTCCTTACTTAGGGATCATCTCAGAACGTCGATGTCCGATTTTATTTTATTAAATTACTTTCATCTGGCCTCAGCCCTCCAGACGTTGATATAACATTGATATAACAATATCTATCTAATAATAGTATTGATCCGAAGCGTAAAATATCGATGTCCGACGCCAGACAAAAACTGCCTCTGACCACCCACAATAACAAAAGTAATTTCGTCTGATATCGGACATCGACGTTCTGAGATGATTCCTTAAGTTGCTGTGTTAACGTTGTTGTTAATATTACGACACTAGGTGGCGCTGCTGTCGGGCCGCCGTCTCCAGTACTGTGGCGGCGTGCTGGTGTCGCCGGAGTGGGTCTTGACGGCCGCCCACTGCGTGCGTAAGAACGGCCGCCGCCGCCGCCTGTCCGTCCGACTTGGCGAACACAATCTCGAGCGGCGCGAAGGGACGGAATCCACCTTTGAAGTCGACCAGTACCTCGTACACGAAGACTTCGACATCGAAACAGTCGACAGCGATATCGCGCTGCTGCGGCTGAAGACGCCCGTGCGACATGTGCAGTGCGCATGCGTGCCGGACGCGGACGACGCACTTCCGGTCGGTACGCTGTGCTATGCTGTCGGCTGGGGGAAGTCGAAGGCAACGCACGTGTACGGAAGTGACGTGCTGCGCGAGGCATTGTTGCCGCTGGTCGGGAACGCCGCCTGCAGGGAATCGATAGAGTTCGACCTGACGCCGAACCAGATGTGTGCAGGGTACCGCGAGGGGGGCGTGGACGCGTGTGCCGGGGACAGCGGGGGCCCGCTGATGTGTCGCATCGAGAAGGGCGGGGTGCAGCGGTGGCACGTGTACGGGGTGACGAGCTTCGGCGTGGGGTGTGGGCACCGGGGCAAGTACGGCATCTATACGAAGGTCATCAACTTCTCCAGGTGGATAACGGACACGATACAGAGACCATAATGCTTAGGGATGCGTGTGTGTGTGTGTGTGTGTGTGTGTGTGTGTGTGCGTGCGTGTGTGTGTGTGTGTGTGTGTGTGTGTGTGTGTGTGTGTGTGTGTGTGTGTGTGTGTGTGTGTGTGTGTGTGTGTGTGTGTGTGTGTGTGTGTGTGTGTGTGTGTGTGTGTGTGTGTGTGTGTGTGTGTGTGTGTGTGTGTGTGTATAAAATTATTTATATATACACACACACACACACACACACATACACACACACACACAAAACTCACACACAAACACACACACACATATATATATATGCATGTATATTATCTTAAACAAACAAGTTGGCAACCCTGAAAAACTTGGAACGATGTTTTGTGTAACTGTCATGTCACAATTATAGGAAAACATTAAGCAATACTATTTAAACAACCATGTCCGTTTCGTTGCTTGTCGAGTTGCTTAGAAGTCGACCACACATTTTACTAGTATCAGTAATATACATTATATATGCTATGTGGCTTATGGCCTCTTGCAAGTACAGTGCATGTTGTCATTCATATGTCATTCTTTCATAACTTAATTTTAAGGGTATTTCGAAAGCCCCGTTCACATAGTATCGACATAACTGTAATCGAGCCTTCACACGTGCCCAACGATCGTTGTGGCGTGACAACTTAACAGATCAGTGATTTACCTCACGCTTAATAATTATTTGTCTGACCACATTGTTTATATAAGAACAGCAGCAGGTTGTAATAGTTATAGTGATTCCTGCTGCTTGGTGGTGTCATTAGCTTAGGGTTTCTGACCATGTAGGCGCCATGTTAATTCCTATTGGAAAAGTTGTTAAATTGTCGTACCTAATCAGGTTAACTCCGTATTTTCGCCGTTTTTTTGGAGATTTGCAAACCAGTACATTTTCGGAAACGGCATAACATGAGGAACTCGAAAACCTGTGTTTCCATTTGCTCATAAGCACGTAAAGCGGCCATTTTGGATTTTCAAAAATGTCCGCCAAAATCAATTTTCCAATTTATTTTAATAACTGCGTCACCTAGAGCTATAATTTGTGTGCCCACATATAGGTTATAAGATCACATATTTCAAATTTGTAACGTTTACGCTTTTGAATTGGTCGATAGTGATTTCAAAAACGTTACACTTGTCATTCGGAGACATTCATATATCCACCAATTAAAAGATGGCGCCCCTCAAAACCTATTATTTCAATATTTTAAGAACTGCATAACCCAGAGCCACATAGTTGATGTAAAAATGTAGGTTGTTTAGATGCAATGATTTCAAATATATTACTTTCGACCTTCGTTGACTTTAAGATATCCGTCATTTCGAAAGATGGTGCCCGATAAAGCCTGTTATCCCCACATCTTAAGATGCATCTTGCAAATTTGATTTGCGCTCCTTGTAGAGCAACCATCTGTTCAAATGTCTGAGATGAAATTTTAAAGAACATCATCACTATTGGGACGATTAACAATTGCATCCTGGCAACGTCTCTTGGTTGGCTATACACAGCAACTGCAGAAAGGCCTGTCAGCGTCTATTGCATTCAAACGAGTGAAACAGCCCATTATTGTTTTACCTGCACATCTTTGGCCGGTCATCTGACTAACTTGTGTGTCACTGTCAGGCTTTAAAGGTGACATTATCCATCAAAATATATAATATTCGGTTATGTAAAGCCAAGACGGCGGATCACCTTGACGACAGTCGTCATAATTCTGGAAGTCTGTGCTGCACGTACACAGATATATGCATGTCAAGTCCTTTGACCTGCAGAAGCACCTTTTGAAATGAACCATCGCATATGCGCTGACATCTTACCATCTTACCACCTCGTCTTGGGTGCTGGGAGTACATGTGGTGATTGCCTTTATCTGACCACCTGTGTCTTTGTAACACTCACTCCTCAGCGGATCCAGTAACTCTTGTAGAATGACGCTGGTCTGACCTCTTAACCTGGCCTGGATGTGGACTCTCCGAATGTGATGCTTGAGAACACCACGTATAGGTGGAACATTGTTATTTTTAAACATGTGTCTACAAAACAGATACCATCGTAGCTGCGCGAATCTGTCGATCAATATTGGTGTGTATGCATGCAGTACATACGAATTTGCCAATATGGAAAACTTATCTTCTGTCACGTCGTCGGCACGAGCAAGCAAATCCAGGGCTATGATGACACCACTTTGTGTTGTGAGGTAAACTTGTAGCAAGACTTTTCCTTCTTGACACCTATATATTTCCAGATTAGCTAGCTGTGTTTGGACATTTCCTGATGTCATTTATATTGACATAGTTCTGTGGGGTAGCCCCCCCCCCCCCCCCCCCCACATAATAATGTCCGGCGAGAAGAACGTCAGTTGTGCAGCACGAGGCATCCGCGCGTGCCAAGGGGCGCTGCTGATTACATCAGTCTCATTATCCCCTGGCAGATCGCCTTGCGAAACTCTGAAGATAAGTTCAGCCAATATATCATATTTTATTAATACACAATATACCGCTTAGCCGCTCGCAAAAACCACCCACGGCTTGCGTGGATGGCACGAGGGCGTCTACGTGATACTAAGACTGAGTGTCAGTTTTTTTCGTGATTATTGTCGTCAAGCCACAATTTGCTATTGTGTCTGTTTTGCCATGTCGCAAACATGACGATCAGCTTTGACGAATCATTGTTCTCAATTACTTGCTCTACCGTGTAGCCTGCCAAATCAGCATGTGTTTATCATGTGAAAGGAACCGGTTGATGGTGATTTCCTGGATGCTTGTTTTATTTTTCGTCTGGTATTGAACAGGTTCATGCCCCTGTCGTCGTTTCTCTGATGTGACACGTTTGAGCGAATCAACATTATAGGTTTCAAACACAAGAATACCTTCATACTTTCGTTGGAGACTTAAATCTGACATTAAAGCGTTTACTAAAATTCTTGATTGTCATTATTGTAGCGGCTTTCGTCGTCAGTTTGTAGACACCTATCACGACATTGACCACTGTGATGTTGCTACTGTGATTGTGCCTGTCAACACCAAAGGAGATCGCGATTCCTCCGTCTGTTGCTGGTTTCCCGGAGGAAGCATTTATGTATATGCCAACTTCTCGTGGAGGTAGATTATCTTGGACTAGTCTGTGTACGGAAGCAATGCACCATTTGGTGCAGACAGAGACCTTGGTGCCATAATGAGCTCTTAGTAGCCTTTAGCATGTGTATGGTAATTGTATTGGCTTGATCTGGCAAGAACCATTAGAAGTCCATATAGATCCTTGGTTTGTTAAACCTATTCTTGTTTTTCTTGTGGCCGATCATCAAGTGCGGCTGCACGAAAGGCTGCAGAAGACAATAACGGTGTTTTAAAACCAACCTTCGCTGCACAATGCTGTGCAAATGAGGCGGATGTCAGCGGGATATATAAACTGGTAGAGAATCCTCTCTGTGGATTTAGGGGGTAGGCATCATGATAATGTCAATAATCTAATGTTTGAAGTGACGTTGCCCATTTCATAATATATTTAAGTAACACCTTTAAAACTGTTGCATTAAAAAACCTGTTTTGACATCAACTTCGTGGTTCTGGGATATGTACATCTTAAGATATGAGAATAACAGGCTTTGTCGTATGTCATCTTTAAAAATGGCGGATATCTGAAAGTCAACGAAGGTGACATGTAAAGTAAAAAGGTAAGTTCTTGTATAGACAGTATCCAATCCATAACACATTATCCAGACTGTTCAAGGTGCTTTACTCTTTACTCCCTGGCAGACCAGTTCAATCGAACACCATCTCGACTTCTCTGGGAAGAATTCAGCCACGCTGCAATTAATGCGCGAAGACTGTTCATACACAAATATCCACCACTGTCTAAAGCCAGGTACTCAGCTGAGTGAACTGAAGCAATATAGAATAATAAACGAAACTTGCCCAAGGTTCCGACACCGCAGCACAGCATTCGAACCTTAAGTTCTCCAAGTCGAGAATCCGAAGCTCTTACCGCTGCGCTACTGCGCTCAACTAACACATGTAACATGTTTAACATTGCTATCGACCAAGCTATACAAAAGCGTAAACTTTACGACTCTATTTTATTTGACGTAGTTGTTGATATATCGTGACATTATTTTAACGACAGCCATCTTTAAAAATGGCGGATGTGAATATCAAAGAAGTCAATATGTAACACACTTGACATTTGTTGTCCCTAGAACCTATATGTAGGCACCCAAATTATAGCTCTGTGTGATGCAGTTATTAAGATATATGGGAAAACGGATTTGGCGGTCAGTTTTTGAAAATCAAAAATGACCGCTTAACGTGCTTATGGGCAAATGGAAACATTTTTTTGGGGGTTCCTCGTGTGATAACATTTCCAAAAATATGTCGGTTTCCTAATCTCTACAAAAAAACAGCGAATATACATGTATATATATATCGTAACATAATGAACCTGACTAACCATTAAAGTTCGACTGACTACTTCATTTAGACAGAGTTGGATCTGAATGCATGGAGTGAAAATGCATTGTAGGTCGGACTAGATGGAACTGCGCTATAGGGGCCAACTATTTAATCATACTAAGATACTGCACAAATGACATAACAACATAAATATTCCGACTGCGATAATATTACCACACAATACTTAATTGGAAGACAACCATTTTTATTTACTAAAAATATATGTACACAACTTAGGAAGTGAATAGTCTCAGATCCGATAAATGTCATGCAGGTTTACATTCCGGTTGACAGTTTACAATGCCGCTGACTGGCAATCAGTAAAGAATACTCTACTTTATTTATCAAATATTTACTTACATCGCATGAACATATTATAAAATGTACACATTATTTAGCAACAAGGAATGTTTAGTAAATAACGGACATGAATTCTAGTCAACGGTGGACTTGAGGAATGCCATTCAAGTGTACAACACATGTTAAAATACCTGTTCGGATAACTATGTTTATGATGTAACAGTAATAACAATTGGGATGTTTCAGCATTAACACAAATTAAGATTTGTTTTATACATTACACACAAACACACGCACGCATACTCTGTCTCTCGCGCATTTTCTCGTTCTCTCCTTGCAAGTTCCCGTTATAAAGAGGTCAAGCCAATAAGTATTCTAGAACATTCACGAGAATTGCTATATTTAATACAACCTATCTTAGATTGTTGTTCTATTCTGCATACGTTCAGTAGTAACACCACAACGCGGTAACATAATTGGAAGGGTTGCATAGTTAATAACTTGACACAAGACGACTCTCGACAATCAAAGATGGCTGAACAGCAATGACACCATTGTCATGACAGCCAACGTGGCACCATAGCGAAGTTGTGAAGACGTGTTGCAGCCATCTTTGTCTTCGCAGTAGCACACTTCTTTCCAGACCCCGTTTTCCTCGAATTCCCAGCGACATCCCCACGCAACGCCTGCAACATCGTCGTAAGAGGGTCCAATATGTAATTAATAATTACTATAATATGTGTACACCGTTTACGTGTTGACGCATGGGTTCGCAAAGTCACAAAAAACGTAAAGCAATACGTGTGGGGGGTAGTTGGTTGGTCGCCACCACGTACTGCGGGGGCGGGTATAAATCGATATTAAGGCGCCACCTACTAATCCGGACTTGGTGGGTATAATAGCCAGCTGTGGTTTTGGAATCAATTATTGGACACACACCACGTACTGGGAGGGGTCACAGGGTGGGTAGTGGATTGACCCTGTACGAAAAAACACGATTTTGTTTAGACCTTGCGAACTTGTGAAACCACCCCTTAGTCTCGGGTAGCTGTCTTCTGCGTTCTTGTATGGGCCGAAAAACGTCTCAACAAGTGCAACTCTGTTGGCTCGTGACTAGTGAGTGTAAATGGAGGGAGGACTACTTAGAAGGCCAGACGCATCGGTGGAACTGTGAGTTGATCACTTTCAACACTGTCAGCCTAAACTGTTACATGGGTTGATACATAAAATAAATCACAATATAAAACATGCGATACCGAACCGTTAAACAGAGTGGAACACTAACTTCAATAGCTAAGCCATGAAGACACATAATGATACGAGAAGCCACAGGGAAAGACTTCATACTGTCGGTCGGTGTACGCATCAATAAAGTGACTAGCTGCAATATTTTGCAGGTTTCCACAAGTACTTATCGTAACTTCGGTGGAACAGTTTGATACTTTTCTAACCTTGGAATGTGACTGCACGTTTTTTTTGCAAAGTTCTAGCCATGTAAATACCAACAATGTTTGCCAAAGTGTTATCCCACTCACCTCCCGTGGCGCGGCGTCCACACCGGCGGGTTATTTTCTTCCATCCGTACCCTAGACACAGAAATGGGTTATTAACTTACCAAACGGCTGGAAAAGGTAGGTTTTCTTAAATATTTATAGAATACTATGAACAAAAACTTTTTCAAACAGTAGTGTTGGCAATAAACTGCGTTTATCCAAAACATCGCCGCATTGGCGTCTTAACATTTTAATCAATAATCAAGTCACACAGGTTGCTATACTGCTGTGTTCCAATCACCTCATTTTTTCCATGAATACGATTTGGTGAACCCAAACTACAGAAGCAGCCAGACTTCACAAATGTATGTAACTGGATCAAGTTGGCATCACGAAGTTGTATTTAATGCTGGGCGTACACTGCTGAACTTTTGCTACGAGTCGTCTGTTTGATCAACAAGCAACGATGATGTCTCGTCTGAAATCATCGGACATTGCGCAACTTTTGTTGCTGCGATTAAATTTTCGAACGATGAATCGGTTCAACAACTGTTGTGCCGGTCAAATCCACACGCCACTCGAGTTTTCTTGAGTTGCGAGCCATCGTACATTGTACGACTGGTCAGCTTTTAGTCGATCAAACAAACGACTCGCAACAGAAGTTCAGCAGTGTATGCCCAACATAAGACATAAATGCAAGAAATTGGACAAGTTGTAATATTGTGTTCACATTGGTTACTTGTCTTAGTTGAATTAAATACCAAATGGTGTCTCTGCAACTTGCATTTCGCAGTAACTGTACTCGGCAGTGGCGGAGTAACATACGTAGTTGGACGCAGTCTGCTGCATTGTCCAATCACGTGTGCTGCTACGCGACCGTCTGGTACGATTAGTGCTGCATGCAATTTGCAAAGGTTCCATTTGATACAAGATATAATATATA
Organism: Escarpia spicata; assembly: GCA_963995525.1. Classification (NCBI taxonomy): domain Eukaryota; kingdom Metazoa; phylum Annelida; class Polychaeta; order Sabellida; family Siboglinidae; genus Escarpia; species Escarpia spicata. The sequence goes on from OZ023210.1 coordinate 16,388,574, forward strand.
ACAGTAGCATCGCAACTACTTTACCTAATGTAATTAAACAATCGTGTGACGTGGCTTGCGATTGTCTAATTACATTAAAAACGTCATCATGGCAACGTAGTCGAAAATGCGACTTTAGAAGAAATTAGTGTTCTTATATTGAATAAACCGAATGCATAATGATGCTGCAGTGCAACTGGGTACTTACATCCGGGGCTTTGTTGTGTGATTTTCATGCAGAAAATACCAGGAATGTCAGCTTCGAAGCTGTTGCAGTCGACGAGGGCATTGAGGTAAAGGTCAAAGGGCTTGTGCGCCGGACATGACTTGTCCTCGTTGCTATCACACTGGTAACACTGGATGGCGCCACCTGTGTGCACAAAACACCGACGTGAGTACATGTATGAATATGACGAGATGAGCAGGGAGAATAGGAGTAGCTCGAGAGAGTGATTAATGTTGCCTGAAGGACAGAACGGAATATGTAGTGTGGCCCTTCGTTGCAAGGCATCAATAAAGGAAAGCAGAAGACCAAGGATGCGAGAACTGAAATGCAAAATTATAAGAGGTTAATTCGATTGGAAAATCTTAACTCAAGTTTCATCATCATCTGGTGCCATGACAACTTCTGGGTAAAATAACCGAACAATGAATTATAATGCTATGTAGCTAATGCGAACCTTGAAGCATAGACGCGAGAACGGGGGGGGCAGTTTCCCCCAGGAATTTCTCGAGGGGGCAGACATGTGGTTCTGCCCCCCCCCATTAAATGTGAGCGTGAATGTTTGTTTTTGTGGCGAGCGTGAGTGTAAATTTTATGAGACGATTAATGTGTATTTTTGTCGACTGTGAAAAGTGTGTGCAATTTGGAGGGTATACATATTGTTTTCTTCCACCCATCCCAGTAATAGGCAGCATACTGGCGAAATTTATTTAGAAAACACCCCCTCGTCTTCGGATGTCATCATTTCAGCAGGGAGAAGCTGGAAAAGGTATACTGACAGCAGCGGCACGACGTAAACAAATACAATTTTCAACGGCACCCCCCATCTTCTGATGTAACAGTTGAGCCAACCGAGGTAGCGCAGATAGATGCTGGAGACGAGCTGACCCCCCCCCCCGTCTTCTGATGTCACAGTCGAGCCAACCGAGACAGCCACAAGGTGAGGGAAGATGTAAAGATGTGCGGAGACGAGAATTTGTCAGTGGTGCTAAAGCTCCTTTAGCACCTCCCCAATATAAATTTCGTCACTGCCCCGAAGTATGGCTAATTGACTATATATGCCCCAAACTTACAGCATCCCTGCATATGAACATGCTATAGTCGACTTTCGTTTGCACAATTTTGGTTTACATCATATTGTGAGTCTTTGTCATACATTGTAATAATTACTATTATCATTACCTGTACGCTGCGTGTTTGAAGCCACCTAAGTATGTGTATATGGAAATTGGAGCGGTGTAACAGAACATTTCTTGTGCTTATTAAAACAACAATCCTTATGTTTGGATATTGTTTGGTATAACATAACGTATTAACTTGAATGGCAACTGTGTAAACCCCTTACCTGCTTTCATCACAACTCCTAATATTGAACTTTTAAAAAAGGTGCATGGATAACTTGTGTTTAGAGTAGCCAAGTTTTGAAAATGTTAGTATTAACTATTTTCTTCAAAACTTAGTGTCCATCAAAGCAGTTTTCTGGAGAGAAAAAAACAGTATTTGAATTGCGCAAAAAGCCAAGGTAAACCAATTACTGTGAAATGGTTTCTAATGTTTGAAATAAAAGTGGAGGAGCTTTAAAAACAGTTGATTGTGACAGGTAATAGAAAAAACAGCTGAGCATCTAGGATCTCGGAAGGGTGTGACTTCATTTGACACTCATTATAAGTTCAAAAGCTTTATAAGTTTATGCGTCCTAAAATGTAGTAGCATAACGGCATAGGTTATTAAATTAAAAGAAACATTACCATGCCTTAATGCTTCACCAAATATGCCACTGGAACAAAATGGGTACGTTTCCAGCTGTGGAAGACACCTAAAACGTGCAACTATTTTAGCCAGAGTCAGACCTAGTACTCGTGTACTTGAGTACATTTTTGAAGTACTCGTACTCATGAAACTTATGGGTCATGGACTTGTACTCATTGTACTCAGATTTTACGAGTACATCTGAGTACTTTCTCAATATGTACTGGGGAAAATAAATATATTTGGTTATAAAATGAAACTTTCCCGAAATATTTAAATGTTCAACTATTTTTTAAATACTTTATTATTATTTCTGATAGTATACAACCTTACCATCCCTACACATCCCAGTACATCCTCATTCTCTGAAAACAGTGTCTATGATACCCAAACATGGCAACAGGCAGCATCTTTTCCCAGTCAGAAACACCCTGTTAAGCAAACATAATAATTGTAGGCTTGCAGTTCAGGCCATCAACCTGTTTGTTTAATTAAGCCATAAAGAGTCAATTAGCAGTTAACCCACCAGTTAGACAGGAAATGCCTTTGATGTAGTATGGAGACCATGCCACTTGGCACTGGCAGACAGTGCTAACTGCTAAGAACAAGAACTGCCAGTCTTCCTCTGTAGAAATAAGGTGGCTCAAGTCAGACTGTCTCCTATACTAGTCTAATCCCATGCCAGCAGCCTGGCTAAAAAATCCAAAGGGGATGCTAAGCCTGTTATGTGGACATGTGCTAACCCTCTCAACAACTATTAGTCTACAATCAGAAAATATAAATTGCAAACTTATAACATCAGCAGATGAACGTGACATGAACAGATTGTAACAGTGACCCACTGCAATTCTGAGTTTTCAAACTTTGGTTCAATTGGTCCCTCACCATCTCAGCATTCCAGCCTCATCAGCCCCAGTTGAAAGGGTATTTAGCATAGTCGATAAAGTATTCTGCCCCGAACAGTGCAGCCTGAAAGACTAAACCTGTGAACAACTCATGTTCATTCTGTGCAATGGCAAATAGATGATAAGATCATAAGATGCCACTGAAATGAATGCCAATGAAGTGAATTTCATTGTTGATGAAATAGAGGTTTTGTTAGTTTTCCTCATAAAAAATTGATCAACTGCCATTACATATTCACTTGTGCTGAGTTATATAAATTACATTAATTAATAATTTTAAAATATGTTATTATTTAATATTTATATTTTTTAATGTACTCGTACTCAGCTTTTAGCAGTGTACTCGTACTCATCCATCGTCAAAGTACTCGTACTCATAAAATGTACTCGGCCCCATGTCTGGCCAGAGTAATCGACATAATGAGCAATTTACCTGGATGAAATATATTCAATAGATGACACCTGCTAATCATTAAAGACAACTTTCTATATAAGGACTTATTGAAATGTTTTGAAAGTGTAAATAAACCCTCTGTCGGCGATAATTGGGCGCCATCGATGCCACCTGTATTACCCCAGTACAGGTAACATTTTTACCAGTATGTAGTATAATAGGTTTGTCTTTTGTAAGATAAGCTGGTATATGGTTAATAAGCGTATAACTGTATTACTTTGTGAACTTACCTAGACTTACGCAGCCCAGAAATATACACGCGAACAACACCGTGTTCAAATCGCTCGTCATTTTGTCAACGACCGAGCGCCTGACCCACTTTAACTAATTGTCGTCACTCCGCCAGGTGCCCCGCCAGTCAGGTGTAGACGGTCGGACGGAACCATTACTGGGCACCGGTGGGAAATAGGTTGTCCATAACCACATCACACGCCGTCTAGTAGTTGTATGTCTGACCAAAATGGCTCATACTATGTATGACTCAATATTTATATATCATATTCGACATCTGATACGATATTTTCACCACATGGTTCATGATGTAAACGGCATTCCAAACTGACAACCCCGTCTTTAAATGACCTCGCCCCCGTCTCATCCAAGTAGCGCCTTTCAAAAGAGATTATTACCTTTCTAATCTAATGCATGTGAGCCTACTCAACTAATTCTAACAATAATTACACCAACTTAAAATTGAGTTGATCAGAACAATCGCAAACAGCAAAACAGTCGCAAACTCAAATGAATAAAGTGCGTTTGTCAGAGCATGCTGAGATGCGCAAAGTAACATTAAGATGTATTTCTGAATTTGCAAATAACATATATTTTGTTTGGTAAAGAATTCAAATTCACAGATTAAAGCACATAACATTAAACTATAAACAGTTGTCCAAAGCTGTGTAAGATAGTGGAATAAATTACATGATCTAATATTACAAAATGGTGTTTTTGTATTCAGCACTGCTGCGCCAAGTCAGCAGTGATGAACACATTGTTATTATTTTAACAATAACGCTTGCCATGAAATAATTGTCACGTCCTTTACACGCCTGGATAGTATATGGAGTGACGTGAAGTTGCGCATGTTGACCCGTCTCTACGCGGACCTGGTGCTCCAGTCACAGGTGTAGAGGTATTCGCGCACACCTGCGCGTCTAGTGACCTATTTGTCGGAAGTTACGGCCGTGATTCAAAACAGGCCGAGCCAAGATGAAGCGCGTTGTTGCTTCGATCGGGGTGACAGTCGCTCTCTTTATACTAATCGAATATGGTGAGTATTTACCGGAACAACAACTTTGTTCAACCGGAATCTCAGGTGTTAGTCGCAAACCCGTTAGGTTATTAGATCGTGGTGCGTCCAGCGGCCAGGTAAATAGCGCGGGTGAAGTTGTATGTCGGCCATTTTGAACTATTTACAAAACTTATGGAAAGTAGTTGATGTATTTATGCAAGGGCTGTTTCTGATCGAAGTCGGACCCAGGCCTGTTGGCATGGCTGTGTGGTTGCAGTCGATAGTCTGGGACTTTCAGCACGTTTGAAGACGATTTGAACCAAAAATTAGCACTTGTAAAGTGGTCATGCCGACTGCATGAAACGAATTTATTGCTGCTGCCACCTGTTGACTTGTCGAAATGAAGTCTGAAGATTTTCAATTGTGAATCTACAAATGCCCTTGTGTGGATACGACCATGGATATCTTGAGTGTACATGGATCTACCATGAACATATGTCAGTGTTTCATGTGTTACCCTCTCTTGTCAGTGAGGGTTCATTGGGCACCGAGAGTATGTATTTGATGGGGTGTATGAAGTTATGAAAGGGTAGCGAACACAGCCTTATGTAGTTTGTGTTTCAGGCACGTACAGTGGTTGTTTTTTGGTTGGTTTTTCGACCTGCTACTACTGGCTCCCACAAACCTCCAAACTGCAACCCCATTGAGACCTCCCACTACACCATCCACATGAAGCTCCCATAAACCTCCAAACAGCACCCCCTTGAGACCTCCCACTGCACCATCCACATGAAGCTCCCGTAAACCTCCAAACAGCACCCCCTTGAGACCATCCACATAACGCTCCCGTAAACCTCCAAACAGCACCCCCTTGAGACCACCCACTGCACCATCCACATAAAGCTCCCGTAAACCTCCAAACTGCACCCCCTTGAGACCATCCACATAACGCTCCCGTAAACCTCCAAACAGCACCCCCTTGAGACCACCCACTGCACCATCCACATGAAGCTCCCGTAGACCCCAAAACTGCACCCTCTTGAGACCACCCACTGCACCATCCACACGAAGCTCCCATAAACCTCCAAACAGCACCCCCTTGAGACCACCCACTGTACCATCCACATGAAGCTCCCATAAACCTCCAAACTGCACCCCCTTGAGACCACCCACTGTACCATCCACATGAAGCTCCCGTAGACCCCAAAACTGCACCCTCTTGAGACCACCCACTGCACCATCCACACGAAGCTCCCATAAACCTCCAAACAGCACCCCCTTGAGACCACCCACTGTACCATCCACATGAAGCTCCCATAAACCTCCAAACTGCACCCCCTTGAGACCACCCACTGTACCATCCACATGAAGCTCCCATAAACCTCCAAACAGCACCCCCTTGAGACCACCCACTGCACCATCCACATGAAGCTCCCGTAGACCCCAAAACTGCACCCTCTTGAGACCACCCACTGCACCATCCACACGAAGCTCCCATAAACCTCCAAACAGCACCCCCTTGAGACCACCCACTGCACCATCCACACGAAGCTCCCGTAAACCTCCAAACAGCACCCCCTTGAGACCTCCCACTGCACCATCCACATAAAGCTCCCGTAAACCTCCAAACAGCACCCGCTTGAGACCACCCACTGCACCATCCACACGAAGCTCCCGTAAACCTCCAAACAGCACCCCCTTGAGACCACCCACTGCACCAGCCACATAAAGCTCCCGTAAACCTCCAAACAGCACCCCCTTGAGTCCACCCACTGCACCATCCACACGAAGCTCCCGTAAACCTCCAAACAGCACCCCCTTGAGACCACCCACTGCACCATCCACACGAAGCTCCCGTAAACCTCCAAACAGCACCCCCTTGAGACCTCCCACTGCACCATCCACATAAAGCTCCCGTAAACCTCCAAACAGCACCCGCTTGAGACCACCCACTGCACCATCCACACGAAGCTCCCGTAAACCTCCAAACAGCACCCCCTTGAGACCACCCACTGCACCATCCACATAAAGCTCCCGTAAACCTCCAAACAGCACCCGCTTGAGACCACCCACTGCACCATCCACACGAAGCTCCCATAAACCTCCAAACAGCACCCCCTTGAGACCACCCACTGCACCATCCACATAAAGCTCCCGTAAACCTCCAAACAGCACCCCCTTGAGACCACCCACTGCACCATCCACATAAAGCTCCCGTAAACCTCCAAACAGCACCCCCTTGAGACCTCCCACTGTACCATCCACATGAAGCTCCCGTAAACCTCCAAACAGCACCCCCTTGAGACCACCCACTGCACCATCCACATGAAGCTCCCATAAACCCCCAAACAGCACCCCCTTGAGTCCACCCACTGTACCATCCACATGAAGCTCCTGTAAACCCCCAAACAGCACCCCCTTGAGTCCACCCACTGTACCATCCACATGAAGCTCCCATAAACCCCCAAACAGCACCCCCTTGAGTCCACCCACTGTACCATCCACATAAAGCTCCCATAAACCCCCAAACAGCACCCCCTTGAGACCACCCACTGCACCATCCACATGAAGCTCCCATAAACCTCCAAAATGCACCCTCCCACTTCTGACCAACCACTACAACCCTTTGAGACCTCAAAGTGCACCCTCCTTGAAACTCAAAAATCCTAACTATATCCCTGGACACATGTCCCTCTTAGTCTATTCAAACAAAAGCCTTTTCCCTCAGTGGAATGTTTTCACACAGAATGCAGGCAGTCTATTGCCATGTATTTATTTCCAGTTCTCTTGATTTAAATGCATTCGCAAGTACACAGGAAGAGTTCTTTTTCTATTGTTCAGTTATATACCTTACCTAAAGGAACTCTACAATAATTGTGTTCGCAGGATGCACCTGGTCCCTCAATGGTCGGATCTTTTTTCATGATTCCAGTAGTAAATGTCAGTAGTGCTATATAATCATATAATATTGCCTTGGTAAACCAAAATATATTCAAGATTTATTATTTTTAAAGTTCAATTCTGAGGTTGTGCATCTTTTACAATAAGTAAATACAAATTTACAGTGAATAAGCATGTCACATGCACATTATAAAAGTGTTGCTTTCCTCAACACCATATACAATTTTTCACATAAAATGCCACATGTTTATTATTTTGTTGGCTGGACCTAGTGAGCGATAATTTTGCAAAAGCATAATTTATGCCAACGTGACATGTATGACAAATAAGACAATATTTTTCATGTTGGACATGCATTTTCTTTAAAACTTAGAAATTGTAGTTAAACTCAGAATGCAACTTTAAAGAGTGACCCTGGTACAGGGCCTCACCCAGGATCAATTTTTTGCCAGTCCAAATTTGTTTCGACATGCTACGAAGAGCGCGATTGAACGTATTGAATACTGAATGAGAATTCCTAATTTGTATGTATATTTTATGTTCAAGGCATGTGATTCACGTTTTAATGCCACTTACAATATAGCACATATATGTTGTTTCATTAGAACATATTTAATTGCCACAATTTGCAAAATTAGGGACTAACAAAACTATAACAAATTAGCAAACATATTTAATGCGGAATCCCAATTTTTATATACAATTATATATAATAATAGACTATAGAAGGTAATATTTGGAATTTTAAAGGATTTCATTTTTTGTTGTACAAGTACCATATCATAATATTAGAAATACTGCAGTTCGATTTAGTTAATTTCTAAAACAAAATATTTGATTGACAAATATTTTTTAAATAATTCGCCATGCAATGGCCATATTTTGAGCCATAATAAGTTACACTTATTAATTAAACCATTGTGTATTTGTGTTGCTTTGAATGTTTCAATTGTTAAACTATAAATCAGTCAAAACATTAATTAATTTAATTAGCAACCATAACTCCATGCCTTAGACCATCCAGCGGGTGACCAAACAATGTGCAATGAGCAGGACCCACCACGGCAAATTGTTAAATATATCGCATTCGTAACTAAATCTAGCACAGTCGCTGCACGTGCAGCCTCGATAGGCACCAAAGTATCTGAGAAATAGGCCTTCCTCCCAAATTATATTCTTGTGATAAATTTAATATAATCTGTCACTACTGACATCTGTATCTAGAGGTGTGAGTTGTTCAAAATTGTTATAAAATAAATTATATCTGGACAGCTGGATAAGCTGCATTTCAGCAACTACAGATGCAGTATATGTGGTGCCACCATCTACTGGTTAATTGTGTTAACTGCACATCCTTTTAAACGAAGCTATTTGCCATACAATAGTATCCACTAGGGGTATTTGTTGCAAAGTAACTTTGTGAATTAGGGCCATTTGAAAACATCGTGCAGAAACTCTATATGTGCTGTGGGAAATCAAAGTGCATTTCTTTAAACATCATGTGGTCTAAATTAAAGAGTTAACTCGGATATGTACCACAGTACTATCACTGGCTGGTTTGATTTCAGTTTCTTCACAGTCACCGACTCCTGCAAAGTCCAAGATTCTCAAATGTTACCAGTGCAACTCGTTCTACGACAAAGGCTGCGCAGACTACTTTGACAACATGACATACCCACTCATCCCATGTCCATCGAGCGCAACGATGTGTCGCAAGATCATTCAGGAAGGTGAGTGGTACAACTGTATCAAACACAACAACATACCATGTAACGTGTGACCCACCACTGCAAACAACAACATACCATGTAACGTGTGACCCACCACTGCAAACAACAACATACCATGTAACGTGTGACCCACCACTGCAAACAACAACTTACCATGTAACGTGTGACCCGCCACTGCAAACAACAACATACCATGTAACGTGTGACCCGCCACTGCAAACAACAACATACCATGTAACGTGTGACCCACCACTGCAAACAACAACATACCATGTAATGTGTGACCCGCCACTGCAAACAACAACATACCATGTAACGTGTGACCCGCCACTGCAAACAACAACATACCATATAACGTGTGACCCGCCACTGCAAACAACAACATACCATGTAACATGTGACCCACCACTGCAAACAACAACATACCATGTAACATGTGACCCACCACTGCAAACAACAACATACCATGTAACGTGTGACCCGCCATTGCAAACAACAACATACCATGTAACGTGTGACCCACCAATGCAAATAACAACATACCACGTAACATGTGACCCTCCACTGCAAACAACAACATACCATGTAACGTCTGACCCACCACTGCAAACAACAACATACCATGTAACGTGTGACCCGCCACTGCAAACAACAACATACCATGTAACGTGTGACCCGCCACTGCAAACAACAACATACCATGTAACGTGTGACCCGCCACTGCAAACAACAACATACCATGTAACGTGTGACCCGCCACTGCAAACTGGGTACAGAGTTACACAGGCCTGTTCTGCAAATGATTTAAAAATAGCTGTGTAGGTCATGTTCCTACAATTTCTGTGATTTGGGCAGAAATGCACACCATATAATCTCATCTTTTAATGGCCAGTGTATTTTCTTTGACAAAAAAACACATTTAAGAAAATACTTGCATTTACAAACTCATGTCAGATGTGCAGTATATAGTTGTTTGACTGATTGTGTCAAACACGCTACCCAATGGTTTAGACCTGGTTGAAGTGTCTGTCTTTAAACTGACATTCTCCCACAGTTGGGATTGATGATCTGTATGTTGATGTGCTAACTTGGGGGCTCTGTAAGTGTATCTCCTCCATATACTAAGCTTCACAATCCTTTTACGTTGTTCATTCACCTCGGATAATCAGGCTCCCTGATCTACCAATTGGCAATATTAAAAAAACAAAAAAATAATTCATGGGTGTCTTGTACACACTCCAAGTAGTGACGTGTCAGATAGCAGTGGCATTGGGCAAACACCAACACTGCTAATTGCTAAAACACCAACACTGCTAATTGCTCAATCGGCTTCACACTGACGATTGACGTTGGTGAGCCAACTTTGCCGCACAAACAGCGTTAAATGGCCGGTTGGTTCCCCAAAACCGGAATCATGAATAAACAGATTAACGTGGTCTTAAGATGGTTCCCACACAAAAACGTGCGGATGACGGAACCAGATTATCGAAGAGCAGATGAATGAGTCATGGCTGTATTTAGAGTTTCTGATAACAAATTGAATGGTCAGGCATTCCATAGGTGTGGTCACATGTTAAAATACTAATGGTACTAATTGCTGCTCTTGGTTTGTTGTTCCTCGGGAGGATATAAGCTAGGGCATTAATTTAGTTAAATGTCCCAAATTATTAGCAATGTCCACCTACTGTATACTGCACTGGTAGGTAGGGTCAATAGGAGGCCAACTAATTTAGGCCATTTAAGTAAAAGATTATCTAAGTTAGTTATGATATTTTGTCCGTTTGCTCAATCACCGACTCTACAGGTTCAGTGTACATTTGCTTCCTCGGACCATTGGCCTCTGATCTTTAATAATAATAATATATGATTATGTTCGTTAAACAATATTCATATATATAATAAACTTTATATTTTTAAGTAGCTGGTATACTATTTGTAGATAATGTGCGTTTATTTAGCAATTTTACTAAACTATATTTGCTGTGAAGTGCCACAAACAATTTAAAATTGGATCTGGCATTATACTATTATTATATACCGACTGGCAATGTATTTCAGAAAACACAAGTTAAAGGAAGTTACTTAGTTATTTGGTTCTGTTGCAGCCTTCTACGACGGCCACTGGGACATCCGGTACATCCGCCAGTGTGCGGAGAAAGGGGATGTCGGTCCAGACAGCGGGCGCTGGTGCAAGGAGCGGCTCGGCACCTACAGAGTCAGGGTGAAGACGTGTCACTGCGACGACAAGGACGGCTGCAATGGTGCTGCCACCTGGACACTGAACCATACACTAGTCATGATGCTGACACTGTATATTTTGATGTATCTAGGAAGTCGACTCAGGTGTTTTTGAATGTTAGTGTAGGTAACAAAGAGGGTCTCAGATTTTATATATTGACTTCAGGGGATAAATGTAGACATACTTGGCTCAGAGATGAGAGTCCGGTTGGGTGGCTAGTAGTGATGTATTTTTTTAAAGAAACCGTTTGAAGTTCATTGAAGTGCATATGATGTAATACCTTGGTTGAATGTTAAATGACGACACATACAATTTTATATTCTTATTGCCATATCCACACTACAATCTTTGCTTTGGTAGTTTTCATATTTCTATATATTATAGGCTAACATATGTGAGATTTGGGAAACTTGTGTGTGTGTGTAGATTACTTGTATGCAGAATGTGTGACATCTGTGAAAGTGTGGTCTCATTTTGTGATGCGTTCACTTCACTGTGTTTTGTTGGAAATTTGACTTTAAGTATTAAACGTGTTTGCTCTTCAACAGCTACAATTTTGGCATTCAAATTTATATTTGTGTGACGAGTACTCAAGAATATGTACTTCGTCACGTTATATTTGAAGCAAAACCATAATACAACAGGATACAGCTGTATAAGAAGTCCAGTGTTTAAAGCATTAGATCTTCAGTTTAGAAAACCTATGATGGATATTTGTGTACGAGTAGTCTTTGCGTATTAATTGCAGCAAGGCTGAATACTTCTCATAGAAATCAAGTTGAACAGGTTTGCCATGGATTACACTTAGTGTAAGGCGCTTTGAGCAATCCGTAAGACTGGATACTGCGCTAAATGAAGACTTTATTCCTCCCAAATATCCATATTGTCTATTTGTTTGCTGACATGTAGTTGTCATACTTCGCTTGGAAATGTTCAGAAACTTATAATGTTTCATTCCAGATGTAAAATAGTGAGATAAATTATTGTGGAGTATAATGTTCCACTACGTGCAGTCTGCAAGCTACGTATATCTGCTGATACCACAGCCAGCATACTGATATAGTCACATGTGCTTGTAAATAACTAAATATTATTCATGTGTGTCTGCGTTTTATCTGGTTTCTTGCAGGCACACCCATGTAATGAATTCATATAAAACAAGGGTAGTATAATATATATAGCTTTTATATGTGCAAAGGTGGTATCATTGATCAAAATAACCGTTTGAAGCATATTGGTGACCAGAGATTTTGTCTGTACATGTACATACGCAATACTTTTTGCTTTAAATGCTAATTACTCATATCTGTATAAAATGCCACAATTTGTTAAATTGTGTGTTCAAAAATGAGTACTTAATAAAGACTATGCAATGTTGCATTTGGTTCGATTCGTATTTTGTTTTGTTGTCAACTATCAACTGCATTGCGACGGGATTTAAACAGAAACAAAAAGCAATAGTATAGGCCTACCTAAAAGAGTTAATGTAATGACAATCTAACCACCTGTAAGTACGATCAATAACATCACGCCTGTGGTGTTCTGGAGAAAAGGTGAAATATCACGGCGGCTCACATATTAAGACACGCCCCTGATGCTTCACTAATAAACGCCCAGAGCTTCTTCGACATTGACGATGCGGTGACGCATCTGATTCCCAGGTTGTTTCCTGCACATGTATTTGAATATGCCAGTTCATATGTTGACTTATCGTCTTCCCATCGATTCAGACTTACACGTGTAACAACTTATAGCACCACGCGCGAATGTGTATGTTTTAGTAGTTACAGCGCCAACTAATTTCAGCGACGCAGACTAGAGTAGCATTCTCAGTTCGGCCAGTTGGTGACGTCAGGCTTTCTATCACAACGGCGCTGTCCGTCTAATTAGAATGTTGTGTCTTCATCAAGGTTATTCTAGTAAACTGCTGACATAATATTCTTGATTGTATTTGCTAATGGTTAGTTTTTTTATCAATCCTTAGATGAATAGAGCCAAACATATGTATTTTGTTTCTCTTAAATGTTTTTATCATGTCGGTATTAATTGTTGGGACATGGCGGCCTCTTGCACTTGAGCCTAATAAGTTTTTTTTTGGTGAGCCTCAAAGGGGTGCTGTTGGCGGTTTGTGGTGAGCTTGAACGTCGAGGCGAAACATTTTCAATAGCAGCCCTCGTCGTCTTCCGATGTCACTATCCGACAGCGAAGCAGAGTAGTTTGAAGCTTCCCCAATATTAGTCTCGATCCCGCGCCAGTGACTAAACGGTAACAATAGTAAGAAGTTAACTGACATGAACAGGTCATTTGGTGAGGATGGAAGCACGTCGACTGTCAAAGATAGCTGAGGCGGTGAAACTGCGAGGCCGTAGGAAAACCAGTAGGCCACTGTTAATATGGGGAAATGCGTTAAGAGGCATAAACAAAACGAGCTGCGAGCAGACTGCGATGGTTCGTTCAGAGCACTTTACACTTTACTCACCGGCAGACATGTTCAATCGAACACCATCTCATCAAAGCGAAATACTCCCAAAGTAGTCGTAAATACTCATATTTTATTTTATATTCTGGATTGCTATTGCAATGAAGACTACGCATACAGGCTATATATATAACAAAAGAAAGTGTCTGTTATTACGTCCTATGTGCAGCAATACCGGGTCTGAACGATGGTAGGGGCCTATGCCAGATTGCCAAAGAGCAACGTTCAAAGGAGAACATTGCTGACCTTCTCTGAGTAAAGGTGAGCTGCAGCTCAGACTTGCAGACCTACGAACCGTCGCTGGAAGTCTTACGGAAACCAACATTGCCACCATTATTCTTACCATAACGTTCAATAAACGGAGTGTACTGGTGCAGTGACTGGAGTATCGGATTCTCAATCGAGAGAACCCGGTTTCGAATACTGTGCTGTCGTTTTAGAAACATGGGTAAGCTCGTCCACCCTACGTTGCTCCAGTTCACTCTGCTTTATGAATGAGTACCTGTCTATAGATAGTGGTGGATATTTGTCAACGAATAATCTTCGAGCATTAATTGCAGCGTGGCTGAATGTTTCACAGAGAAGTCAAGATGGTGTTCGATTGAAAGGTCTGTCAGGGAGTAAAGTGTAAAGCACTTTGAGCAGTCCTGTGGACTGGATACTGCGCTATTTAAGAACCGTAGGCGGATCCATGGAGCCTGGAGGCAAGTGCCCCCTAGACCTTTGGAATTTGGCGTTCCCCTAAACGTTTTTGATTGTTCCCCCGTTACGTGCCCCTAGACCTTTGGAATATGCCCCCGTTTAGGTTAGCAGAAGCTGAAGTTATGGCGGCGGCGACGACGAACACATTCAACAGCATCCCCCACGTCTTCCGATGTGATCAGTGGCGCCGATCAGCGGAGAAGCGGAAATTTACGGAGGTCCGACGGCGAAAACAATCCAACAGCAACCCCTATCCCCGCTACGCCTTCCTATGTCGACAGCGCAACAGCGGAGTCATGCTGAAGCTTCGGCTCAGATCACCCAATATACATGTGTGTATGTATTTGGTTCGACCGCTAGTGGAGGTTTTTATCCCCCCTGACTACACTCTCTGGATCCACCCCTGAAAACTTACCTTTACCTTTATTAAATAACATGTGGTTACTTTGGTTGGTAACATACGGCTGGCGAGAGAGCTGACCAACCGGACACGTACGTACATGTTCGACGCGTCTAGGTGCGAGAGGCAAATCATGTGCGGTGTCCATTTGTAATTATCTTAGTCGTTTCGAACATCACAGGTTGACATCTATGACATTCGGGGATAACTGGAACACGAGCCGAAAGGCAAATATCTCTAATATTACATCGATAATGAAAACTTCCAGCATAGTGACGAATGCGCCTGAGGCGATGGGCACGTTGGCCCGATTACGCGAATTCGATGCATTGATAATTTTACCGAGCCACATTCACCTCAACATATTTTAGTCCATGTTTTAATTGTTATTCTTTTAATTGATTTACGTACGTACAGTCGAGTTTACATATTGTATCATGTCGCTATATGTATTGTCGCTACTATGGGTAGTAATTTTACTAGTAATTTTATTATGTTACTCTGGTTATAGGCAGATCGGGTGGGGTCATTTTGAGTTTTGTCGATGCCCGTAGACCCTTTTGAAAGGGCCCTCGGGACCGTGCCCCCTACATCCTTCGAAATGTGCAAAATGTTAAGTGATACGTTAGAGAGAGGCCACATATTATTAATTGTTATAATATTATTGTAAAACTGGACTATATTGCACGTCTTTTGGTGAGATCAATCAGCTGAACTTCTCGCAAAACAAAATGTGGTTCATATTGACATAGCTCGAGGTAAGCTTGCCAGCTCACTTCACAAATTCAGTAATTACGGTTTTGTTGGCTCGCCCAAGGAGCCAAAAAGGTTAAATACCGCTGCTTCACCTTGTCCAAATACGCACGTCGCAGAGCTGTCGCACGAGGCACGATATCGTTGGTATCTCGTGGTCGCCAAACATTGACAGGTGGAATGTATGTTGTGGTTAAGGAAACTCAAGAAGTCTTCCCTCATGCACCTTTCTTATTTAATTACATGTATGGCAGTGCAACTAAATGAGTCCTTTGATGAGCATGATAGTGGGTTGTGATCGGTGGCATCAGTGGAATATTATTTATATGCTTAGGAGAGCAGACAATGCCTGCCTGCTTATAAATGGCATGGCGTCTACATTTTGTTTCCAACAACAGTAAAGGTACGTTTCCACAAAATTGCATATATCTGTCATAATTTGGCATAGCTGCGTATCGATTAGCTGTACATTAGCTGCCAGTTATATTAGTACGTTAGGCAGCTAACTTGTAAATGGCGCTCGCTCGCTTCCTACGGGAGAGAGAACGGAAATGATGAAGACCCTCCTATCTGTGTCTCGATCTCCCTCCCTCCCCTCTCTCATTATTTTCTTGTGTGCTTGCGTGGCGTGTGTGTGTAAAACGGTGCATGTACACACATGCGCATGCGCACGCACGCGCACACACACAACGCCGACTGTGGTGACCATTGTGACAGGGCACCCATCGTCTATTACGTATTCAGCGAATCAACTCGGCGATTGTTAGCGCTAGCAATATTAACATTACTCACACAATGATTATTAGTACAAGAGAAGGTGTGATCGCAAATGTTGTAGTCAGATGTGCAGAAATGTATTGTTGTTGTGCTTAGTAACTGCAGTCAGCGGTCAGCGTGGCCTACGTGTTGGACGCGGCGAAAAGATTCAGCCATCGCAGTACAACATGATCACTTCTGGACCACTGACAACGGCAAACGACACCCTCCAAAACACGAACGGCGGGTGGATTGAACGATTTTCCGCAGTCAAATTGGTCAACTCAACCGAAACGCAAAACGGAACAGAGCCAGCGGTCGACCAAACGGCGACAGCTATCATCAACCTGGTACAGGTGGCCGTCAGTTTCTTTGGATTCGTTGCCAATGTCCTCACGTTCGTGACACTGTGGCGAAACGGCGAGAAACTCTCCAGTGTTCTGCGCCTCGTTCTGCGCCAACTGGCAGCCGTCGACGCATGCACGTGTTTCCTCGCCGGAACTTACAGTCTGCTGCCACCTAGGATGTGGACGTGGAACAACTACCGCCTGGACTGGGCGACGTGTTACTGCTGGCACAGT
Organism: Escarpia spicata; assembly: GCA_963995525.1. Lineage (NCBI taxonomy): Eukaryota > Metazoa > Annelida > Polychaeta > Sabellida > Siboglinidae > Escarpia > Escarpia spicata. The sequence continues at coordinate 16,405,656 of OZ023210.1, forward strand.
CAGCTGATTTATTCTGTCCTCATTTTCGTCAGCATCTGGAACCTTGTCGTTATCGCCTTTGAACGATACGTCGCCGTATGCCACCCGCTGCATCGCGCCAGTGTATCGCACAGGGACGTCAGGTGTGCCTTCTGGTTGATTTACGTCGCAGGAACGCTCTTCCAGCTACCGACTGCTTTTCAGGTTCGATTCGCACAAGGAAGGTGTCTTCCGATGCTGTACTTTATAGGCAGCTACGAATTCTTCTACGCTTATTCCATATGGTGTTTGTTCATTATGTACCTTGTCCCGATGTTGATCCTATCAGTGCTTTATGGTCATGTTGTAGCGACATTACGCAGACGCAACAATTCAACAACTATGCAACAGTCGACGGTTATCGATGCGGCCAATGTATATCTACTGAGAACCGCGATAGTCGTGACGTCAATGTTTGCAGTGACGATAGGGATCGAGCGAGTGTGTAGTGTTCTTGGGTACACTGGCGTTGCCAAGTATGTCCTGGGCACACCAGTACAGAAAGTGTCTATGCTGATCACGGCATTCAACTCTGTGGCGAATCCGTTCATCTATGGTTTCATGATGCCGTGGTTTCGACTGAGTATCAGAACGACGTTTCGTTGTCGGTGCAAGAGAAGGCGTGAAACAAACACAACATCGGTCAGTGTTACCGCCTCGGGAACCGGTATTTCATATATAGGAAATATGCATAGCAAATCAGTGATTGAGGGTGATTTGAAATCACCCCCAAACCATATATAACCATATAACGGTAATTATGTGATGTAAGCTAACTCTAGCATAAACTAAACACTTCTATCAGAACGGTGTATTACAATACAATATTCGTTTATTCAGACCCATAAATTGCACTTTACAAACAAACATGACTAAATCAGTAGCACTATCAAGTAATATACATATCGAGCAACCATTTATTTATTTGAAAATACAAAATGAGAAGTTTTGTGCAAATTGCATTAATTAGGTATATAACATGCTGACATGATATCGTCTAGTTCATGCTAAAGTGCGTTTTTAATACTGTCCAGGGAGACTCCTATTAAGATCAACTTTGATTGCTATCTTAGGAGCCACCCGGATGATGATAACATTTTACCTCGTACGTTTGATGTGGTAGCTAGAGATGGATCATTTTGTTTCAAATTTAACGGCGATGTAATGTTTATTTTGTGATGGTAAATGTTTTGATCCTTCAGGTGTCTTAAAGCCTATGCAGTAGTACTGGCTTGTTTAGTGGCTTCACCTAGCTAGCCTAGAAAGCAAGCGCGATAGTGTTATACCTTGCCAAAAGGATGTATTTGAGACAAGCAAGTAACGTTAAGCCACATGTTTAATCGGTCCAGCCACAAGCGCCCCCTGTCGCATCATTCCAGGACTTACAAAAACACCAGGGTATAGATCACTATAATATTAACTACGTTATACAACATCTCCTCTTTTCAGTAAGGATATGAAATGTCCCTGTAAATTGGAATCGAATGTTCATTTAAATGAAAGAGTTCTTTTTGCATTCAGACAGATGCGCAATCACATTTTAACATAAAATGTTCGAATTACACACAGATGTTCATTTCACATTATTCTAAGAGTCTGAGTGCAACTTAACACTCTTCTACATATGTTGTAGGTTTCCTGGTTGCTCTGCCAGACTTTCTAGACGCAGGTGGTTCTTGTACTGGCACCGACTGTTCCTGGTAACGTCCGATCACAGGAGGTTGTTCATGGTCGTCTACCACAAGCATGCCATCTGGCTGGAGCGAGGTTAACTGTGTTTCAGTCATGACATCTTGACCATTGTTTAATGTGGGTTGGCATAGATGTGGTAAGTCCAACCTGCGGATCATTCGCCGGTTACGTCGTACACGACTTCTCGGTGTCTCGATGAGTACAGATCGAGGATGCTGAAGATTGCGAACCACTTCACCTTGAGTCTTTAAGTCGGGGACCCACACTCGGTATCCGGGTGATAAGGTTTCGCCTTCCACGACTCTATGTCTGCGATTGTAGTTCTGAGCCATAGTCTCCCGATACTGTCTCTCCCTCTTTCGAACGATATTGAAGTCCAGTAGTTTCGGAGTTAACTCGTCTGGGTGAATTGGCACTCTGGTTTTCAACTTCCGCCCCATGTTCAGTTGTGCTGGAGAATGTCCATTGTGAAGGGGAGTGTTCCGGTATGTTAGGAGAGCGAGGTACTCATCATCACACTTATTCAGGATAGTTTTCATCGTTTGGACTGCACGTTCGACTTCACCGTTTGACTGAGGATATTTCGGGGATGATGTGACATGCTCGAATCCCCAGGATTTCGAAAAGTCTCTGAATTCCTCTGAATCGAACTGCGGCCCATTGTCCGAGAAGAGAATATCTGGTATTCCCTGACGACGGAAATTTTTTTTCAGTTTGGGTACTGTTTCTCCAGTGTTAACATTTGTTGACACAATGCAGATTTCGACATCTCGCGAATAGTAGTCAACAGTCAGTAGGTACATATGACTTTTGTGTGTGAAAAAGTCTGCACCAATTCTGGACCAAGGTCTGTGAGGGAATTCTGTTCCCTTCATGGGTTCAATGCGATCTTTGCGGTATTGTTCGCATATGGCACAGTTTTTTACCATCTTCTCGATATCTCGCGAAATCCCTGGCCACCACACGGATGATGCTGCGTTCCCACGAGTTTTCGTGATTCCCTGGTGGCAGTCGTGAAGATATCTAAGAATGTCAACTCTCAGACTAGGCGGCACAACGAGTCGTTGTCCATGGATCAAAAGTCCTTCATTGACTGACAGGTTGCCTCGTTCCTGCCAGTATTTCACGATAGGTTCTTGCATTTTCCGCTTGTCTTCTGGCCATCCATTTCGGACATAATGGAGGACGAGTTTTAACATGTCGTCTTTGTTGAGTTCTCGTCTGATTTCTTCGAGTCTATGGTCAGATGCAGGTAGATGCAGCATAACCGCATTGACGTAGCTGTCCACCTCCTGACGGAACTCCTCTGTCTGCTGGTCGCCAGTGTGTTTCATGGGAGCACGTGACAGTGCATCAGCAGTGTACAGGTGCTTTCCTGGAACATGGTCGATGCTGAACGTATACCTCATCAGGCGCATCCTGAAACGTTGAATACGTACAGGAAGTTCGTGCAGAAGCTTCGAGGAGAGTAGAGGAACGAGCGGTTTGTGGTCCGTCTCCACCTTGAATTGCATGCCGATGAGAAGGTCAGACCAGTGTTCGAGTGCCCATGTGGTTGCCAACGCCTCTTTTTCGATCTGAGCGTAACGACATTCGGTCTCGGTCATTGATCTACTTGCAAATGCAACGGGTCGCATCTCCCCCGAAGACTGTCGTTGTAGTAACACAGCTCCAAGACCGAAGCTGCTGACGTCCGCCGAGACAACTGTTTCTTTCTCGGTGCCATACATGGCAAGTACTCTTTCAGATGCCAGTTCCGATTTCAGGTCTTTGAAGGCTTGCTGCTGTGTCTGGCCCCATAGCCATGCATTCTTCTTCTTTAGCAGCTCTCTTAGCGGATGTGTCATCTCTGCTAAGTTCGGACAGAATTTCATGAGCTGATTTATCATTCCCAGAAATCGTCTGAGATCCACAACGTCTGTTGGCTCACCCATCTCAACGATCGCTTTCACTTTAGCTGGATCTTTGTGGATTCCGTGGTTATCTATGATCTGTCCGAGATACGATAGTTTGGTCTGTGACAAGACGCATTTCTCCAGATTGAGCATCAGACCACTCTTTGTCAGTCTGTCGAGAACAGCTTTCAGCCTCTGATCATGTTCGCGTTGGTCGCGTCCGACAAGTATGTCGTCCAGATGACAAACGACTCCGTTGAGCCCCGACAGTTCACGGTCCATACGCTTCTGGAAATACTCCGGGGCTGAGGATATCCCAAAAGGAAGTCGTCGGAACATGTATCTGCCGTATGGCGTTATGAAAGTTGTCAGCTTAGCACTCTCGTCACTGAGCATGATTTGTTTGCATCAAGTTTGGAGTAGACTGTCCCTTCTGCAATGCTGCCAAGTGTCGTTTCAACTTTCGGAATGATGTAGTGTTCTCGACGCACTGATTCATTCAGTTTCGTCAAGTCTACACATATTCTGATAGCACCTGAAGGTTTTGGAACTGCAACGATTGGAGCACACCAGTCGGTGGGGTCATTCACTGGTTCGATCACTCCACTATCTACCATTCGGTCCATCTCGTCTTTCACCTTTTTCATCAGCGGGAGAGGCACTCTCCTTGGTGTGGCAAGACAGAATAGTGTCGCGTTCTCTTTCAAGTGAATTGTGTGTTCCCCTTGTAGTTTCCCCAAACCGGAAAACAATTTCGGGTATTCGTTTACCACACTCTGCTTACTCACAGGTGGCGATAGATCAGCTACGTTGACAGCTTTGATACTGTATGTACCTGGGAGGTCATGTATGAGACCTAGTTTGCGTATTCCTGGTACTCCCAGTAGTAGCTTTGACGCACCCTTGACAATGTACACTTGTTCTGTGATTTGCGTTGTATCATGAACAAGTAACATTTTGACAAATCCCACAGTGTCGAGTTGTGTGTCTCCAGCTCCGATGAGAATTCTGTCAGTCTCTAACAATTCACCGAAGGACGGTTGATAAACTTGTTTTGGCATGATCGATACCTGGGCACCAGTATCAATACACCATTGAAGTTTCTCCTCGCCTGCGCATAGCTGTATATGCCACCCTGGATCACGATGTGCATCGTCACTAAGCTCATCAATTCCTCCAACGAACGTTGATGCAGTTGTCGGTGTTACGTCATCATGACCTGTGACCTCGTTGACGCGTCGCGCACTCCGACAAACGACTTGAAAATGTCCGGTTTTCTGGCATGACCGACATTTATTTTTGGCAGCTGGGCAGTTCTTTTTCCCATAGACGTGATGCGTATTGCAGTAACCACATCTCTTGTTTACTTTTGGAGTGTGTTTATCTCGCTGGTCGACAAACTGCGTTGTGCGTTTGGACACGTATCCTTGTTTACGCTTGACGTACTCGATGTTTGCGGTTTTCGACTCTCTCAGCTCGCGGTATGTAGCTTCCTTCAACGAGAGTATTTGGACGGCTTTGTCCAACGATAAGTCTGCGCCTGCATCATACAGTTTTAGTTTGGCGCTGTCTTCAGTGCACGCAAATGTTATTTTGTCTTTCACTGCCTGCTCGTGAAATTCAGGAGGAAACTTGCACTCATTTGCTCTCTCGCGCAGTGTTTACCCACGAATCAATTGTCTGTCCTGGTTCACGTTTCAAATGATACCAGTACTTTTCTCGCAACATTAACTGCGGGTCACGTTTCGTGAAATCCTTGGTCATATTTCGTAACAACAGTGTCATAATTGTTTTTGTTCTCTTCCGACAAAAACGTAAAATTTGTGAAAATTTCGATTCCGTTTTCACCAATATGTTCTCCTGGCTTGTCGGTTGACCCTGTGGCTTGGAAGTAGATCTGGAATCTCCTCTTCCATTTTCCCACGAGTGCGCTGGGTTGCCAGTCATCGTCACTTCTAAAGTGTCTGGTGGTTTGATGGATGCTCCCGCCATCTTGTCTTGTTGTCGAGTCGGCTGGCTGTGTTGTACTATTACGCAGGCTCTGCTTGTACTGGCTTCGCAACGTTCTCACATTTCTTCCGTACAATATACTCTTAGACAAACATTGTCTGCAGTATTTGGTGTACGTCCCAATTCTGTCACCATGTTATACCTTGCCAAAAGGATGTATTTGAGACAAGCAAGTAACGTTAAGCCACATGTTTAATCGGTCCAGCCGCACGCGCCCCCTGTCGCATCATTCCAGCACTTACAAAAACACCAGGGTATAGATCACTATAATAATATTAATTACGTTATACAACAGATAGTGTAGTGGATAGCACATCCACCTAACATGCCAGTGCTCTGAGTTCAAAACCCGGACGGGGCAGGCGTGCTATATTTGGCAAAGACCCGCTGAGGACGACGAGCACCATGAGGGAGACCACCCTTAGTGCCAGCATAGGAAGGTCGGTTTGGCAATAATGTTCTGAAAAGGATGGCTGGTTGAATAAGCCCTCACAAGAGCATAACATTGTAACTACAATGTATACAGACTAATCAGTTATTAGAACGCTGCCGAGCGCTGGAAACAACTAAAACTAAAACACTGCTGTTTAATCTTGATCCATCAACACGTGTCGTAAGTTTTGGATTTCTTTTTGGAAAGAATTGATTAATTTTAATGGATATTCCAAATTATAAAGTACACTTGCCTTTGAAGAATTGGCTCTACAGTTTAAAAACGAGCTCGACCGGTAAACTGCAGCTTCAGCTAGCGTCTTGCAGACTCGACCTATTTCGTCGTTTCAACATCCTTTTGGTCACTACGGCGCGCCTTACAAATAGTCTTCCGGTGGTTTATGCCTCCCTGTTGTACGGAATTAAGCTGTGCATAAATTCCTAGTAATTACTTATCCATGAAATGTAGTAATTATTATAAAATAAGTTATGTTTAATAAGTAAATCCTTAGAACTGCTTTAGTCTAGTAGCTTGGGATCTTATAATTAGATCTGAGATATAGGAAGTTCCCCTAGGTTTAGCTCATCTCCAACGATAGCTAGGCCGGACAAGATAAGCTTGTTTACTTGAGTAGATGGGAGATGAGTCGGTTAGCAGATAAGGTAATATGCAGAACAGCTAGTGACCAGGTAGCCAGGTAGCGAGCCCGACTCTAGCGCGCCATATTAAGAAATGCAGAAAATGCTCTGTCTAGTGAAAATGGCCAGTCACTAGGGAGAGAGGGACGTGGTCAGTATTTAAGGTGAAGATTAGTAATGAGAGGAGAGAGACTTGCGCGAGTTAACTTGCTACTTAGCCATCTAATTCTCCACGCTCTGGCGCCCACGGAAGCCAGGCCAGTTTGTTGTACTGTCTGATCTGTATCGTGTTAACTGCCTTTACTAAATTTCTTGAAACGAATCTGTACTGGATTGGATTGAATGGAACTTCTGCTTTATATACTCGGTGAGTGGTGATCTAGCTGCGTGCTATATCTGTATTCTACGTCTTCCTGTCATGACGTCATAATGCTGATCCTAAGTAGGTGTTATGATTGAGTGAAATGGCGACAACAGAATAATGATAATTGCGGGAGCAGGTTAGATCATCACTTACGACAAGGCATGCTAGGTGAAGTTACTTTGTATGAAGACGTCGTGCGACCAAATCAATATCGACATTGCTGCACACGAGTCGATTGCTCTTTGCCACCCTCTATTTCAGTCGGGGTAGACCACATCAATTTAGATTGCATATTAGCTCGATGCGGCAGCAATACAAGTAATGAGCTAGGTGTCAACGGCTATAACGATCTAGATAATCCACTCATAAAAACGAGTAAGCCAGCGTACACTTACTAATCTCTGACTCAATCCCGCCGCACAAAAATAGGGCCTCGTCAGGTAAGCCACAGCACATCTCACGGCCTAACACCAGGGCCTTGTCTTACAAGCCGCCTCACATCTCACGGTGTCACGCTTACATTTATGCGGGCGTTAAATTGTATCCGGGTGATGTTTATGTGCACATGTAAGGCATAATATTTGGCACCAGTAGATCACGTAGTGATACATAATATCCAGAAGTTAAATATGTTTTGTTTGTTGTCGTAATACGAGCGATATAGTTAGAGTAGCCTACATAATTATAATTTGCTGTTTCAGATTTGTGACCAAGTATAAGAGTAAGTCACGTGACGTGTGCGTGGAGATGGAACTGTTTTAAGACAGATATAATTTATGTCTGTGGGAAGCAAACATTTTATAATTTATGTATATACATAGATATATTTATAAATATATATATATATATATATAAACATACATAACGCCCGGATAAATGAAAGCGCGACAGTCGTAGCTGGTGCTAAATACATTCCCCTAGATACGCGCCTACGCACAGAAACGTCATCCGGATATTATTTAACGCCCGGAAAAATGTAAGCGCGACAGCGGCACGACACTGGGGCCTCGTTGTACAAGCCGCCTCACCTCTCATCGCCGCACTTACTCGTCTCGCTGTCTCGGATCTGGACATCGGAACACGGAGGGTGGGGGTGGGGGTGGGGGTGGGGGTGGGGGTGGGGGTGGGGGTGGGGGTGGGGGGTTCTGTTGGAAATTTTTCGCCGGGAATTCAGCGATTCGACCAGCACGTCTCAGCACGCCTCCCGTACGGTCGCTGTAGACATATAGGGGCTAGAATTTAAAAAAAATGTACCAATGCAAAAATCGTCGCACTTTGAAACGCTCTTAAACGCATACCATCACATTTTTGTTCAGAATTAATAGTTATGTGAATAGACATCCATAATCCGAGTTTGAGTAGGTATAATTACCTATATATTTGGGCTATAATTTAAGATTAATAGACCCTAGATCACAACCAAGTAGCCAAAAAAACAATGTCCACATCACTATTAAATGGCAGTGAAGTTTAAAAATATACGCGTGACCAGAATGTTAGTATCAGCTGTTCCTATCCGTAGAACAAACATTCGAGAATAACATCACAGCAAATCATGGTATTACTGACTATATTCTTTATGAAGTGCATGCTTATAGAATATCTCGAAAACGCTACGACATCCAACTTTGCAGTAGTTAGTCAAAAAGAAGGAATATGGTAATAAAAGTATTCAAGCGCTTATTGTGTCTACCAATAAACATAGGTCCGAAAACAAACACCCTTTTGGCTAGGTTGAGACGTAGATGCGCAAGAATGAATGTCAAAAAATGTTCCGTCATATTTACGAGGTGTTTACTACGACATCCATTTTCTCAAAAACTTGATTCCAGAGCTTAAAGAAAACATGATGCAGATAGACAATAACAATGGTGTCGCAAAAATTTAATTAAATCTACGTCATCATTGTAATTCTGGCCACAACGTTCTGCAGAAGGACTCTGTGTTTACTACGACATCGTGTCAAAATGTTTACTACGACATCCACCTATAATAAAGCGTTGTAATTCACTTTGTTCGGTTGTCACTTTTACCTAATTACATTCGGGTATCCAAACTTATGACGTTAGACATCCAAAAAGGATAGTTGGCTGTTGTTTATTTTATTGTTTATCTTTTCCTAGAAATTGTATGGTGACAGTATGCATTTTGTTGATAATTGAATTGAATTGAATGAACGTTTATTCAGAACATTGATAACAATATATATACAAGACAAGACAACCAAACAAGTTTAACTATAATACAAGTGAGAATATACAATGTTTGAAGGGGGTAAATACGAAGTCATTGACTTTTGTGTAAATTTACCCCTGACATATATTTATATATAATTATATACGTGTATGTATACACACATATACACACATATATACATACATATATACACATTCACATACATATGTACATGTATTTTGAGATATCAATATTATATTAATCGAATTTGCTATTCATCTAACCATCTAGCTACAATAATTGATAACATGTAATGGAATATGTGCATATTCAAAATTTAAAGTATGTGATAGGTACACATATTGTAGTTTCCTCAATGGCATGATTATATTTGTGTATGATTTTATTTAGATTTCCACAACCAGATATTTCTCAAATAAAAGGTTCTTGCATTTACGCTTAAATTCAGTAATAGTATTAGTAGTTTTTAAATGATCACATAGAGAATTCCATAATTGCACTCCCTTTACACAAAGAGACATTGATCGCATGGTAGAACAGATTCTCTGTCGTTCTAGGTCATGATTAGCTCGCATTGAGTATGATATTTCCCGTCTAGTAAACAAACACTGAATATTTGATGGCAAACAGCTGTAGTAAGCTTTGTACATAAATAATGATGTTTTCAGTTCTATGTTATCTGGAAATTTTTGAACATGTAATTGTTGGAAAAGTGAGTTTGTATGATCCAACCGTCTTGCACCAAATATAATGCGGATTACTTTTTTTTAATAAGAAAATACATTTAGTATTTGTTGGGTACGTGTTTCCCCATATCTCTGCACAGTAATTTAAATACGGCAAAAAGAGAGAACTGTATAGGATACGTCTACTATTTCTATCAAGTAGATGACTGCATCTATGCATTATAGCAGTCCTTTTTGAAAGCTTTGATTGTACGTATTTTATATGAGCTTTCCAATTTAGTAGACCATCAATAAACACACCAAAAAACTTGGTGATCCTTACTCTTTCGATAATAACATTTCGTATTTTTATATCGCCTTGTTGAGTTAAATTGGAACTACATTGAGTTAATATAACGTACTGATTGTTGTGAGAATATGTGACTGTTCAAAAATTACTATACAGAATCAAAATTGGCGTGGTATTTTCCGTGCACATGCACATTAAATCCAAGCTAACATGTCGATGTCGTAGTAAACTCAATATGTTTACTACGACAGTTTATGTTTCTAAAAGTAAATCTAAGATGACGAATGTGCATATTTAACTTCAAATAGGTGCCTACATCATAATAGTACCTGGACATGAGATAATGTACCAGTGCATTTTGTTATTTTATGTTTTTAATTACAGTTATGAGTACGCAAAACATGCCAGCAATATTGCTGGCTGGATGATAACAAAGAATATAAGTATAACAAATGTCATTGCAGCCACGCAGTATGGGTAGACACAATGCTACAAACTGCAATAAATGGCGTAATAAGCAAATAATTGGTCATAAAAAGAAGGAAGCTATGCGTGTTCATCGGTAGTATCTACCTCAGCACAAAAAGTATTGACAAAGGAAGAAGGCTCGGTAGAAGGTCCGTGAATCAATAGCACGTCATTTTTTAAATGGGCTACGCCAAAAATTATGGTTGTAACTATGGTGATGAAGTTCAAAGTTCACACATAAAGAACAGATCACGCTTCACGTAAGCCTGGTTGTTCATTATCGGCAGGTGATGGCCCACTATGTTACATAAGTTATGTTGTGGTCAGAGCTGAGTACAGTCATGCAACACCAACGACGTACACCTTTATAAAAAAGTGATATCGGAGATCAAACAGCTGGTTCAATACGTTACAGTGGTATACTACCTCACTGATTCCATCATCAGGCAGTTTCGGAACAAACACACTATTAACCTCACTGTTCGTCGCCAATTCTTGTTTGATGTCGCTGTCAAATGGAAAATTTCGAATCAGGTAGCGGAAAAGCATCCTGCGACGGAGTAGGGGGGACTGAGTAGGGGGGACTGCCAATGGAAATGCATGTTTGACATTTAAGTGGGGTCTCACCTTTCACAGCGCAGAAACCTTCAGTTAGTGGGACTTGACTAAACCAATTCAAAGATTACATACTTCATGGTAACCGTAGATGAGGTGGCAGAGGCCCAGTAGGAAATGGAAACCTCCAATGAAATGCAAATTCCTAGCATCACGCATCTACACAGAGTAATGCGGGACAGGTATTCACATGAGAGACATCTTGTCTCAAAGAATGTTGGTTCATAAACGGCAAGTAACACCCGGCATACTCTGGGTGGACAATGCACCCGACCACAACATTCTCACATCACGGAATGAAACAAACCAATATGACGCTGTTAAGCAGCTCCTTGGGCAGGTGGACGACACCACATCTGAAGAAGCAATCAATTGGTGAGTGTGTGACTGTTCTTTACGACAACAAGCCGTATAGTGGTCAGGAGAAAGACATCGATAATGATGACACAGAGTGCCTGACCTTCTTCGATCGTGGTCAGAGGAATAAAAAAATGACCAACAAAACCTGATGAGATTTTGGGTTGAAGAAGAAAACGTCTGTATGAACATATCTAAACTCAAGACGGGTCGATCTGGTCGTGTTTATCTTGTCAGCGAAACGGGTAAAAAGCTTCAAGATTTCCTAGATTTTTGCATTTGTTCACACTGGTCCGCCCTGGAAAAACTGTTTGCTAGAATATCCAGTACTATTTGTCATGTGTTATGCGGGTTATAAGTAATCCTAATTGAAAGTTATTGGCGATATACTAATTACCGAGCTGTAAAACTGATCCCATTGTGAAGAACTAGTTTTTTGAAGATGATATACCATGTGTTTACTACAACATCCGCTGTGGTTATTACGACATCCACTGTGGTTATTACGACATCCACTGTATTTATTACATCAACTGTGGTTATTACGACATCCACTGTGTTTATTACGACATCTACTGTGGTTATTACGACATCCACTGTGGTTATTACGACATCCACTGTGTTTATTACATTCACTGTGTTTATTACAACATCCAGTGATGTACTTTTTATGTAATCTATAACTGATCTGAGCGTTTTGAATAATGACATCATTACTTTATTTAGTGCAGGTGCAGACGTAATATATTATACACTATTGTAAAAGTAAGTTCAACGTTTGTGATGATGCCGTTACAATTTGCCTTTCCGTGCGCATTTATATCATAACGCATTATATATTCTGTTATAGCAACATATAAATTTATGTGTATGGGTTACCGTAATAAACGTTTGTTTAAAAATTGTAAGACAAGTGTTTACATATATCGACATAAAGTGAACATGATGTAAACATGTTTACTATGACATCTAGACAGGTCACCTAAATATGTACCACCATGTCCAGTATGTGAACGTAACGACGAGTGCCAGCGTCAGATGCAATGCAATCTCATTTGTAACAGACGAAACATCGAGTATAGCCCTAGGTGAAACTGAATACACTCCGTTGGTGATGTGTTGTCGCAAGAAAGCGTGTCATCATGTTTTCTATTAGCTGATAAGGACACATCTTACCTCTACATTTGAAAGCCGGTAACGCATAAGGTGGCTGGATCGGCTATTTTATGCTTCTTTTGAATTAATCATTTCTAATATAAGTTTTGAAGATAAGCTAACCTTTTCTCAGAGTTTGCCTCAGATACTAAGCAATACTCCGGACCAAAAAAAAAAGATTTTTTATGTTGTTTAGATATATTTAAATGTGTTTAAAGACAATTAAAAAGTATGTAAAAAATCACCCTAAAATTGCATTTTATTTCATTTTGAAACTCCCCAAAAGAAAAATTTGTATGGTTGTAAGTACAGACATGTTATTGACATTCATACGGGTTTTTTTTTGTAAACAAATGCATATTAAGTTTGATACAGCTTTATAAACATTTTGCTACAATGTTATAAGATGGCAAAAATCCGTACTGCATTTTTGGCTCGACCCTTCACCAAACATAAAACCATCCCGTGCAATTTTGGATAAACAAATCGAGTTCATATGCCAAGTTATGGCTTTGTAAGTATTGTAGTTTTTTTTATAAAGTTACAATAAGTAATACTTCCTGGTTGTTACCAATGATACAAGTGTCACCAGATGCTTGTTTTTTGCTCAGGAATGTGACTTTTTTTACTGGCATGTGGCTTATTTCAACACAATTTGACAGAGACTTCTATTACTGAGATTTCCCCCCAAGTTGTCTCATGATATTATATTGTGTTACGAAGGGTCATGTGTTGAACTTGTTGTGGTAGACAAGATTGATTGACACCTGCTGGGGTCAGTCACGTGTCATTGTAAATGGCGGCCGAGGTCGGGCATTATCGGAGAATAAACAAAACTACCGCCAGTATTTGGTGATTTGACAGTGTGATGCATTTAGGTAATTATAATACAACAGCGTATTAGCATGAGAATAACCAGACTATATGATATGCATTCATGGTGAACGAATTTATGTTTGAACTGGGCTGACGCACACTTGATTGTCACTATGGAAACATCGTCAATTTCCAAGAATCTGAAAAGGGACTTTCCACAGACACACTAAAAATAGTAGTTTTTAAAGGACTGATTTGTGACATATGGTGATAGTGCCTTGGTTTTTTAATAGTACACATGTTTATACTGACACCTACTAATGTTCTATGAAGAAAAAAGAAAAGAAATCAACTGACTTGATAGCCGGTGCAGCTACCTTAAATGTGTCCCAGTGTTACAATGTTGATATTTACCTCAATAATTCGTACAGTGGAACCTATACCGATTAAGGAGTTTATGTATATGTGAGTGCGTACGTGCGTGCGTGCTTGCGGAAGCAGTTACGTTCTTGTAATGCATAGCGTGAATCGGAGTTGGATTTGGAGAGGGATGTTGTAGGTAAGCATTGGAATGTGTGGGCGCGCGATCAGACAAGTACCCGGTATGTCCTGACGCACAGGCAACAACGCAACGACAACGTTCGAGTTTTTAAACTTTATTGTTCAACGCAGCGTGCGTGTACACAGTGCGTTGAATCGGTCGCATACACCGCATCCAGGACGTACGCTGAGCCGAGCGCAAACGTTTCTAAGCACACTTGTCTTGCCATCGGTGAGCGATCAATCGTTCCCGTCATTAACACAGAGCCGTGCATTTAGTATCCACATGGCGTATTTCTTGCGAGGCTCGTCTAGACAATGTCGTCCGGTTACTGTCGGTGTCAAGCGACGGGGGTAGTGTCTCATTTGCGCAAGAAAGCGAATGCGACGCCGACCGACAGCAGCATGACGGTCATTCGTGAGCCGTTGGATGCTGGGTCAACTGCAACAGAACCACCAACCAAAGGGTCCTAATTCAAACAACCCGACACAGAATTATGAATAGCAGCGAGTTATAATAAACATGATCCTATGACTCCACGGCTAACGTGCATGTGATTGCTGGAAGAACACATGAAAGACTACTCACCATTCGACAATTTATTCAGTCTGGTAATATATGCTTTTTTTTCTATAACATTATTATCACATGTGTCCTATGCCGTATTCACCCAGAAACACTTAAGTCATAACTTTAAACCGGTTTATGTACAATTATTCGCAATGCCACACGTCCTTTCTACAATTGTTCCAAGTTACACAATTGTTGTACACGTGAAGTTAAACCGCTTACGCGCTGTGTGAACGCACCACTAGTCTAAATAATGTATTAGCATCAGTATATTTTGATTAAAAAAACATGTTTAAAATATGAAGTGGTCATCGCTAACAATGTTTGCCCTCACTTCAGGACACAGCATGGCAAACAAAATAGGCGGTACAATGACGTAGGTATCTGGTGAATCTTTTGTATAAGTAATCCCGTATAATACAACAAATACATACAGTATTTAATGTAATTCAACCATGTATTTGCGTTTATGTGCGCATAGTTGTGCTCGTGTATTACGGTATATGCATGTTTTGTTGCTACTGAAATACACATTTTCAAAATGTGCATTACCGTATTTATTTGAATACTTTAAAGGCCATATCCTGGTGGGGAATTGCTACTAAATATAAAAATATGCATGTACATATGTGTTCTGCAATATGACAACCCAGAAGCCACACGTTTGCTGAAACATTTCTAAAATGGACATTAAATGGGACCTGTCCTGGCGCAGGCTTCGAAAAGTCTGTTTTCCGAAAATGCCGCGAGAGGCAGAATCGTGACGTCAGTTGTGGAAAACATTCCCGGGATCGCAAGCGTTCTCAGCGGCTGGATTTCTTTGGTGGATATTTGAACTGGTATACATTCATTCACATATAGAAATGGTGAACAAATGTGTTGTTGGAAACTGCAACAATTCGAATCTGACTGGCCATTCTGTGCACGAATTTCCCAAAGAGCCAGTTACTCGGCAGAAATGGAAACGTTTTGTTCAAAACAACAGGACCGACTGGACCCATGCTACGGCAACTAGTATTATTTGTGGTTCGCATTTCGTTGCGCCTGGCGACTTCGAAGGCTTCGTACAATGGAAGTTGGGTTTCAGGCGTAAGTTAGACGTAAATATATCTGCCACACTAACTGGCTAACATCAACATTGTCGATCTCGGCAATGTCATCCTCACTGTCACCGAAATATATATGATCAAACGTTTCGTGATTCGCGTCAAAATTGATATCGCTCTCTGAACTACTCAAGTAAGCCGCCATTTGTATCGAGTTGTTTACATGACACCGCGCGACTGCGCAGGGCCACAGGCGTGAAGCCGCTGCAGTAACTGACGGCGGAACCACGACTGACGTCACGTTTCAGCAACAAATGCAAACCCGGTATCGCTCGGGAGTTTCCGTAAAATGGCAAATTTATAGGCTCTTTTTATGTCGTAGGCTCATATACCATATTTAAACATTTTGGCAATATCATCATTTGAAAGGGCATAAACCATTTGTTATTAAGGAAAAGAGCACATTTTATTCCAGGATATGGCCTTTAACATTATTTTCTCAAAGTGTAATGGTAACCAGTTACTGCCACGAACCTGCAGACGACTTGCTCGCCTCCTCGCCGGGACTATCGTCTTCGTTGTCTTCCTTGTCGGTGGGGGTTTCTTCCTTGCTGGTAGTTGCGCTGTCGGTCGTAGTCGGGCTGTCGGTCTTAATTACGCTGTCTTCTTTGCCGCCAAGGTCTTCCTTGATCTCAGGTTTAACAAACACAGCCTTCTGCTCGGCGCTGAGAGCATTAAACTGTTCGGGTGACCTCACCGCATTTTGATAGTCCGTTAGTGACGTCAGTTGTTCAACACTCAGCACCTAATAATGATATAGCTTATTTTAGACAAAACTTACATACATACTTGACTTAAATGCCTATACATACATAATAAATTTTATATAAATTGATACAAAGAATGACATCGCAAGGCCAGATTTCATAAAAACATTAATGAAAAAGAAAACAAACAACTGTTTATTTTTAGAATAAATGTTTGTTTACCACCTTTCAGTGTTTAAATGATATGCTCTGAGGAGTTTTCAGAATCATTTCGGTTCTTTCGTCAGTCTTAGTATGAGCTGGTGTCATGTGACAATTTGTGTGTGACATATGCAATTCGACCATTAACCTCTCGAATTATTGAATTTAATTAAACTATACAAATAACACATTCTGTATTGTGACAAATTTATGTACGTAGTCCATCGGATAGATGCAGGGAAATGATCGAATTGTGAACTTTTTGATAAAATTAAGACACTTTACTCATCTGTTCTAATCACCAAGGGAACCATTTTAAAGACTCGACGCATTCCAGATTTGGTTGCATCCAGAAATGGCGGCCATTTTTAAAAATGGCCGCCAAATTAAGTTTCTTCATATCATAATAACTGCGTTACATAAAGCAATATTTGTGTCTAGACGTATGCCTTAATAATCAACAATTTCATATGTGTTACTTTTGGACTTCTCCGACATTCACATCCGCCATTTTAAAATATGGCTGTCATCAATATAAATGTAACGATATCGTAATAACTATGTTACATAGTGCCGCATAGTTTACGGTTTTGAATAGCTTGGAGCATAGCGATTTCAAAACATAACGTCTTACCTTCATCGGCATGCCTATATCATTGGCATGCAAATTGCTTCCGGACTCGGTTACATTCATTGTTTTGAAAATATGGCAAGTTATCTTTCCGAGTGCTATGTTGCTCTGAACGGAACTTTCGACATCTTCACAACGTCTTCATCAGGGTTGGTCTATCTGAGACATCAGACCAACACTGATGAAGACATCGTGAAGACGTCGAAAGCTCCGTGTAGAGCAACATAGGTCTCGGAAAGGTAATTTGCCATATTTTCAAAACTATGCTTATATTACTTAAATGCCTATACATACATGCATACATACCGCCCCTATAACCAGAGGGCACATTGCAGCTTTACTAAAAACAGTGTAGGTTAGATATAAGAAAGTACTCATTCTCTCAGAGGACGATAAATGCCTGAAACAAATTATCTGATGATTGTGTTAATGCTAGCAGTGTGAATATGTTCAAAAATAAAATTGACAGCTATCGAGGGCGGGTTATACGTAGGTGGACAATTGTTGGACTCTCAATAAGCCAAAGGCTTCCTTGTCCACATGCAGTCTGGAGCTTATAGCTCTGGACAGTAACGTTGTTAAATCCGACATTTCAAAGCACGTTATTCCCATATCCCAACAACTACATAACACAGAGCCACAAACTTGATGTCGAAATGGATGTTTTCTAGATGCAATGATTTTAAATACATTACTTTTGACCTTCACTGACTTAAACAAATATATCCACTATTTTGAAAGATGGCGACAGACAAAGTCTGTTATTCCCGTATCTTACTATCTACATATCCTTGAACCTTCAAGCTGGTGTGATATATATATATATATATATATACAGTTCAAGTCAATATAATTTCAATAAATTACAATAGTAGTATATCAAAGCATAGTGTAATACAGTTGTATGTACAAAACACTTGCCCGGACCATGCGATCTCGGAAACAGTTGCGGTCCATCTGTGAATGGTGGATGGAGAACAGAGCAAAGTAATGCTTGTTTTCGAGAGCAAACGGACTTTCTTGTGACTTGATTAAGGAAGTCCAGATATGGAATGACTATTGCCACCTAATAATACTACTTCGTTGTTGTCTGGTGGTTTGGTCGTTGAGTTAGACGTCCACAGTAGCGAGGCATACGCAACTCAATTCCAAGTGTCTTTGCAATCTTGTTAGTCTGCACGATTATGTCTTCCTTAAAGTGTTCTTCAGCTTCTCTTCTGTGAGTTGCCCCTTGCCCCCCCCACGGACGTCCATGGTCTACTTGAATAAAAGAAAACGGAAGTTGTTTAAATTGTGATAATAGTCCAGCTAGGACAGTGTACACACGACGAGACAGACACCAGAATGCTGTTGCATGCTGCAGGTGGTGTCACAGACAGAAGACAAAAGAGTTGGCACTGATGTTGTCGTGTTAGCCGTCAGCTTCGCTCGCAGACTTGGCAGTGAAAGTCTTGTGGTAACGATCGGCACAATGAAATCATACATCGATACAACTGCTACTGCACACGAGCTTGGTCTTAACAAGTGCAAGACAATGCCTGTCTTCCATGCACTGACTGGGTGTGATACAACATCGTGTTTCGTTGAAAGAGGCAAACGCACGATTGGGCATCATGGAATGCTTTCAGTGCTGTGACGCCTGCGCTGCTCGTGCAGACAGTCCCTCGAAAGATATCCTGAGAGAAGTTCTTCCAACCATCGAGAGGTACGTTACTGTACTGTACGATCGGGGCATGCATGCAGTTCTGAGGTCCACGTGAACCGGGGCAGACAGACCCTCTTCACACAGAAAGGAAAGGGAATCAAAAAGATTCCACCAACACAGGATGCCCACATGCAACACCTGCTGTAAGTGCATGGGCTACCAGGCTCGTCACGTCTAGAGCTAGACCCTGCTGAAAGCACCACACCTGCCCAGTCCAGTACACGTCGGCTAGACTCGAAAAGAGAACGTGTCTGAATGGGAGGTGCAGTTGATGACACTGCCACCTGCAGGCACACCTTGCTGTGCTGTGCGATATTCAAATGTGGCTGCACGAAAGGCTGCAGAGGACAGTGCTGGTGTTTCAAAGCCAACCTGCGCTGCACAATGTTTTGCCAATGCGGTGGATATGTCAGTGAGATGTGTAAAATGTTTGGAAATCGTTCCTGTAGATTTAGTTTTAGAGAATATCTAAGTGACACCCTTAACATCGTCGCATTTCAAAACACGTTTTGACACCAACTTCAAGGATATGTATATATTAATACACGGGAATAACAGGCTTTGTCTTTCAAAATGGCAGATATATTTTAAAGTCAATAAAGATCAAAGTAATTTATTTGAAATCATCGCATCTAAAGTACATACATTTTGACATAAACTGTGTGGCTGTATGTTATATGTAGTTCTTGAGATGTGGGAATAATATGCTTTGACTGGCGCCATTTTTTTAAATGGCGGATATAGGCATGTTGATGAAGGTAGTTATATTTTTTGAAATGGCTATCCTCCAAGCTATTACAAACATAAACTATACGATACCGATTAAGTATCTTAAAGTTTAAACACTGCATTGTCATCAATAAAATACTATTCACTAATTTTTATTCTTTACACATTTAGTCAGTTTAATAATTATAGTGTTTTGCCAGCATCAGAAGTTGAACGACTCCACGATTACGCAAAAAATATTCATGCCATTCGAGAGATGACAAGAAAATCTGTCGCCAAACTGACAATCTATGACAACACTGGACGTGTTATCTGCAATGAAGTCAAACCGAACGCACTTCAACTGGCAGTTCAGCGACCCTGCCATGGAAGAGTTGCCAGCAATTGTTGGAAGACCGTCACGACTTGCAGACCCTATTACAACCAATGAGGGCAAGCGATCGATTGGCAAACCAATAGCGGCCGAGCCAGCGGGCATGACGACCTACCAGCCGAACATTTGACGTGCACTGGCCTGCTAACACAAATGACGCCAACATCATGAACGTTGCACTGGAACACGAAGAACCGCTCAAACTAGGCAAATGTGTTCATATTGCTCCAGAAGCCGGGCAAAGCGATAGGTCCATTGATGAATGTGCATCTGATAGTTTTACTATCTGCACTCCGAACAGTCACTCATCGTTCTGTCGTGGATTGCACCGAAAGTTGACAGTTTCTAGTAGCCCTTGCAATCGAGATTCCGACATGGACATAGCACGATTATGTTCGAAAGTGCAGTGCCAGCATGTACCGGTTGAATTTCTCGACATCGATCTGAATCGTGCCTTTGACTCCTCCATCGCAACAAGCTGCTGGGCGTACTTCGATGAATCAGAACTGTGGATGATCTGATTTCTTCTCACGGCCACTTCGCTCAAAGTGTCTGCAAACAGGTGACTGTCAAGCGTTTGTAACTACGATTGGCACTCCACAGTGTTGTTCAGTTTAATTGGAAGCAGCACTTCTCGACTGATGATCACGCCTTCTGACGTGGCACATCAGCCAGTGCCATCGTATTGCTGGGTTTTGAGTACACGCAAAACACTGATTTTATTATCTCGTCACATTCGTTTCTGGGCAAGATCATGCTTGGTGGAGTGGTCGTTGATGATCAACGTGACAAAAACTTAATGCACAGGTGTTAGTCAACACGCGAACCGAGCTAGGGCCGTTTTCATGACGCCTACGTGACAAATTTGCGCAAGAAGCAAATTTGGGAAGGTATTGCCACTAAAGTAAGTTATCGCGGAAACGAGATACGAACAGTAGCTGAACTTAAAATGAAGTGGGCGGAGATGAAGAGCGCCAGCCTCCGCATCATCTCCGCTCGAAAGCAGGAGGCGGAAAAAGAATAAGGAGCCGTGTTTTGTGAGCCTAGTATTGGATATACTAGGCGTTGACACAGCCCTCGTTGAAGACATCGTGGGTAGGTAGATGGACCGGTCAGGACCCTTGTTCAATCAATGCGAATATAATATAATATTTCCGTTGGTCAGCAAGTGATTGCTGTATTTTTATTAGTATGTGTATGACCACTCTATGTTACCGATAAACATCACTTGTTTAGCATATATCAAATAATATGTTTATATAAGTGTCTATATACTTGCGGGACTTCCAGTGTATACAAATGCAGTTAGTTATAAAGACAACGGTCTAAAAACAGTCCAACACAGATTAACACAACATTGTTTATTAATGTACCAATAGTTTTTTTTATGAACGTTCAATACATGAATTACTAATTCAAACCTGTTTTCATCAGAAGTCAATGGTTTCATCTTCTTATCCAAAACCACAAGTGAACACAGATTCACAGCTTGATGAATGAAAGGTTTACAACCATACCTATCTCAGTTACACACCCGCTGTGGTTTTACAACCCTTGATTGGGGTTCCTGCTGATGTGTCAAGTATCTGACATTCAGATATGAAACATACTGTTGAGTTTAATGCGCCTAAGCTAATTTGTTGATTGATTGTATCTTGGAACCGTGTATTAGGCCAACTTAACTGAAAGTATCATGGATATTCAACTACATAAGCCAGCACGATATCAATACCTAAGACTAGCAGATAGGCATTTCTGAAATCCATTTCTGACACCGGCAAAGAGTCAATAGCATGTCATTTTTGAAAATGATTGATGTAGGACCCTACTTGTATATCAATTAAACCATGCTTCGTATGTGAACATGCATATAGTTGTTCATATTTGTTGTACAGGTGGAGTTGATTCAGCAGACACTGGTCTGCTTGAAGAGATTCTGCTGGTGAAGCGTAATGGACAAGGTGGATATAGTACTTATTGCTGTGTAAACATAATGAATAATTTATTCATTCTGCAAAATATTTTAAAGGTAACCATTCTGGCGGTCGCAAGTACAGATGACAAAACATGTAACATGTTAAGCTGCAAAAAAGAGCCATTCAATATTTAATACACAATGTGGAAGGCATAATTGATTTACAAAAAAATTACGTGTCCAGTGTCATCACCAAGTGTAATGTATGTATTTCTCCAAACACATGTATCAAGTTCGTCCAAATTAATTTTGTTCTACTGGTAAAGTTCGCTTAATTACTTTATAAAAAGACAAGAGTTGCTGACTAACTTTTACCAGTCTTTGCACTAGGGCACATCTGATAACTAACAAATGTTTTATTGAAACATAATCAGATATTCAATTAACATATAAATTTAGTTTAATTCTTACAATTTCCACTGTGTGCTTTGCATGATTTCAGTCAGTCAAACTGAATTCGTAGTTTCTATGTAAATGCACAGATAAGTTATTGATATTTAGAAGCCGAGGAGCGGAGAGCACAACGTGACACTTTGTCACTGTTATTACTGACAGGCCCGTACAGCCAAGACGAGCCACTACCCATTGGACAGTTCAACAATCCCAATATCGCCACGGTCGTGTCAACCCCGGTCGACATGAGGGATGCTTGCGAGACAACGGTGGTGTCGACACTGATACCCCAGCGATGTGTTACCCAGCAGACTGAAAGCATACACAGTGACACACCAAGCCACCCTCACCTGAAAACACAAAAGAGGCGCCGAGTAGACGACCACTACCGCCATCTGGTTGCGGAGGAGAGCGAGAAGATGCAGTTGGAAGTGGCAAAACTACAACTAGTGAAATTGGTGTACTGCCTAGAGGGACTGACACTATACTGTGCGGGTTAAACGTTGAATCAGACGACTGAACAATGTTCTGTTTGCAGAGTGGCATTATTAAACAACACTAACCATCATGTTGCAACTTAGTTTGTAGCTAGAACATATGTGTTTATCACAGATTATGTTAAAATGACATTTCCTTATTAAACTGAATATTGATGTTATTGTTATTAACCAGTATTAACTTCTTAAAAGAATGCTTTATTTTCAGATGCATTATATACAGACCCTGTGGTTACTACCATTAGTTATTAGCTTAGCAACTGTTTTATTACCTTAGTGCCAAAAGAGGTGGATGACATTTCAACAAAATGTAAATTTTCTTAGACTTTACTTAATAATTAAAATAAATACTTTAATAACACTTATAACGATTTGATAAATACTAGTACCCGCTGAAGTATCGTTGCACCAATCTGTCACGTGTTGGTCTGTCTGATAGAGACGGGTCGCCTCCATTGTTGTTGCCGTCATCATTGTTGTCATCTGCTGGGTCTTCAGCAGCACCATCGGGCACTGGCAGTCTCAGCTTGACAGCAATGTTGTGCAACACAATGCATGCCATGATAATCTGTCATGTATGTCTTGCGAGGCTCATACCTAACAGAATATGCAGTGTGACACACATAGTTGAATAAAATCAAAAGATGTTTCAGATTGCTTCTAGTCAGTTTTAATTCATAAGTTCTAAAGGAAGGTGTGGCAAGCCTCTGTATGTACTCGGTAAAAGATTGTCTTGTCGAATGAGACCTCATAAGACCACAACATTGCAAGCACAATACATACAGACTAGTAAGTAAATAAAACGTTGCCGAGCGCTGGAAACAACTACAACACTTGCATAATATTCGTTAATCTTGAAAAATTAAACATAACAAATATTGAAATGCTGGATCACAATTTAGTGCATATATATATATATACACTGTATATCATACCAAGTTTAGTTTAAACTTTTAATACCATATTCCCATACATTACAGATGGTATAATAAAATATCACGCTGTTAAATAAACTTACCTTAGACCTGTGTGCAGCAATGCCAGCGTTTTTTAGGATTCCGTTGCAACGTACGATTACGCAACGGGTAGCTGATTGCGAGTCATTGTAGTGTTGTTGGCTTGGGTGTGTAATGTGGATGAAAGGAGTTAGCAGCCAGTCTTGCAGCATGTAGCCGCTGTCTCCCAGGATGTCTCAAACAGTGTATACACGAGACACTCTCTCATGATACGTGCGACGTGAACTGACCCGGGCCACTTCACAACACAGTTCATGATGTTAGCGTCGGCGTCGCAGATCAGCTGAACATTTACTGAATGGTCGTTCTTTCGATTCACATATTCGTGCTCGTTCACGGTCGGCGTAACGATATTCACATGTATGTAGTCAACACAACCAATGACGTTAGGAAAGTTCGCTACAGCACGAAACGCGACTTTCATGGCTTCCGTCTCGCGTTAATTGTTCATTCTGTTTCTGTTCAATAAATCAGCAAATCCCAGCGGGATATCGCGCCAATGATGTTGGTTGCTCTATGAGAATTGCGCACGGCCTAGCAATTCCTTAAATTGTGGGGCGTCATTTGCATTAACTAATGACACTTCTAGGGTATTCCATACAGTTAAAGTGCGGGGGAAAACGAGTTTCTATATTCTTCAGTGTTGGCTCCGATGTGTTTATGTTTGTAAGGGTGATATGAGCGTGTGCGTCTGTCTGCAGTTACTAAACTGTTTCTGGACGGCACAGCGATTTGATTGTACGTGGACAATTTTGAACATGAGTAATACTCGGAGGTTCCTCCTCCTCTCCTCGAGACTTGACCAACATAAATCTTTTATCATATTTGTTACGCGGCTATTGTAATTGCAGTCGCCTTTTATGAAGCGGGCTGCTCTTCTTTGTATTTTCTCCAGTGTGTTTATATCTTTTTTTTGTGGATCCCATACTGTGCAGCCGTATTCTAGAATGGGGCGAAGAAGGGTAATATCAGCTCTTTCTTTTAGGACCTGCGGACACGATTTCAGATTTCTCCTTAAGAATTATAAAGTGGCATTGATTTTGTTGCAAGTTTGGGAGATATGTGTTGACCAGGATAGGTTGTCTGTGACGTACCATTACCCCAACATAACCTATTCATGGAAGAGAACGTATCTCGATACAAGACGAGCGAATGCTGCAGCCACTCTGTGGGCGGTTCTAGACACTGTAGCTTTGCTTATTCCAAACAAATCACCAACAGCAAACTGAAAACTGCCACACGCAAAGAATCGTAAGGCGATAAGAATTTGGAGCGTTGTTGTCAGCGAGCCCTTTCGTGCAGAAATCGACACCCTGTCACCGACCAAAAAAGGTACCTCGGAAACAATTCAGCATCATTGAACATTTCGAAGGCGTGTGATCTATCCCTAAACACTCGTTCCCTTCGTAGTCCTCTTCTTGCTGCGTCATTCAGTCGATGCACTTGTCGTAAAGCCGCCATTTTGAAAAGCATCTAAGAAATACTTAGTAGATTTATGCCACGGCCGGGAGTAGAAGCCGTAGGCGCCCACTGCGTAATCTAAGTAGTTGCCATGAAACGTGTAATTTCATGACAACCTTCTTAGCGCTAATTAAGTAAGCTTTCGTAGCTGCTGCGTAGGCGACTTGAAACCGGCCCCTGCGGAAGAATGGAAAACTACATGCAAGCTAGGATCGTGCCTCGATTAAGTCAACCATGCCGTTCGCTTGTAATATATTTGAGTTGTTGAAGCCACACGCCTTGTTCATTTAAAACAACGCTAGGCCTACATAGCAATAAACTGTTTGAATCTGATCAAGTTCTAGATCAGCTCCTGACTATAATTTATTTTTATACATCACTGATTGGTAGAAGAGAGGCCATGCAATGGTCGAAGGAAAGGACTGAACATAGAAAGAAGTGAGTGGACCTCAACTCCCCTGCAAAGATACACTTGCAATGATCCAAAGTTAGTGTATTAATATATAAATAACACATGTAAAATGTACATTTAATAAACAGCCAATAGGGACTATGTCAATGTAATGAAATTAACACCTTTTGGTAAAGTTAATTAATTTTAATTAACATAACATTTTGGAAAATATTAATTAACTAAAACAATTTGGTTAATTAAACAAATTAATCCATGCCTTGTAATAATCCGGCGGCATCAGCTTCATGTGAGTGGGGGGAATCTCGACGAGCAAACTTATCGGAATGTTCTTCAACACGTCCTCGGAAGTTAACACTGAAAACCAAAACCAGTTATGCACACACAGACGGTAGGCCCTACCAGGTACTTATTCCATCCAGAATCCTTTAGTACTGTGTTCACTGAGTGCTTTGAGAAGCTTAACAACAAATTGTTATTTAAAATGTTTTGATGATGACCACATCAAACATATAAGGTACATAATTAAAATTGTCCTCAATCCACATTTAAAGCAGTTCAGTTTATTCTTGTCTGTTTAAAAAATATACTGAGTATATTTCTTCTTAACCTTTTGGATTCAAACTTCTTGCAAGCAGCCGATCTGTCATGGGTGGTAATTAATAATAATATAGGGGTAGCCCATGACATTTTTTTATGGAAAAAGGTGTTTCTAAATGGCTATAATTCCAACGAATCATTTTCCAAACAGGCCATATTTACCTGGGAATAAATATAAAGACGACTCAAGTCGGTCAGTTAATTGTAATTTAATTTATTAACTCTTTGCTTTAATTGTAAGTAGCAGGTTTTTGTTTTATTATTTTGACTAGCAAACTAAAAAGGTTTTGATGGAACTGCCATTTTGAAAAGAGTGTATATCACTGCATTTGAAAACCACATGGACTAGAAATTAAATTATTGAAATTATCAAATATATTGGATGTCTATGTAGAGTATACTTCCAGGGAAATCATGTCCCAAATAGGTGTATAACTTAAATGAATTAATCCTCTAAAAGGACTTTTTCCCTTGAAACTACATATATTGATCAACACCAAAATGTTTCCAGGGTCCCAGGAATGTAACTGGATTTCACCCTACACTGACCCTATGCATCAACATTAATGCCAGCTATTGGACAAGACTACATCAGACCGACATGTTATGACCTTCCTGCTCGTACCGACTGATGCACCAATCTGCCTAAGGGTTGTAACAGTCCAGTTGCTTGGGTTACTGCCAAATGCATCCAACGCCTTCTGGGCGATGCAACGAAGACGGCTCTCGTCACATGTGGGTATCGAGCCCCAAGTGACTGTCGACTCTCTGAAACATTACAGCAACATACATTTGTTGCATGTGGGCCAATGTCTCAAAAAGTGTACAAATGGGATTTTGCAGATCCAAAAATAAATGATTTTCCTTGATTTCCATCGCGTGTCCAGCATCATCAACAAACAATTACTACACTTCATACAATTTGAGCATTTTAAACTACCCGAGGGTACATGTAAACGATTTTTTTTAAATCATCTAGTATACATGCCATTTAATAAGAATCAAGAGGTATAAGATAGCATTTGACATGGAAACATTTTATTTCCCTCATGGATACTTTGGTGATTATTATAGCACCGTGTTGTTTCTTAGAAAGGCCTATTTTCAATTACTGCAGCTCTTTCAGAAACATGTTTGGAAGTATCACTGAAACATAATCAGTAACAATGATAAGTTATCTCTGGCTATGGTAACTGTATATGTGTCCGCGGATTGGAATTAAGCGAGGTGTGAGCTAATGAATGAACATGCATTGATGATGCTGGACATGCAATATAGCTATTGTTAGATAGTGCCATTATTCGTCATCGAAAACAAGTAAAATGTTTAAGAAAACGTATTAAAACATGATGTGGTATGCAACTGTACACAGGTATGGAGTTTGTATTGTTTTTTATATATATTATTTTGCTTCCTTAATTGGTTCTTCATTTCATAATTACGTATGTTGTTTAATAATCTGATCCACATGTTTGACGGTTAGCCAATGTACACAAATCTACTGTATCGATACTATTTCTAAGACATTAACATTTTGCCAGTAACCAGCAAATGACCATGTCACGACATTTTGTTTGCAAACATTCAATTTATTACAAAACTATGTATGAATAGAATAGGAGATATATTTTGGTTAATTTGGCATGTCCAGCATCATCAAGCAGCCTAGACATCTGGGGTGTCGCATGCCAGTTTACTTACATATCAACTTCATTATCTTTGCTTACTGGTGTGTCCATATATCACTTAAAAGAATAACATCTCTGTAAACCCTATTGCGTTTTTTATTTTATTCACTTTCGTTTCTGGAGCAATTTAATCTAAACTGAGTAACATCGGTCCATTGCTCACAAAATATGTCGTCTAAGAGTCGGAAAAACTTGCTTGGAGGTGTCAGCTTCTGATGCATTGACCATCTTAATTCCTCTGGATGTAGGAATATATGTCCTCTGAGCGGTGTTTTTCAGTTTTTGCTATGATGACGCTGGACACGCCACCATTTCCGTTTGTCTTCCTTTGACCGAGAAACTTCATGACTATTGGTAGTGCCATTGAGGGAGTTAACGCAGGGGAGTAGCTGGTAGGCATGAAATAATTAAAACAGTGTACGTTTTCTAGGTTTGTTTACTTTGGTGTTTATAAAACATTGACCAATCATTATATTAACCACACAAAATCAACAAATAATACTCCAAAATAGGCCATACTTGACTGCTAACAACTGGTGACGATGGATACTTTGCGATGACGCTGGACACAGGTTGGGCAGAACTGATTCAAAGGACACTTTTTTTCCTTACTATTGAATAAATATAATTATGTGGATGCATTTTTGAAGGGATCTAGGCATGCCTGTGCGACTTTTCCGATTTTATCTGAAGCTGTTAGAGATGTAATTATATATGCATATATCAGTGTGAATCTTGACTTTGTGGATCCGTTCACATTGAGTTGTCACAAGTGTCACATGCTCACGTAATATAATCACGTCCTCAGTGATGGGTTTGTAGGTAGAACGACCTTGTCAGGCACTCCTCAAGCACTTGTGGATCCGCTTTATGTAGGCCCTACTTGCCATCTGGCAGGACAATGTCCATTTGTTGCTACTCGGCAACGTTACCGTGGTTGTTTCTAAATTGTTAAAGTGGTCATCTATTTAAACTCTTCTTGATACGCATGTTTACACAACGCGTCCGGACTTGTTAGCATATCAGCCAGTCTGTTGAATCTTAGTTTCAAAGGAATATTTTGTTGTACGTTACATAAGCAGATGTTATTGCTTCTGAAACGTACAATAACACCAGGGTTCGGTATTAGCTGACAAAACAACCAGGATATGATTTTAGTATTTGGTTTTCGCTCGCACAATTTAGCATGCAAGTATTGAAGATAAAATGTATTTTCCTTCTTCAATTGCTTTTTCTTATCAATATTCACCGCAAAACTACTTTCTGACAGGAAATGTATCCATTCTAACTGCAGACGGCCGTTGTGTTTTGTCCTGCGAGATGCTGCTTGTGGCAGTCCAGTTGCAACGCCTTAACGATGATGCTCCCTTTCCTATGACTTCTTATCAAGTGAAGTCCGAAGGACAGTGCCTGGTTTGTCTTGACTGGAATGGCTTACAATGCTAATAAAAGTGTTACATGCAAGGGCAGGATGGGCCTGTTTCATTTCATGCTTTTAAGGACTCGGTGCGTCATTCATCAGAATAACGTCGGTACGGCGTAAGCATACTAGCGTTTGGTGGAACGTTCATCGTGGAAGTTATATCATTAAACACATATCCTGCTCCTTCTACCAGATTGCAAGTATTGCAACATAACTGTTTCTCCAAGGCCTATGCATGTTGTTGCAGTTCCTCACTCTCCTTCCCCAAAGCAGTGACTTGCGTGTGGCTACAGATGACTTCATTGTTCCTGGGAATGTGCAGCAGATGGTGTAATAACACAATTTGTTGCGACGGCTCATAATCCTTGTGGCACTTGTGGATGTATTTCTAGTACATTTTTATTTATAATTACATTTCACATGACGATATAACGAATGCAACATGCAACATGTAAGTACTTATAGCATACATTATGAAGGGTAAGCTGCATAACATAAATTCCTTGATGTTACGGCCAATAAATGCATTAGCGTCGCAATGTGGAGAATATTCGGGGATGAAGCTCACCAAAAAAAAACCTCCGATTGCACCCGCTTGAGGCTTACCAAAAACGTAAAAATTGCCCCCTTTGAAAATAAAATATCCTGTTGCACCTCCTTTGAGGGTCTCCAAAACTCTCCAGTTGCATCCAGAAACAACCAACTGTACCCCCTAGGCTCGCCAAAAAACCTTCAATTCCACCCCTCCCCTTGAATTGACGCCTTGACACGCAATAAAAAAACAAAATGCACCCTTTCCCGAAATATATGGGGCTAATCCCCCACAAAAATATTGGGGGCTCGCTCCCAATCGTCCCCCGGGTTCCGTTGCCTTAGAAATAGTATGTTGTAGTTTTGTAATGTAAATGTAATGACTACATGTTACAGTTATTAGTAATACTGCATGCAGGAACACGCCTTCCCAAAACTGCGTATCCAGCATCATCACGTGTCCAGCTTCTGTATTTCTCCAAACATATCTATCAAGTTCGCCCAAACTGTGTTCTACTGGTATGCTAGCTTTCTTATCTTCTTTTCTAAATGTAAACTGCGAGCTCTTACATAAATTAAATTAGGCATAAATACGTTAGCGTTTTGCCAGTAATCAGCGAATGAATATGTCACCAAATTTTGTTTGCAAACATTCAATTTCTTACAAAAATATGTATGAATAGAATAGGAGATATATTTTGGTTAATTTGGCGTGTCCAGCATCATCAAGCAGCCTAGACATCTGGGGTGTCGCATGCCTGTTTACTTACATATCAACTTCATTATTTTTGCTTACTGATGTGTCAATATATCACTTAAAAGAATAATATCTATGTAAATATGGTTGCGTTTTTTTATTTTATTGACGTTCGTTTCTGGAACAATTTAATCTAAACTGAGTAAACATCGGTCCATTGCTCGCAAAATATGTCATCAGCTTCTCATGCATGGACCATCTTAATTCCTCTGGATCTAGGAATATATGTGCTCTGAGCGGTATTTTTCAGTTTTTGTTATGATGACGCTGGACACGCTATGACGCTGGTTATGCCACCATTTCGTTTTCTTCCTTTGACCGAGAAATATCGTGACTATCGGTAGTGCCATCGAGGGAGTTAAAGCAGGGGAGTAGCTGGTAGGCATGAAATAATTAAAAAGTTTTCTAGGTTTTTGTAGGTAGCCTTTTCCGTCGAAGATGTAGGGCATGCACTTAAAACGCCACCCTACATTTTATAACTTTAACGTGCTATATTTTCCTCAAATTTAGTATCATTTTTTTAAGGATTCCTTTGTTAGCTCTAAGAGAAAATAATACATTTTGAAATGCCCTATAATAGCAATGATAAATTAATGTAGTGGTCCAATCTAAACCGATGATGCTGGACATACAAAACACATTGTAATGTTTTTATTTATCATTTTGTAAACATTATTTTGTTAATGTGCACTCCCAAAATATACCCCATTTGCACTGTCAAATCAAAAATTGAAAATATAGCCTTTGAATGGTAGTGGTTCCAAATTTGGTAAGGCCAATTGGATATGCCATTTTGGTTGTTTTTTGCTCCTTATGCCCACTTTTTGCCATTTTAATAATTAATAAGGTGAGCAAACAATATATGTCCTGAAAACTCTTACTAAGTCCAATCTTTGGTGACATTTTTCGTAAGCCTGACTTTATAATTCACGGTGTGAGAGACAAAAGACACGCATTTTACTAATTTTACACATTTTGGGACATGACAACCACACATGCTCACAGATGACAACCACACATTCTCAGATGATGACCACACATTCGCAGATGATACCCACACATTCAGATGAAAATCACACATTCTCAGATAACAACAATACACCACACTCACAGATGACAACTACACACTCACAGATGACAACCACACATTCACAGATGACAATCACACCACAAACTCACATATAACAAACACACAGACACACACACGCACACGCACACACACACACACACACACACACACACACACACACACACACACACACACACACACACACATATGACAATGACACACTCACAGATGACAACCACACACCACACATTCAGAGATGACAACTACACACTCAGATATGACAAAAACACAAATGACAAGCACACACTCACAGATGATAACCATATACTCACAGATGATAACCACATACTCACATACGATAACAACACACTCACAGATGACAAGCACACTCTCAGATGACAAGCACACACTCACAGATGATAACAACACATCCTCAGATGATAACCACATATTCACAGATAATACCTACACAGATGAACACCACTCTCTCTCTCAGATGACATCCATACACCACACTCACAGATTACAACCACACATTCACATATGACAACCACACACCATACACTCACAGATGACAACCACACATACACAGTCGACAACCACACACTCTCAGAAGACGACAACCGCACACCATAAACTCACAGATGACCACCAAACACACACACATACACACACGGATGACAATGACACACTCACAGAAGACAACCACACATTTACAGATGACAACCACACACTCACATATCACAACCACACACTCACAGATGACAACCACACTCACACATGACAACCACAATCACACACGACAACCACACATTCACAGATGACAACAACACACACACAGATGCCAAGCACACTCACATGACAACCACCCACTCATAGATGACAAACACACACACACTCACACAAGACAACCACACACCACACATTCAGAGATGACAACTACACACTCAGATATGACAAAAACACTCACAAATGACAAGCACACACTCACAGATGATAACCATATACTCACAGATGATAACCACATACTCACATACGATAACAACACACTCACAGATGACAAGCACACTCTCAGCTGACAAGCACACACTCACAGATGATAACAACACATCCTCAGATGATAACCACATATTCACAGATAATACCCACACAGATGAACACCACTCTCTCTCTCAGATGACATCCATACACCACACTCACAGATTACAACCACACATTCACATATGACAACCACACACCATACACTCACAGATGACAACCACACATACACAGTCGACAACCACACACTCTCAGAAGACGACAACCGCACACCATAAACTCACAGATGACCACCAAACACACACACATACACACACGGATGACAATGACACACTCACAGAAGACAACCACACATTTACAGATGACAACCACACACTCACATATCACAACCACACACTCACAGATGACAACCACACACTCACACATGACAACCACAATCACACACGACAACCACACATTCACAGATGACAACAACACACACACAGATGACAAGCACACTCACAGATGACCACACACTCACATGACAACCACCCACTCATAGATGACAAACACACACACACTCACACAAGACAACCACACACCATCCTACCACATATGGTAAACACACATTCACAGATGGCAACCACACATTCACAGATGACAACAAACAACGCACTCGCAGATGACAACCACACACTTACAGACGACGACACACTCACAGACGACACTGACATATTCGCAGACGACAACAACACTCGCAGATGACAAACACACACTCACAGATGATATCCACACACACAGGTGACAACCACACATTCACAGATAACAAACATACACTCACAGATGACAACCACATACACACATGACATGACACATTTACATATGACAACCACACACTCACACATGACAACCATACACAACACACTCAAGGATGACAACCACACACTCACATATGACAATGACACACTTACAGATGACAACCACACACTCACAGACAACAACCACACACTCACAAATGACAATGACACTCACAGATGACAACAACACACACAGATGACAAACACACACTCACAGATGACAACCATACTCACATATGACAAACACACTCACAGATGACAACAACACACATATGTCAACCTCACATATGACTATACACTCACAGATGACAACCACACATTCACAGATGACCATACACTCTGAGTCGACAACAACCAAACACCACAAACTCACAGATGACAACCCCACACACACAAATGACAATGACATTCACATATGACAACCACACACTCATAGATGACAACCACACATTCACAGATGACAACCATACACTCAGACAACAATGATACACTCACAGATGACAACCACACTCACAGATAACTATGGTACCACACACTCACATAAGACAACCACACATCACACATGATAAACACACATTCACATATGGCAACCACACATTCACAGACGACAACCACACACAACACACTCAAAGATGACAACCACACACTCAAAGATGACAACCACACACTCACAGATGACAACCACACACTCAAAGATGACAACCACATGCTCACAGACGATGACACACTCACAGACGACAATGACACATTCGCAAATAACAACAACACTCGCAGATGACAAAAAATATATACTCACAGATGACACCCACACTCCCACAGATGACAACCACACACTCACAGATGGCAACCACACACTCACAGATGACAATGGCACATTAGCAGATCACAACATTCGCAGATGACAAACACACACTCCCAGATAACATCCACTCTCACAGGTGACAACCACACATTCAGATGACAACCACACTCACAGATGACACCACACTCACAGATGACACCACACACTCACAGATGACAACCACACACTCACAGATGACAAACACACACTTACAGATGACAACCACGCACTCACAAATGACAACCACACACTCACAGATGACAACCACACACTCAGATGACAACCACACATAGATGACAACCACATACTCACAGATGACAACCACATAGTCACAGACGACAATGACTCACAGATGATAACCACACTCTTCGATGACAACCACACACACACTGATGATAACCACTCATGGATGACAACCACACACACACAGATGACAACCACACTCACAGATGCAGGGTTTTTGTCAAGAGCTGGGACCCGGGTAATTTACCCAGCTTTGGCGATCGATGTACCCAGCTATTGAGAACGGAAGTTTTTTATTAGCACCCGTGATTCGCGACGCAAGGCACCGTTTTCTGCCTTTCAAGATTTAACAAGATTGCCACCCAGAGAATTAACTCTAGGTAGCAGGTGGACAAGGAAGCCCTTGGCTTATCGAGAGTCCGACCCTTTTATCTATGTGTATCCTGCCCGTCTGAGGTATGTGTCGATTTTATTTTTAAACATATTCACGCTAGTAGCACCCACACAATCAGCAGGTAATCTGTTCCATTCATTTACAGTCCTTTGTGAAAATGAAAACTTTCTTATATCCAATCTACTCTGCTCCTTTGCTAATGCAAGTTCATGTCCTCTAGTCCTTCTATCTTTCTTAACTGAGAAAAACATATTTCTATCAATATTTTCATAACCCTTCAATATTTTAAACACTTCTATCTGATCTCCTCTCAATCTCCTGGTCTCTAGTGTTGTTAAACCACATTTTTTTAGGCGTATTTCGTAACTAAGATCCCTCAGATTTGTTATCATTTTAGTTGCTCTCCTCTGCACTCTTTCTAGCATATCTATGTCCTTCCTGCGATATGGCCTCCATGCTTGAAAACAATATTCTAAATGAGGCCTAACTATTGTTTTGTACAGCGGTATTATTAGCTCTTTTTCCTTATACGTTATGTTTCGCCTAATTAATCCAAGGATTTGATTTCCCTTTGAAGCTGCAATTCCGCACTGCTCTGAAATCTTCATATCAGCACTAACGGTTAACCCTAAGTCCTTTTCTTTTACAGTAGTACTTAGTACAGTACCCCCCATTGTATATTCTACTTCTTCGTTCCCATGTCCTATGTGGAGGCATTTACATTTCCCAAAATTGAACATCATTTGCCACTTTTCAGACCATTTGATCAACCTGTCAAGATCATCTTGTAAATGCTGTCTATCTCCATCACTTTTAATCCTTCTAAACACTTTTGTATCATCCGCAAATTTCAACACCTTGCTTGTTATTTCATCATCCAAATCGTTGATGTATATTAAGAATAATATAGGACCTAATACTGATCCCTGTGGTACCCCACTCAATACCGATTTCCAGTTTGAAGCCTCCCCATCAACTACTACACGTTGTCTTCTGTCAATCAGCCATTATTCTATCCAGTTTATTATACCATTTCCTATGCCATGGGCCTTTAGTTTAAGCAATAATCTTTGATGTGGTACTTTGTCAAAAGCTTTTTGAAAATCTAAGTAGACGATATCTACTGGTGATCCCTCATCTACCCACTTAGTGATGTCTTCCAAAAAACATAACATATTTGTTAAGCATGACCTCGCTTTAAAAAAGCATATTGAGATGGGTTTATCAAGTTTTGTTTAACAAGAAAATCCACCATGTGATCTTTAATTAGTCTTTCTAATAATTTACAAATCACTGATGTTAAACTCACTGGTCTATAGTTCTCTGACTTGTTTCTCAAGCCTTTTTTGAATAACGGTATAATGTTTGCTTCTTTCCATTCTAAAGGAACCACTCCCTCTTCTAATGACAAGTTAAAAACTGTTGCAAGTGGTATGCTAATTTGTTCTACAATTTCCAATAGTAGTTTGGGTGGAATACCATCCACTCCAGGTGATTTATTATCCTTCATAGCCCTTAGTTTCTTAGCTACCATTTCCGGGGTTACAATTAATTGTCCTAAATAGTCTGAATCTGCCCCCTTGAACTTAGCCTCTGGTATTGGCAGTGAACTAAAATCTTCCCTGGTAAACACTGAACTAAAGTACTCATTCAGGTCTTCTGCCATTATGAATCCCTCTGATATTATATTTCCAGCACTATCTTCTAGAGGACCGACCTTATCTTGAACTTTCTGTTTGCTTCGAACATACGCATAAAAACTCTTGCTGTCATGTTTTATATTACTAGCTAATTGTTGTTCATAGCTTCTCTTTGAATTTATAATTTCAGCTGTAGCTTGGTTAAGTGCTTCTTTATAACTGTTGTAGTCTTCATCATTTCCAGTACATCTATATGACTTCCACATCATCACACCATCTAATGGCTTCTTTCGATAAGTGTTTATTTTTGGACCGTTTTCCTTGTTTTTTGAAGGGTACAAATTTATCGATTATGCACTTAATTTCACTCTTTAATATATTCCAGCATTCTGTTGCCGTCTTATTTTTCAGTGTCTTATTCCAGTCTATCTTTGCTAAATATTTCCTCATGTCCTTATACCTTCCTTTGTGGAAATTTCTCCTATACTGCTTTTTGCTATTCCTTTCTGATTTTACTTTGATGGTAAAATGTATCTGGTTGTGATCGCTACTCCCCAGTGGCTCACATATCTTGACATTGTCAACTAATTCATTCTGTGAGGACAAAACTATGTCTAACACATTCTCACCCCTGGTTGGTTCTAGCACATGTTGAGAAAGGAATGTATCTTGAACTAAAACTAAAAACTTGTGGTCCTCTCTCCCCATACTCTGTAGAGATTTCCATTGTATATGCCCATGGTTAAAATCCCCCATAATAATACAGTCCCGTTTGCTTACTTCCCTTATAGCGTTTTGTATTTTTTCATTCTCTTCTATGCTTATGTTTGGACTTCGATAAACTAACCCAACTGTTAACGTTGAGTTTCCTGTAACTATGTTACACCAAACAGCTTCTTCGCAATCTGCTTCTCTTTCTAATTTTATTTCATAAGCCTGAATAGATTCTTTAATATATAAAATAACTCCACCTCCCTTTCTTCCTATTCTATCTTTTCTAAACATTACATATCCTGTCAGTCCCAATTCAGCATCTGATATATCGGTGGTGGTCCAGGATTCGGTTATACCTATTATATGAGGGTCAATATCTTCTACCATAATGTTTAGTTCATTTCTTTTGTTTACTATACTCCTTGCATTTAAACAAACACATTTATATCCAGCTTTAGAAGAGTTTTCCAGACTGTTATTTGTTGATTTATTTGTGCTGTCTTTATCTATGCCTCCATTTTCAGGCTTTTCTGTGAGTCCCCCCTGCGAATCTAGTTTAAATAGATGCAACCTGTCCCACTGTCAACAGATTGCAGCAGATTCTCTGAGAAAATGCTGCCCCCTTTCCACTAAGATGGAGGCCATCTCTCATGTACATATCTTCCCTCCCAACAAAGTATCCCCATAAATCTGTGAATCCCACCCCCTCTTCTTCACACATCTGCTCAGCTAGTGCATTGATCGCCATCCTCTTGCAGTTTCTATACGTTGCCTCCCTTCCTCCCATTACTGGCAAAATTCCTGACAAAATAACCTGTTCGACTCTCGTCTTCTTTAGCTTCCTCACTAACTGTCTATACTTCTGTACTATCGCAGTTGTTCCCTCCCTGTCTGCATTATTTGTTCCTACATGTACCAGTATAGACCCCCCCTTGTCATGTCCCAATACCTTCTCTACCCAGTCAGTTACATGTTCAATCCTAGCCCCCGGTAAACAAACAACGATGTCCTTCCCCTCGCTCAATGTCTTGTCCGTCTTTCTCATAATGGAGTCACCCATAAACACCCTCTCTTTCCTCATTGCCCCCTCAATCACTGCCTTAGAATAGCTCCTTCTTCGGTTTGCATCTGTCTGGTTGTTGTCTTTCCCCCCTGCCGTCTTCTCTCCTGTCACATTCTCTTCCGATCCATTCTTTCCTGTCGCTTTTTCTCTTGTCACCTTTCCTCCTGTCAGCGTCCCTTTTATCGACTTCTCTTCTATCACATTTGCTCTCACTTCCTTTCGTCCCTTCTTCTTTCGTCCCGTCTCATTTTCCTCTCTCCTCTCCCGTTCCATCTTCCCTCCCTCCTTCTCTACAGTCACTTTCTTCCCTGTCACCTTCACGCTTGTCACGTTTTCTGTTGTCGATTTTCCAATTTCTTCCCCTCCAATCACCTTCTCTCCTCTCAATCTCCTTTCCTCAGTTTTCTTGCCACTGCTATTCTCCTTCAGTCTTGC
Organism: Escarpia spicata; assembly: GCA_963995525.1. Taxonomy (NCBI): domain Eukaryota; kingdom Metazoa; phylum Annelida; class Polychaeta; order Sabellida; family Siboglinidae; genus Escarpia; species Escarpia spicata. The sequence goes on from OZ023210.1 coordinate 16,444,877, forward strand.
AGTATCCTCAACTCTCTCCCTGTCGTCTCTCTCCATTCGACCTGCCTCCTTGCTAATTCCCATCTCCATTCCCTTCACAATATCTGTCAACCTAACTATCTCCTTTTGCGTGCCTTTACCTTACGGATTGTGCTGTATTGCGTCTATAAGTTCCACAAGCAGTTCAGGGTATCGATGCCGATTACAACATATTGCAACAAAACTGCGCGATTGGCAACTGTCATTTTTGCAACAATGTCTGTTGATTTGAGATTTATTTCACAAATTAAAACAGCCTAAGACTAAGCTAAGAAGCAGAAATGTTAGAAGTCGTGGTATGTAGCCACATATGAGTATTTAATTATTGCGGGAGTTTTATGGAACTGTTTAAGGCTACTCCGACGAAGGGTGGCATGTTCGCTACCGTCGACGTTGTGTTGTAATCCTGAAAAACGAATTTGTCTTTCTTTGGCTTGTATGATAGGTTTGTGATCTTTTCCAATTCGGTTTATAGCCACACATTTTGTTATAACAATATTGGTTCAGTAGATCCAAATAGTGCTCCAGTTTGCATCAACTTGCGCCGTTATATCACTCTTTCCACGCGCGTTGCGTGCCTAACCCACAGCCGCAACGGCCCACATTGACACAACCTGCAGCACTATTTGGGCTTAAAAGGTGTGCATAGAATGCAATATTTTATTATTATTTTGTAATATTACATGCCTGAAACTATGTTTAATGGTGGAAAGGACACATTGTGATTTAAAATGTAAACACACATTTAGGCCTAGTTAGCTTGCTTGATCCATTCAAAGTATTTGTAGTGATATATGCAATTTATGAAGATGTGACTATGCCTAGCAACAAACACAATATTACAATCTCGTTATGTTGTAAATAATATTGATGTTAAGAATCAGTCTTGTTTTGCATTAAATAAATGATAGACTGACAGTGTACCGGTACCTGGTATGTCACCTCAATGAAAAGGGATGGGTATTCTGCTAGCAGTTATTTTTACAATAGACATTAATTATTCCCTGACTTGTTTCAGTTATAAAGCTTATAATGATACTGTTGTGAAATACTTAGACATTATGTTAAATATTTATTTTGATAGTTAGTAATAATTTTATTATGAAACCAACTTATGAGCACTTGAGAAAACAACCCTCCTGTGCTTCGACTTGGAGCAAGATTAACCGTGGCGATTCCAGTATTCACGGATTTAATTTCCACCATAGTGGTAGGAGAATGAATGTCCTCATAGCATTGTCTACAGATAGCAGAGTCTGTAAATTCAGAGATACGTAGGTCTACATTGTATGTTAACTGAACACTGGTTTTTTAAACAATTAACACAGATAGAACTTAACTTACATAAATAAAAACAAATGTCTCTGATTTAATAGTTTTACAAGTCCTATTGTATCCATAGTCGTCCACGACTCTTCGACGCGCTGTCACTTGGGCAGGGCAGGTTGTGTGGTCCCTGCTTTGGGGGGTCATGGACCCTGCTATCAGCACACTTAACAAAATCCCTGCAGATGACAACCATACACTCACAGATGACAACCATACATTCATAGATGACAACCACACACGCACATATGACAAACACACACTCACAGATGACAACCACACACTGACAGATGATTACACACTCATAGATGACAATGACACACATTTATCTACAATGTTTGATTAATGGTTAACCTCTTAATATTTCATTAATGGTTCCTTTAACCATTAAATAAATATGCAGTAGGATTAACATCGACAAGTTGGTTGGTGACATTGTACACTGTGCTATTGCATGAGTCGGTTGGTGACATTGTACACTGTGCTATTGCATGAGTCTTACTTGTAGACATAACATTGACAAGTTGGTTGGTGACATTGTACACTGTGCTATTGCATGAGTCTTACTTGTAGACATAACATTGACAAGTCGGTTGGTGACATTGTACACTGTGCTATTGCATGAGTCTTACTTGTAGACATCAACGAGGAGAGCATCAATGTGTTCGGTTGTCATACCACAAGCAATATTGCCCATCTGCACAATTTCTTTAGCTGTGAGTGCACCAATATTCTTGGTAAGCCATTTAGCGAACAATACTTCCATCTGAAACCAAACCGTGGTCTATCAAGGCCAACATTCACCATCATAACATTCGCAAAGTGCGGCAAAAACATCATGCTACCAGGGTGTAAACTATTCTGTTTATACACTGATGTAGTGACCGTTTGTTGTACATGTGAAGGCGCTTACATTAAATCTGAAATATGTTAAGAACAAGGTTACCTTCCGAGTTAATTAGCTCATGCCTGAAGGTAACCTTGCTCTTGGGGTAATTAACTTATAGTTTCCTTGTGATTATAAAGAATAGTGCCTATAACACTTTCGTCTTTTATATACATTAACCACATACTCCATATTCACTCTTGATTGTCACAAGTACAATGCTTATAACAAACTGCTAAGATGGGTATATGTTTACACTATCACATTCTGACCATTAAGAGTTCCTATACCCAAGTTATTTGTTACAAGCTTACATCCACCTATGGAGCAACAGACCAAGACAGCAACTGTCATCGTCACAGTGTGAATGCATGTGTACATGGTGTGTGCATGAATGCATGTGTACATGGTGTGTGCATGAATGCATGTGTACATGGTGTGTGCATGAACGCATGTGTACATGGTGTGTGCACGAATGCATGTGTACATGGTGTGTGCATGAACGCATGTGTACATGGTGTGTGCATGAATGCATGTGTACATGGTGTGTGCATGAATGCATGTGTACATGGTGTGTGCATGAATGCATGTGTACATGGTGTGTGCACGAATGCATGTGTACATGGTGTGTGCACGAATGCATGTGTACATGGTGTGTGCATGAATGCATGTGTACATGGTGTGTGCATGAATGCATGTGTACATGGTGTGTGCATGAACGCATGTGTACAAGGTGTGTGCACGAATGCATGTGTACATGGTGTGTGCATGAACGCATGCTGCAAGCATGTGCACCACATACCTGTTTAGAGTCAAAGAGTTCAGAATCAGAGATAGCAGACAGAATGTTTATATCGGTCACATTCAGTTTTAACAAATCCTCTGGTGGCATCCCTGCCAGAATATTAGCAGCGTCCAGCAACTTGTCGACACACCATTCTGAGTATGAATCACCCCAGGCCTACACACAAACACAATAACACCTAATATTAATCATTTATTCGAGAATGATTACTGGTAGTTTTGTCATAGACTAGTTGTGATCTATTTCCATGAACTGGTCACTATTTTATTTTGGTGTCAAATGGTAGCTCTTGTGTACGTGACTGGACACAGCAAACAGAGTATTTGGCCAGGTATTAAGTAGCACTAGCCTATTCTGCAGGTGAGCCAAAAATAGCTGTTTATCTGCAGGTCATGTTCCATTAATGTTGTGATTTTGGCCGATACAATCATGATTTAACTATCTAATGCAATATTTTGTAGACATGAGGAATCTATTAAAACCATTTTATTTTGTATAATACCTCAATACGTATAATCTACTGGAGCATGGTTTGATGTTTGCAAGAGATGTGGAACAGGTGTTTGCATGAACACGTTTGCTCTAGGCAAAGTGTAATGTGCCTCAAACAATGATACTGGAGGGTTAAATTACAAGAAGGGTCATGAGTTAGCAAAGTCCAGAAAAATGTAATCTGTTTTGTATTGTTTCAAACCAATTCCCACCCTCATCAATATGTAGCATGGAACCTGCGACTTTGAGTGGATTAAACTTACATAACATGGATGCCCCTATATTACCCATCATGCTGCCCAGTTCTGATATCTACAATAGCATCATATACATGTCCCATTCAATAGGTAGCACTAGTAAATCGATTTATTTCCCCGTGATACATGGTGACGGCCAATTAACCCACCATCCACTCATATGTAATGCTTTATATTTTGGGGACTTTGTGAGCTTATGATACCACCTCTAAGGAGTTGAACGCTTTGTTTCATTTGGGCATAGTGACTTGTACAATTCGACATGCAAGGAATGTGCCTCAACTGCTTACTTTCTTGGCGAGGTTGATGAGTTCCACGAGCTGTTCCTTAGACCAGGTGTTGATCTCACCGAGTTCTTCGACACAGTCGTTGAAGTCTTCCACTGAGAGCGTCTTCAATAAGTCAGCGCCAATGGCCCGGGCTGCCCCACCGGCTTGTTGAATGTCACTGCAAGTAATCTTCTCTGCATATTCCTCTAGAAAAACATAACATACAGTGACCGATCTGGAAAAAGACACGCAGAGGCAGAGCCATGTGCCTTCTAAAAGGTCATCTGCCCCAAATCGCTTGAATAAACGTTTTGCTAGTTTGCATATATGATAGTAGGGCCTATGATCACGTAAATAACCTAGTAAATGTGAACACTATACATGTTTTTTAATATCAGGCATGTAATTATATTGCTATTAATGTGCACCAGGTGCCTCGTTAAGATATTTGTCCAGAAATTGTTTTTGATTCCATGTGACACTTGTCTTCTTCCCTACACATGTTACACCACGTCACCCTCATCTGGCGTCAAAAAGTAGCCATGGATATAGCATCAATTATCGGTTCTGAAACACTTTGGGAGCCGATTCAGGTGGCTATATCTTGTTACTGACATTGCTGATGACGTCCCCAGTCACAGATGACTGTGTCGGTTGTTTCACAGAGGCATTGATTCATGCAGAATCATGGTGGCATTTGTGCCAACTCAGACAACATCATTGAACACGCCAGTCTCTGGCTCGTTGTCGTCGATTGTTTGTTCAGCAACTAGTCTCAGGTGCATCTAAGTAACATGGTTGGTGAGGGCAAGGGAATTGGACACTGCTTTCTTATTCTGCAAGATTCGATAAGTGATAAATAGGCACTCTATGTGCACTCTACAGGATAACTGACGTACTACACAATCAATCACATCACAATACTTTATTGTCCCTTGGGAGGGAAATTCATTTGGAGTTTAAGAGCAGCAAATAATTAAAAGAAATAAAACAAATGCACATGCAACATAAAATGTAAAAATAAAAAATAGTAATAAAAGTTGTCGGTTAAATAAATAAATAAGTTACAAAAGTTTTAAAAAGTTAAATAATCTCACAAATCATCTCAGGCTCACTCAGTGTCAGACTGGCAGAGATGGAGGGGAACGAATGTCAGTTACTCATTAATTTTTAGTCTTATTGACAAGAGAACAAATGAGTTTCGAGTGCAGTTCAATTTACAGTGAGGGAGTTGAAAGCGATGGCCACAAGGAAGTAGTTTATAGCATGGAAACAGGGGATGTTCGGGGTCTGAGGAGACATTCCTTCCCTTTCTCTCTGCCCGTTGTGTGTATAGATCCTCTAGACTGGTCTGCTTTTCTCCCACCACCTTGCCACTAACCCTGGCTGTTCATGTCAGAGTGTTGCGATGCACGGTACTCTAGCCGCCATACCACACAAGAAACCCAAATGTAATAGAGCTTTCGATGTAGCATCTATAGAAGGTTTGAAGAACATGTGTGCTGACACCGAGTGACCTGAGCTTGCGTAAGAAATACAGCTTTTGCTGGCACTTTCTGTTATTTACCACGGTGTTTTATCAAAAAGAATAGAAGGAAAGAGGCACCACTCACACTAAATATCGGTTGAAAAGTGAAGCCAGGGCACAAATCATTATACTTGTGCGTACGTATGTACACAAACATACGCTCTTTTGAAGGCAATTGTTCATTCTTCAAATGGGCTCCCGTATTTATAATTTTAAAATAAAATATATTGGATGCAGGTGCCCGCCGTATGCTGATGTCATGTCTGGAGGTGCCCGCCTTATGCTGATGTCATGTCTGTAGGTGCCTGCCGTATGCTGATGTCACGTCTGTAAGTGCCTGCCGTATGCTGATGTCACATCTGTAGGTGCCTGCCGTATGCTGATGTCAAGTCTGGAGGTGCCCGCCTTATGCTGATGTCACGTCTGGAGGTGCCTGCTGTATGCTGATGTCACATCTGTAAGTGCCTGCCGTATGCTGATGTTACGTCTGTAAGTGCCTGCCGTTTGCTGATGTCACATCTGTAGGTGCCTGCCGTATGTTGCGCCTACTTACCTGTTTACATATGCGACAACTACAGGACTTTCCTATTTCTCACACTTGAAATTGTGAAGTTCTTGTTATTCATCTTCAACAAAGCATGGAGGGAAATGTTGATGAATAAGTTCAACACATAATCTTTCAGTGTGCACATTCCGGCAGGACAGACAACTGAGTCTGCTGGTATTTCTTTGACGAGATGACGGGGCAGTCTACTTTAGACTTTATCCATATGTAGAGTGTGGGTTGTTTTCTTGAAAGCACGCTCCATGTTTTCAACTGTTGGCGCTAATTCCTTACTTGGAGTTACAAGTCCATCTTTTGCATTCTCTAGCTGTTTTTAAGTAGCAGCACTTCTGTAGTTGGACTTGTTGGTGAACCAATCAGGGTTTGCTGACATTGTTGACATACTTTGTTTCCTGGCCATGTATCCTGCTATGTATGTCAAGGTGTTTTCCTCCTCAATGGAGAGGTCTTCCGTCTCAACGTTGAAATAAAGACTGGTCATTTCTCCTGTTTGAGAGAAAACGGGCAGAGGATCATCTTCATCGGCAGCGATCTGTACTGAGAGACTTGAGGTTGAGAAGAAAAGTGTCCCCGTCTTCCCTGCAGTTGTTCTCTTTGCTCTGCAGTAGAATAAAATCAACCATTATCTGACAAAGGTAGAGTCAGAACTGCTCAGCTGAAGGGTTGTCACTATGGCCACCCTTACCCCTGATCACAGCAAAGAGGTTCTCTAAGCAATCTTGATTTAGCCGGCTAGTTAGGAGAAAGTTTGCCTGAAAATTGATGTGTAAATTGTCCCACAGCGACAGAACACTACGAATGGTCATCAACCATCTCGATAGACATGACAGTTTATGCGTAGTTCCAGACTCAAGTGACAAAAGCTACTGTATGGTAAACAGAAGAAACTCCTTGTGCCCAGATGTGTCTGACAAAGCAGGTCTCATCTGTTGTTGGTGCTTGAATGTCTTGCTGTTGAAACAGTTAAACAGATGGTCCATACGTTCCAAGAACAGTGCTATTTCTTCTGCGTCCTCAGGGAGGGACTTCAATGCAACCATCATAGAAATACCAGCAGCCACAGACTGAGAGAAGATTGGGTCGCATATTTAACTTGCAAAGCCGAAAACGGGGGCAAATTAATGTGTTTGTGTGTCAGCTTAGGAGCCATAAGCACAGCATTTCTGGAATCGATCAGGAAAAACTGACGAATGTGGCTCCACTTGCTGCTTTTCCCATCTCTTGTGAAGCATGTTTTTTTGAGGTTGTCCCTCATGTATTTAGCAGATGAGGTGGGTCGTACATGGCATAGATTCTTTTCTCGTTTTGGAGGCAGAAAGACTCATAGAAGTGACTCAACTGTCTTTTGATTATTCGACCCTTGGTCACATATGACCACTTTGATGTCCAAACCAACGCTGGTCATCTAATTCATAGTCGTAACAGATTCTCGTCCATTTCAAATAACGCCACTGTTTATTGACATTCCCATAACACCAGTTGAAGTATACAATTATCTAGATTATAGGCTATCACAAACGCCCTAAATATAGTATGTAAACTACAAAAACAACTTGCCAGTCTCTCTCTTCCTCCACCAATTGTTACATATAGGTGGACATTCAATTCGTCTGTAGTCTAGTGTACCTGTAGGCTGGGCGCGTTGAGCAAGTGAATTCTTCGATTTATTTCATCAGTTATAAAATATAAAGAATGTCAACAGTGATCTATAACACAACCATGTTCAATTGTTTGTATCTTTCAGAAACCAAAAAAACACTTATTGGGACATTTATTTTTAGAATTGGAACAATTCAGTGCGCTGCACCAAGAGGTGCTGTCGTGTCTCTGTGCCATCGTGTAGTTATCCTAGACAACCGCCGGGGGCGCTGTTGCATGCCGGCTTCACTAAAAACAGCGGAGTGATGCCTCTTTCCTTCGATTTTTTTGGTTTTATCACCTTGCTAGCGGCAAGATGATAAAACCACAACACTAGAATTCTCTGTCGCGATTCCAGATAAAATAACGTATGTTTGCGGACTAACATAACAGCACCTTAATTTTCCTATATAAACACATCGTTTTACGAGTGGCAGAAACCAATGCAGCTTTTAAATGTATAATGCATAACTGATGCAAAGTTACCATCCAGATCAATCCCTGGGCATATGAAAAACATGTAATTAACTTGTATTATTTAGTTTGAAGTGTACTGTTTGCTCTTCTTGTGCAGTAATGACCATTGTTATACAATCAGCCTTGCATTCACTGTCGTGTGTCCGAGTGTCTGGCAATCCAATAAATTATTCTCCTGGATAGCCATGTTAACAGTTATAATTACATCAAATGCAGAAATGGGGAATTATCTAGATAACCAGCGCACCAACTTAAATCTGCATGCATCCATCTATGCTGTGTGTACATTATTAATTCCCATTAATTCAACCACTGATTGGACACCATACTAAAATGGCTGAATGCCTATAAAAAGCGTGTTTGTTTGTTTAATGTTAACAGAGACATGACACTACAACACTTCACACCCATTGCCAGAGTACAACCACACAAGTGCTGTTGTCATATCCCTGGTCAAGAAACAAATTTCAGAATGTAATGAAAATCATCAAAATGGGTTACCATCACATTGAAATTATCTTATGGTGGGTAACTAAAAAAAATTGAAATTGTACAGTAAAGGGTGAAATTGGACATTGCATGGCAAAATTTCATGTGTCACTCACCCGTGTTCCGTTTGCGCTTTTGTTTTGATGTATCAGTGGCATTTTTACCATCTGCAGTACTGTTGGTACTTTTTTTTGTACTATTGGTGTCGACAGTTTTTTCATTCTCTATCATCGCAATCGCCTCCTGTGCAGCAACTGCTGTAATGAACTGTCTGAGCATGCGAAACTCCATCTCGGCGTTTGCCCTACGCTCATCATTAGACATCTCGTCCCTGAAGCCCTCCTTATCCCGACATCGGCACACTCGATACTTCTCCTCAAGACACTGTAGCAAGTCTGCGTAACTGTCCGCCAGTGCCTCCTGTCAATCAGTGCAAACATTCCATTATATTCAACCATTCGAGGACAGATCGGAGTTGCTTTTATATGGTTGACCGTTTTGTTAGTTCTTTTGGTTACTGTAAAATGTTACCTGCTATACTGTTTGAACACTTAACTCCAATGACCTCACATTGAACTGCATGCGATGGATATAGTGAAGAAAAACAGCCCATCTAAAAAATCTGACAACCGTCGTCAAAAGTTTGTAAGATTTCTCAATTTAGCTGCTTCTGGTACAACCGATACTGTATTACTACACTGCCTACTAATTGCCATATTTTATAGCTTTAATGATATGGTACAATAAAACAATAATTTTGTCATTGTCACTGATTAAAAATGTAAGTATAATAAATAATATATAAACATACACAAACATTATATTTAATAGTAGCAAACAGATATGTACTACTACGAATAGACCATAAAATGACAAGTAAAAATTGCTATAATTTATTAAAGTAAAAAAAATAATATAATATGCATTCACACATCTGCATTACAAGCACAGACACAAAATAAAATACACACATTATGTATTAAATTGGTGTTGCCTATTCCTAATTGTTTTTAAACGAATGTTCTTAATACGAATAAATATCTTGAAGTTATGAATAATATTTATTATGTTGAAGGTATACAGCATACTAAACTGTTTTTAATAAAGCCAAAACAGTGTTTGCCGTTCAAAAAAAAACATTCAGATTCCAAACATGCTCTATTGACAATACTGCGGCGCCAAATGGGTTATCCACAAGGCACTTTCATGTTAGGCGTGTGTGCTATGTTCCCACATCCAAGACAACTCATTCAGTGAACTTCATAATTAGCAACCCTGACTAATCAGGGTGACAGAACATACAACTATGCTTTAAAATTTTAGTTGATTGTGTATAATACAACAAATTGCAAGAGATATGACAACAGATGTGAAGACCGTCTAGTTACCTGGCTGGCTGCCTGGAGGACGGCAAGACTGACGTACTGTAGTATCCCTGCACCACGGGTGATGTCTGTCTTCGACTTCATTAGGTCACTGCAGGGTACACGTACACACACATCATTACATATGTAAACATGCAAAAACACGCACGCACGCACGCACGCACGCACACTCATGTATGTATGTTTAATCACACACCCAACTATGCCTACACACAGCATGGGGATATTGGGGCAAGTGTACCTACTACCTATATATGGCATTTTATCTAAAATAAAGGAATTCTTAAAACAACTGTAAACAGAAAACACATACGGGTAGTGTTCGGCATATATGTCAAACAGCGCTTTGCCCTGGGCGGCAGAGAATGGACACGTCTGCATGTCCGCAAGGTGCGCTTCAAGCGCCTCCTTCGTCAGTCGTTTCATGTTGTCAGGCGTCAGGTAACAGCGCAGAAATCCCATGTCTTTCAGTGCATTGGCGTCTAGGTCGCCCTCTGTTGTTCTGTCCACCACTTCATCGCTCTCTTCGAGATACTGTAATGGAATTCCTTTGATGACGTAAACATTACAGCAGTACATTAAGTGAGGCTCCACCTTTATGTTAACAGTGTCCAAACGTGGTACACATGATATGATCGGTGAGATCTGTCTAGTGTTTCTTGTCATGCATGTACGTCTGATGAATGCTACAGATGAAAGTTGTGAACAGTAAAAAACTGACTTTCGTAATAGACCTACCAGAAAGACCAACAACATGTCACCAATCCCATCAGCAGAGTAACAAATAGCTTAACGTTTACAATATAATGATCATTACCAACACAGAGAACAAACATTGCATTGAGCAGCAGTGATGAAAAACAAACGGGTGACTAATGAAGGAAAGGGTATGATGAAATCGCTATTGATTAAAGGAACAAGCAACCACCCAAAATAGAAATCTCTCAAACCATTAAAGAATGTCTACTGTATCACATTCCATCATTTTTATTTATTTCTTAGATCATTTAGTAGTTGTTTAGGAAAATTACTGAGCCTCTCTGGAGGCTGACATTTTGGGCATTTTGCCTACGGGTGTGTGACGTCACACTTCCATTACCGCCAACGCCTCAGGCGGTCAAAACTACACAAGTTTTAAGGCCAGACACCCCAAGTGAAATGGTGTTTTTTGACAAAAAATACTAAAAATGGTTTTCTGCTAGATTATTATACGCTTGTATGCATACTATCAATAAAGTTCACTTCTATGACAATTACGTACCTCTAAGTGAGTTTTAGTCATGGATCAAGCATGTCGATATCATGTAATGAAATCCATTATACAATCTTTGACAGCCATTTTCTCAAAAACATTTTTCTTCAAATTTCTGCATTTGGAAACGGGATATCTCTTGGAATAATTATGCTATATAAATAATGTTTTCAGTGTTGCATTCAGCGTATTCTACTGTGTGCAAAGGTCAGACACTTTTTTAAAATCATGAATAGTTTGAAAGATATAGCCATATTTGTTGTTAAAAACAAGATTTTTTCCCGTATTTTACCAAAAAATTATTTCTAAAATAAAAACATTAAAAAAAATGCTCTGATCAATTCACAATAGAATCTATAGAGAACATGGATTTGCAAGAATTATAACTATATATAGATTCACTAAAAAATGGCAGTGTTTCCAAATTTGCCAATATTTGCTCAAAATGGTGGCCATTTTTTTGTTACCATGGAAACAGAGGGCCTGGCTGAAAAAAATTCAATATGTATTTTACACAGTAAGACCCATTTCATGCATTGGGCAGAAAAAATTGAACTGTTTGCACAAAATAAAAAATAATCCTATCTACCTGCCGTGTCTGGCCTTAAGGAAAATTAAACAAACAAATTATTATGTGAGAACTACCTTGAATAGCATGTGGAATTTTGGGGGATATTGAGGGATTTTGAACCTTAGGGTTGCTTGTTCCTTTAAATGTAGAACAAATATGTTAACTTCATGGGAAACATCAGGTTCAACATATGGACTACTGGAAAGGAACATTTGTTGTGGGTAACATGTTCGCTTGCCCCATGGTAGATCACTACATCGAACAAATGTCGCCCCCAAAAGCCAGAGATAATTCATAACACACTTTATAACACCATAAAAGGATATGCCTGTGGGAACATCATGTGCAAACACCAACTTTTGGGGTGCAATGTCTCCCGTATTTTTGACGTGTGCGATTCCACAACTTAATGAATGCATATGTATTTCCATGTTTCGATCCATGACAAAAACGGATGACGCTCAAATTTGGTCTCTCTGCATAGCATTTTAGAACAAGCAAAAACACAAAACGTATTAACAAAATGACAACATAGTACATTTAGTAAGAACAAGCAAATATGAACATTTTACATACGGGATTGGCTAGGCAAGGCAACTTACAACGGATTTCAGAGCGAAGTCCTTGAGTTTTATGTAGACTTCTCGCGGCACCCCTTTTGCCCCCAGTCCGATGATTGGTATCATAAGGGTGACTTTCTTCGGTGTGATATATGTCCACACCTTCTCACTGTAACCACCCTCTCTCATTACTAGTGGCACACTGTTACTACTATGACAAGTGCGATGCTATTTTATGGTGGTTCCGATGGCCAAGACATGCTTGTTTTGAATTAATAATTTCTAATGAAAGTTTTGAAGATAGACTAACCATTTTTTTTTCAGAGTCTGCGTAAGACATAAAGCAATACTCTAGTCCAAAAAAATTAAGTTTATAGGTTGCATAGTGACATTTCCGTGCTTTTAAAAACAATTACAATATATGTCAAAAATCACCTCAAAATGGCCTTTTTATTTCATTTTGAGAAATACCAAGAAAGATAAATGTGCACGTTTGTAAGCATAAATATATTACTGATATTCGTATGGGTTTTGTGAAAAAATGCATATTAAGCGTGCTACTGCTTCATAAAAATGTTACAACAATGCTGAAAGACAGCCAAAACTTAGTGTATTTTTTGCACAACTCCTTCAACAATCATAAAACAATCCCGTGCAATTTGGTGCACATGTAAGGCCAGTTTGCATGCCAAGTTATAGCTTTGTAACTATTACAGTTTTTAAAACAAATTACATTAAGTAATGCTTCCTGGTTGCCATTGATAAGAGACATGTCACTAGATAGGTGGGTTTTGCCTAAAATATGACATTTTTTCTTTGACAAGCAATTAATTTTTTTACCCAGAAACAGCAAAATCACACCTATATGACCCACCACAGTGAACCCAGTCAAACAGGTCTATTTTGCACAGGAGCCAAAAATAGCTGTATAGGTCATGTCCAATTAATGCAATTTTTTGGACAGAAATGCATACATTATAATCTCATCTTTCAATGTCGAGTTTATTTTCCTTAACAAATAATTCAAAATTAATCAAATATATACATTTATGAACACAATAAAAAAGTCGCTTTTGACCACTTTAGGTGTACGATTCTGCGCAAGCATTTGTTAATGAAGGTCCGTAATCTTTTTAGTGTTTTCTGAGTAATTCACCATGTCTCCGAGCCAAAGAGTTACACTGACTTGACATGTGAGTTGAATATCCTCAATTTGGTGTTAAGCTTGATTTCTTTTGCCTTCCAAATGTTTCTCAAAATGAGAAATGTCATTCTTACTTTTTCTATCCTTGCTTTGACGTATTCTTCTGGACCTCCACTCTTGTTTATTACGCTTCCCAGGTATGTGAAGGAGTCGGTTTCTTCCAGTGGTTCCCCTCATAATATGACTGGGCTGTTATTCATCGTGCTGACTTTCATGGTCTTTGTCTTACTTCTGTTGATGTTGAATCCTGTCTGTGTTGACACTGTGTTTAGAAGATCTGTTTTCTCCTGCATCTGTTGGTGACTGTGGGACAGGAGAGTGAGGTCATCTGTTGGTGACTGTGGGACAGGAGAGTGAGGTCATCTGTTGGTGACTGTGTGACAGGAGAGCGAGGTCATCTGTTGGTGACTGTGGGACAGGAGAGTGAGGTCATCTGTTGGTGATTGTGTGACAGGAGAGCGAGGTCATCTGTTGGTGACTGTGGGACAGGAGAGCGAGGTCATCTGTTGGTGACTGTGGGACAGGAGAGCGAGGTCATCTGTTGGTGACTGTGGGTCAGGAGAGTGAGGTCATCTGTTGGTGACTGTGGGACAGGAGAGTGAGGTCATCTGTTGGTGACTGTGGGACAGGAGAGCAAGGTCATCTGTTGGTGACTGTGGGACAGGAGAGCGAGGTCATCTGTTGGTGACTGTGGGACAGGAGTGAGGTCATCTGTTGGTGATTGTGGGACAGGAGAGCGAGGTCATCTGTTGGTGACTGTGGGACAGGAGAGTGAGGTCATCTGTTGGTGACTGTGGGACAGGAGAGCGAGGTCATCTGTTGGTGACTGTGTGACAGGAGAGCGAGGTCATCTGTTGGTTACTGTGGGACAGGAGAGTGAGGTCATCTGTTGGTGACTGTGGGACAGGAGTGAGGTCATCTGTTGGTGACTGTGGGACAGGAGAGCGAGGTCATCTGTTGGTGACTGTGGGACAGGAGAGTGAGGTTATCTGTTGGTGACTGTGGGACAGGAGAGCGAGGTCATCTGTTGGTGACTGTGTGACAGGAGAGCGAGGTCATCTGTTGGTGACTGTGGGACAGGAGAGTGAGGTCATCTGTTGGTGACTGTGTGACAGGAGAGCGAGGTCATCTGTTGGTGACTGTGTGACAGGAGAGTGAGGTCATCTGTTGGTGACTGTGGGACAGGAGAGCGAGGTCATCTGTTGGTGACTGTGGGACAGGAGAGTGAGGTCATCTGTTGGTGACTGTGGGACAGGAGAGCGAGGTCATCTGTTGGTGACTGTGGGACAGGAGAGCGAGGTCATCTGTTGGTGACTGTGGGACAGGAGAGCGAGGTCATCTGCAAAGTCCAGGTCCTCCAACTGGCTCCAGGGTGTCCAGTGAATACCATTTCTTCTGTTTTCTGTTGTCTTTTCATATGCCGATCTATGGCAAGCAGGAAGAGGAACGGTGACATAAGGCAACCTTGCCTCACTCCTGTCTTCACCATAAATGAGTCTGTGAGTTGTCCTGCATGAATGACCTTATAGGCCATTCCATCATAGTTACTTTGTATCAAATAAATAAATTGTTCTGGTATCCCGTAGTGTCGCAGGAGCTTCCATAGCGTCTCCCTGTCGAGGCTATCAAATGCCTTCTCATAGTCTACAAAGTTTATGTACAGGGATGAGTTCCATTCCTTTGATTGTTCAACTATGATTCGGAGTGTAGCTCTCTAGTCGGTGCATGATCTATCTTTACGGAAGCCTGCCTGGTTATCTCTGTGTCTGGCGTCCACTGTTGTTTTCAGTCTGTCCTAGATGACTCTGTTGAGGATCTTTCCGGGCACTGACAGGAACATTATCCCTCTGCAGATCTTGCATTCCTGTAAGTCTCCTTTCTTTCTTTTCTTTTTCTTTTCTTTCTTGTTGTGTCAAACAGTTGTTTCATGTTTCCTTGGCCTGCGGCATCCTCTGCTTCCTTGGCAAGGCTGTCGATGAAGTTTTTCTTGTCTGTTTTTTTATTCTTTTCTTGACAGCTATGTTTGCCTCTGCATACTGTTCCTGGGCTGCTGCTTTCATTGATCTAGTTCAGCTGTTGTTATTTGCGCCTTTCTTCCTCACCTGCACTTTGTTGATAGTGTCCACAGAGATCCATTCCTTCTGTTGGTATTTTTCTTTCCCAGGACTTCGTTGCATGTTTCTTTGATCTTTTATCACTGGAAGTCTATGTCCATGTTTCCTTCTTCCAGAAGGTCTTATAAGACTTCATATTTGGTGCCGATTGTGAGTCGGAATGTCTCTGTTGTGACTCTGTCCTTTAGGATATCCACATTGTATCTTGTTATGGTGCTCCTCTTTGCATCTCTCTTCTTCAGCTTCATCTTCAGTCTTGCCAGGTGGTGGTCTGAGGCTGTGTCTGCTCCTCTACATAGTCCAGCAGCCTTTTTGCCTGATATAGTTTTTTTTATTGATTATTCATCTATAGCATGTATATAATGATATCCAGGGGGTGTGGAGATCTCACCTTTGGGCATTTTGAAAAAATCAAAATTGGCTGCCAAAATCAACCTATTATCACATCTTTGCAACCAGACAAGATACACACATGATTATTTTGTTTTATATGTTTCCACACACGAGGAATTCTATTCCACCATAACTTATATGAACAAATGTAAAGAAAACAAAATGGCGGCCTAAAAATGGTTGCCTACTATGCAAATTGCCACATATTTTCAACCAGGTAACGTACACACACGATTACATCTTTTTACATGTTTTCAGACATAATAAATTCCATAGTACCATCATTTCATTTGTTAAACGTAAAGAACACAATGAAAACGGTTGCGAAATTGCGACAAACGGTATATTTTGAGTTCACACTTTACTATCTACGATCTATGGAAGGCTTACCAGATGGCATACGTGCGCAATTCATCAACGGACAGCACACGATGCACCACAACGCTGGTCTGTTCAATGGCATTTGGAGTGACATGACCATTGAAACTATCTTCATGAGGTATGGTCATGGACAGAGTGGGATCATAACTCTGAAACCGGAAACTCTCAAAACCTGGCCTTACAGCTTGCATACCTGCCATAGTATCATCGACAACTTGAATGAGATGAGAGATAACAAACGATAATCTGCCCAAACTTGGTACAAAGAAGAAACGGCCGCAAGAATCAAGGGAGACGATCAAGACAGGAAAGCTCTACGCGATAAATTGGAGCTTTGCATAGATTCGCTTGACCCAGAGCAACATCCAGATGGGCTGATGAACATTGTCACTGGGCAAGTTGTGAATCACTCCTTGGTCAATGTCGACAAGGTGGAATTGCTGGGAAAAACACAGATAGTCTTTTAAACACAGTTGGCCTGGTGGATTTCATGATTCAATACCAAAAATTGTGACCACCATGGCTTTATATAGGAAATACATTAAAGTCGAAGATGCTAAAGTGTTTGACACAGAAACCATTTATGCAAGAGCCATGGGCTTGCAGTCTAGTGCACGCAATCTTGACACAACCATGCTAATGGGCCTAGCTATTAGCTATCAGCTATCCCTATGTCTATGTTCGATGAAAATGGAAACATGAGGGATGACAAAACGAAATCCAAACTCAAGAATGCCCTCAAGGTGGAAGCGTGAAGACGGCTGGCTGAACGAGATGTGCAGGCAACGTTCCTCGATGGGTGCGCTGTCCTCTGGGTAGTGCCTTGGCCAACATCTGGCACTGCGCACGACTACCTTGTCCGGTTCTGCAGTTACCTACACAGTCACTTAGCGAAAAGTGACATCTATCTGGTGTTCACCACTCAACAGATACATTGAGGGCAGTACTAAGGAGACAAGATTACGCGGCATGGAAAAATGCCTGCACCACAAAAAGTCATCCTAAAAGTCACCACGAACAAAGATCAACTGATTGCTCTCATCGTCGAGGATTTGGTTTCGCATAAGGCTGACTTTCAAAAGTATAAACTAGCCGTCACTGGCAGAGACCCGGTTCCTGTAGAAATCGCAAATGGTTGTGTAAACAAACGACAAGACATGGCTACAACGCAGGAGGAGGGAGACACTCTGATTGTGCAACAAGTTTCACATGTAGAGGATTGTACTGTCCTGGTCATTGCAGATGACACCGACATCTTTGTTCTCTTGTTGTATTTCTGTCACCAGGGCAGTATATCCTGCAAAGTTCTAATGGTTTCGACAATTCGAGGACGAAGTGTCCTAGATATCAATGCAGATGTAGAAGAGCACAGCTCCATCGTCCCAGATTTACTAGCTGCTCACGGTCTGACAGGTTGTGATACTGTGGTGTCATACTTTGGCGTTGACAAGGTTGCAGCTCTGAAAGTTCTGAGACATGGCCAACGTTCTCTCAACTTACTGCGAAACAGGCAGACCACCTTTTTTGGAAGTAGTGGACCAGGCCACACACCTCATGTTGGCCTGCTATGGTCAACAAAGATGTCATTCGATGACGGAAGCATGCCAACAAATGTGGTTTTCTAAAGTAAGCAGAAGCAAAGCTTCCACACCAAAGCTGTGTTCATTACCATGCACAAGTGAAGCGTTCGAACAAAATGTAGCCAGAACCCATCTGCAAGTAACAGTTTGGCTTCATGCTTTGGACCAAACCCACCTGTACTAGACCCTACATCTTATGGTTGGTCGCAGGAGGAGGGGACTACTGCGCTCAGTCCAACTACTGTCCCCCAGACACCTCGTTAGCCCATACTGGGTTGTTAAAGCTGACCAAGTGCTCGTATCGAAGTGAAATGCCTTGTAGCACGAACAAGTGCAGCTGCAACATCTCTGACATCCACCATTTTGCACATACCAGGGTGGACAGGCCTGCCAAAATGAGATCGGCAAGTAAGTTCTACATGATGGAGATGAAGAGGACTGATGCTTAAAAAGGTAATAATTTCACGAAATGATGAGCTTATGTAATTCTCCTCATGTGATAACACATGGAAAATTAATTTTGTCATGTTCTTATGTTTTTTGTTCGCGGAACATGAAATATAATCTTTTTTTGCATCGTTGGCAACCATGTGTATAATAATAATAATAATATAATAATCTTTATTTTATATAGCGCCATATCCATAACGTTCATAGCGCTTTACATAAAACTTAAATATAAATAGTAAAAATTAAACAAATTTTAATACAAAATAAACAAATTAATAGTAATAGTAATGCTGTGTAAACATCAGTAGATTAAAAAGAAAACAACTCTCATGGTAAAGTAAGTACTTAAAATGTTATTTCGGTTGTTAAAAAGATAAAGAAAAAAATATCAATAACTTAGAATAAAAATGTTTCTGTGGTCTTTCAGGCAGTATAATTTGGCTGCCAGACTAATATACCTGCACGTCCTGCAGTGATCTTCTGAACTTTATTTCTATACAGATGTGGTCGATTTGGTTTTCTGTTCGGTGGTCTGGCAATATCCATGTAGCTCTTGTGAATTCTGTTGTTACGGGAATACGCTATCGCAAATGATCATGTTGTTAAATGCTCAGAAGTCTGCAAATATCTCGCCATTTTCATTCATTGTCCCCAGTCCATGTCTGCCCATGACTTCTTTGTACCTGCTGTTGGTTGATCCTATCTTGGCATTGAAGTCTCCCATGAGTATTGTCATGTCCTTCTCCTTCAGTTTGTCGAGTAATGCTTGCAGTCTGTTGTAGAAGTCCTCCTTTGTTTCTTTATCCTTGTCATTTGTTGGTGCATAGCACTGTATGATCTACAGCTTGATCTTTTTCTTCTTTGTTTTGAATGTGGTATAGATGATCCTTGGACACACTGCCTCCCAGCTGATGAGGGCGCTCGGTGCCTCTTGTGATTACATGAATGCCACTCCTGTGTGATGGGCATCTTCTTCATGGCCCGAGTAAAATATAATTTCTCCTGTGTCCAGTCTGACTTGTCCTGACTGTGCCCACCTTGTTTCACACAGTCCTAGTATTGTGATATTATAGGCACATCATTCCCTTGCTATTTGGACTGCTTTGTTTGCTTCGTACTTGGTTCTCACATTCCATGTTCCAATTTTTTTAATTTTCTTGGAAATAAAAGTGGCATCGGCGATGTAGCTTCCTTTCATATTTCACTGCATAGCGTCATTTAAGAAGATTTAAAAAGTCATACTCTCCATGGGAGGCCCTCTCTTTCCCAAGTTCGGTACACTTCCATCGTCTTCGATGTTTTCATAACAATCTGTTTTTTTACGGGAAAAGGTTGTTAACCTTTTGCCTAACCCTCCTCTTTTTATATCCGGGCTTGGGACCAGCATTGGCAGAATTATCATGTTAGTCTACGTTAACCTAATCATGTCGAGGACATTTGTATATGTAGCATACAATTACTTCCTGTGTATATAATTTCAACTAAATATTATTTCACCAGGAAATAACATAATTTATATATTTTATACCATCTCCCATATGTATCTGGCAGAATCTAGCAAAATGTTGAATGGTTGAGAGGTTACCATACTCTGTTTGGATGTCTACTCACCTAATGTAAGGCAGAAAGTTGGCGAGCAGTAGTAGTTTGTCGTTATCAAGACCAGAAACAGTAACCTCATCCAGATTCATTATCTTTTCCAGTTTCGATGCCAGGTGCCTTGCCTGTGTGAAACACATGTTAGCTGTTAATTATTACATGGACACACATGGACACGGTCAAAGAACCCATTTTTCTACGCCCTCATGATTTGATATGAGTGAAGTCATGAAAAACTGAACACTTGTGTAAAACTTGGGAGAGAAAAATTTTCTTTCTCAAAATAATTGATGTCCTATATACAGTTTTGTAGGATAGGGTTGAAAGTGTACCAAAGTATTGGTGTTGGGATATGTTATACTAAAAATTGTTAGTTATCATTATATGTCATTACATAAACAAATAATGAGTGTAAGACGAAAATTAGTTTTTTAGAATCAAATGTGCCGGCTATGCATATGGTTGTCGCGTGTCGCGAAAGTCAATCACAAACAGGCTCTGGTCTAATGACTTTCGAAGGTCGGCGTGTCCTCAAATCAAAACTTATTTTAATAATTTTTGCACACATGGTTACGAATTTAACAACAAATCTAATGCTCACTGTCACACGTCGATCAGACCTGAACTTTTGAAGGAAGAAATTAACAAAATAAGGACTGCTTGGCGATAGGTACAGTCGATGCGCTCCGCAAAATTTCGTCATGAAAAGGCTCTGGTCTAATGACTTTCGAAGGTCAGCATGTCCTCAAATCAAAGCTTATTTTAATATTTTTGCACACGTGATTACGTATTTAACGACGAATCTAATGGTATTGGTTTCCGGGTGATTGGATTAGAATTTTTGAAGATATGGACGAAAGATGACTGATTGGCGATATGTAGCTATTAGATGCAAACTGGCGGGTACTTTTTTACGTACAGGCGGGAGACCATCATCAGTTGGTCAAATAACATTTCCCACCTTAGAAAAAAATGACTATTTGAAATCCTCGAACCCTAAAACCTATATACTTATACCAAAAGTATGATTCTAGGTGATGCAGTTATTACAATTTGAGGAAATTGGATTTGGCGGCCATTTTTAAAGATGGCCACCAAGCCAGTAAGCAACTGCTCAGCAATGTTTATCATATCAAAATATGTTCCATAGACATGGACTATTTCAAAAATCATAACTAGATCTTGCCCGGCCCGATGGTACCGACATCTGGTCAGGCCCATGAACTAAATGGGTGGGTGTAGACATTAAGTTTTTTCACCCAAATATACCTTGGGGTACATATTTAATATAAAAATAAAAGGAGGCTTCCAGACATTTCTGTCATTTTTGTTTTTATCTTTGAAATGCTGTCGCAAAAGTTTTACATTTTTATGCCAAAATACATTTTTAGGTCTTCAAATAGTTACAGAGGCAAATCTTGATGAAACTTGATAAAGTTGTCTTTCCCCGACAGATAAGACCATGTTTTCTCCATAACAAAAATAGAAAGTGGAATATTCATTTTAATAACTGAATGGCAAAGCTCAGAAGTTTAGAAAATTTAAGTTTTCCATTTTTCATGACTTCTCTCATACTCATTTGACTCGGTAGAGGTCATAGCATCTCAGGAAAACACTGCACCATTACTGATAATTTAATTCAATAATTCTAGGACTAAATACAGTCTAAATGTATTGCATGGTATTGGTGCCCAAATGGAATTTTTTAAAGAGGGAAAGTTGAAGACTCCAAAGCAGTCATCAAATTAAAACATAATTATAAAATATGGAGCCAGTAATCAGTGATGTTGGATGTGGTGAGTGTAGGTGTTGAAGAATTTGTTTGTATATATTTGAGGCCCATTTATTCAATCAACTGTGGATATCGATATAAAATAATTCCCTATTAGTAGTTGATTTATAGATTTATAGATTTTTTTTAATGTAGTGATTGTAAAAATGGTATGACTGAGCAACAAAATGAGCTGTTTAACTGTTTTGTGTTGCAATGCAAAAGTTTACGGAAAATATATTTCCGAGACTCACTTTACAGAGACACCAATAACAAAAAGTACTGAAGCTGGGCCAGAATTAATTATAACCGAAACTGGAGATGTTTTTATTCCAGTTCCATCTCTATACACATAACATGAGAATGCTCGTTGTGCACGTAAATGCTAGTAATTTCACAGTAGTCAAGTTACGCAACCTACCATTGATGGTTCCATGACGCACGCATCCATGTAGTTTACATCCCTGTCGGCCAAGGTGTCGGCTACCTCAAGCAGACGTTCATCTTGGGGGAGGTTGTCGATGAACGCCCTCGATATAGCCCTCCGAGCAAAACAGCCCCAACGTTCGAAGCAGGCGCCATTGTACTCGGTTGTATTAGGATCGCCCATTCCAGCCTGCACTGTATCGAACAGAATGCTCGCCTGAAAAATGAGTGCAAGCATGTCAATAGGACTTGCATCTTATTAGGATCTGCATATCTTTATATGGTGTTAGGACTTGTAAGCCAAGCTACCACATGTCCCGCCTCATTTATGGGAATGGTTAGGTGATACCCAGACTATTGCATGTCCTGTTTTGTTTGTGGGGGGCTAGGTGATACCCAGACTATTGCATGTTCTGTTTTGTTTGTGGGGGGCTAGGTGATACCCAGACTATTGCATGTCCTAAGATTACTGAACATTCTTCAGGATAGTTCGTTTTCAAATTCGAAACTTTCATTTTTCATATCCAAGAATCATGTTAAATTACCTGGTAGAGGCTTTCGTTGACGTGTCACGTCGACTTCATCAGTACCTATGACGCTGAATGACGCATGCCCTTCTTGGATGCAAAGTTCACCAGAAAAGAAGATGGCAGTGTGAAGTCCACAGTGTACAGGAAGAAGACGCACACTGACCAATACCTGAATTTTGCATCCCACCACCCCAAACATCAGAAGTTGGGAGTTGTCAAAACCCTTATGAACAGGTGTGAGACAATAACTTCGGAGGAGGGGGACAAGAAAGAAGAGGTGGAACACCTGAGAGGAGCTCTAAGAGTATGTGGCTATCCGTCGTGGGCCTTGAAAAAGGCGACAGATAGCAGTAAGAAGAAAAAGACCAACAAAAAGACTAAGGACAAAAACTATCGGAGCCAAGTAGTCATCCCATACATAGAGGGGGTATCGGAGAGAGTACATCGAGTACTGAAAAAATATGGAGTAGCAACGGCCATGCGTCCCCACACCACCCGCAGACACCTGTTGGTACATCCCAAGGACAAAGTACAGCTAGAAGAACAGGGCGAACTGGTGTACCAAATACCGTGCAAGAATTGTGGTGGGGAATACATTGGGGAGACAGGAAGACTACTCAAAACAAGACTGGAGGAACACAGAAAGGACGTAGACAACACGAAAAATGAGAAATACACAAGGAGCGAAAAAAAAAGATTGATGTCTACCATCAATAAATCCGCCCTTACAGACCATGCGACAACTGAAAACCATATCATAGACTGGGAGGGAGTGAAAATTGTAGACAAAGAACCCAACAGAAGAATTCGGCAAATCAAGGAAGCCATCTGGATCAGAAAAACCCAAACACCCATCAACAGAGACGAGGGCAATTACGAACTGCCTCACGTGTACGATGACGTCATTCAGCGTCATAGGTACTGATGAAGTCGACGTGACACGTCAACGAAAGCCTCTACCAGGTAATTTAACATGATTCTTGGATATGAAAAATGAAAGTTTCGAATTTATTGCATGTCCTGTTTTGTTTGTGGGGGGCTAGGTGATACCCAGACTACTGCATGTCCTGTTTTGTTTGTGGGGGGCTAGGGGATATCCAGATTATTGCCATACTGTTTTGTTTGTGGGGGGCTAGGGAATACCCAGACTATTGTCATCCTGTTTTGTTTGTGGGAGGCTGCGGGATACCCAGACTACTGCCACCCTGTTTTGTTTGTGGGGGGCTACGGGATACCCAGACTACTGCCAACCTGTTTTGTTTGTGGGAGGCTACGGGATACCCAGACTATTGCCATCCTGTTTTTTTTGTGGGGGGCTAGGGGATACCCAGATTATTGCCAACCTGTTTTGTTTGTGGGGGGCCAGGGGATACCCAGACTATTGCCAACCTGTTTTGTTTGTGGGGGGCTAGGGGGTAACCCAGACTACTGCATGTCTCGCCTTGGTTGTGGGTGGGGCTAAGGGCTAATCCAGACTACTGCATGTCCTGCCTTGGTTGTGGGCGGAGCTAGGGGGTAACCCAGACTATTAAACATCCTGCCTTGTTTGTGGGGAGGCTGGGGGGTAAACCAGACTACTGCATGTCCCAGCTTGGTTGAGGGCGGGGCTAAGGGCCAACCAAGACTACTGCATGTCCCGCCTTGGTTGTGGGCGGGGCTAACCCAGACTACTGCACATCCCGCCTTGTTTGTGAGCGGGGCTAGGGGCTAAACCAGACTACTGCATGTCCCGCCTTGGTTGTGGTCGGGGCTAAGGGGTAACCCAGACTACTGCACATCTCGCCTTGTTTGTGAGCAGGGCTAGGGGCTAAACCAGACTACTGCATGTCCCGCCTTGGTTGTGGGTGGGGCTAAGGGCTAACCCAGACTACTGCATGTCCCGCCTTGGTTGTGGGCGGGGCTAAGGGCTAACCCAGACTATTGCATGACCCGCCTTGGTTGTGGAAGGGGCTAAGGTGTAACCCAGACTACTGCACATCCCGCCTTGTTTGTGAGCGGGGCTAGGGGGTAAACCAGACTACTGCATGTCCCGCCTTGGTTGTGGGCGGGGCTAAGGGGTAACCCAGACTACTGCATGTCCCACCTTGGTTGTGGGCGGGGCTAAGGGCTAACCCAGACTACTGCATGTCCCGCCTTGGTTGTGGGCGGGGCTAAGGGCTAACCCAGACTATTGCATGACCCGCCTTGGTTGTGGAAGGGGCTAAGGTGTAACCCAGACTACTGCACATCCCGCCTTGTTTGTGAGCGGGGCTAGGGGCTAAACCAGACTACTGCATGTCCCGCCTTGGTTGTGGGCGGGGCTAAGGGGTAACCCAGACTACTGCAGATCCCGCCTTGTTTGTGAGCGGGGCTAGGGGCTAAACCAGACTACTGCATGTCCCACCTTGGTTGTGGGCGGGGCTAAGGGCTAACCCAGACTACTGCATGTCCCACCTTGGTTGTGGGCGGGGCTAAGGGCTAACCCAGACTACTGCATGTCCCACCTTGGGTGTGGGCGAGGCTAAGGGCTAACCCAGACTACTGCATGTCCCACCTTGGGTGTGGGCGGGGCTAAGGGCTAACCCAGACTACTGCATGTCCCACCTTGGTTATGGGCGGGGCTAGGTGGTAACACAGACTATTTACACATCCTGCTTTGTTTGTGCGGGCTACAGGTAACCCAGACCAAAGCAGGTACCGCTTTGTTTGTGGGCGAGGCTAGGAACTGTCACATTTGTCGGCTCACCTGGATGTCTGTGACTTGCATGTCGAGAGGTGCAGTCTCTTTGCAGCCAAGTGCAAGGTCATCGAAGGAAAGCGACGTCAGCTCTGATGGCTTGAGCACCTTCATGAGGTTGCCGAGTGTCCGCGCCACATTTGTCCATTCGTCACCCTTCTTAAACTGAAGCAAAATCATGCAACCATTATAACTCACGATCAGTGCTGTAAAATCTTGCATGTATCTGTTCAAAGGCCTTTTCGGATTAAGCATTAATTTATGGTCCACTAATCTCTCTGGAGTCATTTCATAATAGTTTCAAGATTTTAGTTTTGATATTTTAGTTTCAAGATTTTTCAATTAAAAAATTATCATGAATTTTGCGTCACTTTGTATCCAGCCATGTCAATATTTACTTAGTTTTCACAAACGTATGTTTCACACAGAGCTCTGAATGAGGTAGCCTCAACTATCTGTGAGGATAACATCATATGCACGGTTGGGCATGTATTCCTGCAGAAACCACACAACAATACAAATGAGTGCAAATGAAAATGAATCAGGCAGGGAAGAAGGTTCTAAATCAATTAAGGAGTCATTAAACAAATTGAAGGTTAATATTAAAAATGTAAGGGGTCATCTCAAACAATTAGTTGTTAGAAAAAACAGAAATGAATAGGTTATTTCAAAAACTAAATAACACGAACAGGTTGTCTCAACAAGTGACACTGGCAATGTAGAATGATGAGTGAAACTTGTAGCACACAAGACCCTAGTACAGCTGTAGTATGTCCACAATTACTGCAGTTCTCTTTGGCATTTCATAATATATGCTGCTATTCAGAACTTTACCTCCTACATACACTACGGACAATAATATGCACGTGTTGCAAATTGTTCATACATGCTACATAAATCATGCACCCATAAAAACACACCGTTTTTTTTAATGTTCCGGTTTCCCCACTTATTTGACCCAATTAATACACGACAATCTAAGGTCCATACGTTCAAACTTTGTTTCTAGTGTTATTGAAACTATCCACTAGATGGCGCCAGCATTGCACAGTTATCTTATGCTGGATTCGGGTGACTTCAAGTCAAAAGGGTTAACTAATATATGACCTATCAAGATTGTGGTGACAACTTCAGCCATATGTGATAAGTGACTGGTTGAAATCATACCTTCGATACAACAACGTGTTTCTGAGAAGACGACAACTTGATCGATTTGAACTGTGTTATGTTTTTAAATGCAGTGTCATTACATGCCTCCAGGTCATCTGCTTTGAGCCCGCCCACCAGGCTTCCAAGATATTGCAAATCAGAGATTTCTGTAATCTAAATCATGCACACATATACATTAAGTAATGTGACTGTTCAATACAAAATCCAAACTGGATCAATCAATATTGATTACCCTCCGGGTATGCATACATACATACATAGACACCTGCATGCATGAATACATTGTATACATACACGCCTGCATGTATGTATACAAGCAAGCATACACACCCAAACCCTCACAAGTATACACACAAACGGTCAACCTACATCTTGTTTTGTCAGCCAACACTAATGTGGAGCCAAACGGTCAGAAAATGACATAATGACATACATACATTCATACACTTTTATATTTTTATACACATACATGCATATGTACATAAACATGCATCGATACATTCATACACTGATACACAACTGTGTGCGTATATGTGTGCATGGGTGTTTAATAGTTTCTGTCTATAGTATCACAAACTCAGATAAACTTACTTTGAATGAATCTACGGTTCGAAGTTTTCTAACTATTATCCTTTTCTGAAAACAAAACAAGTAGTGCAATGTCAAATTCAGTATGTATATATATATACATATTAAAACGACCATCCAGCGACACCTACTATCCAGCAATGATAAAAAATTACGTTTATATATATTATACGTTAGGATTCTGAGGAAATTGGCGCAATGTAAAAGAAATTATAGCCTATTATCGGTATTCTATATTGTTATACACCTGTCTGCTTGATCAACAGAACAAACTACATACATTAGACTAGAAATAGTAAAGAATATTTTTATTCAGTTCAAACAACATGAATAATACAGTCAGTGGTGTATATAAAATATCATGAAATACAGCAATTCTATACATTCAATTAAATCATGTTACTTGTTATTTATTTTACCCAAAAAATCATAACATTAAATTCTATGACATTATACGTTTATTCTGGAATATTACATCCATATAAAAACTTTATTTACATTTACTAAGTCTTGACAATGTTTCACTATTTACAATAAAGTTTGGGATGTTTATAACCTTGAATGTTTTACAACAAAACATTATTGTTGGTATTATTTAAATTGTCGTCTGGTATCCATCATTTCAGCAAGTTGATTGTATGCATTATATTAAATTCAATAAAAAAATTATTCTGGAATATTACATCCATATGTAAAATATAGACTAGACTGTGACTAAAAACTAAATACCAGGTATATAGACATTTCTGTCAATGATGACACAGTGGTGATGTGTATAATATATCACTATTCATAATACTCTGTAATGTTGCATTTCCTGATTTAGCTACACACATCATAAAACTGTACATATTTTACCTGATCAACCTTTTGCAGGTACTTGTAAACAGTAATTGACACTATTCACCATGTAATTAGATTATACAATAATTTACAGCTTCAGTACACCTATACAATATTCAAATGAAGGCATAAATGATATTGTGTTGCCTAGCCATGTCATAAAACTGTGTCCAATTTACCTGATTATCATCTTACTAATTAAATAACCTGATAGCGTATAAGCATGTAATGTATATACATTACATGCTTATATGCTATCAGGTTATTTAATTAGTTACAAGGAAAAGAAGATTCCACTAGTTTATCCATGCACTGTGATTGCCCCTGGAAATCATGAGTCCCCTGGAATCATGGCCCTCAGTGAGTGATTTTCTCACTGGAGCTTATACGAGTTTATATAGCAGGTGACACTAGGACAGTGTAACTGCTACATAGATCAAGAGATCCAATGGTGTTTTGTTGTCAGTTCTCCTGTCCTTTTCACATGAGCCTATGGGTTTATAGGCTGCCTACATACTATTGAGCCTATGGGTTGCCTACATACTATTGAGCCTAAATTACCACCAGTAGTGCAGTGGTTTAATTACTCTGATAATAATCTACCTAGGCAGTGACATTGCTTTTATCTTTCATTCCAGTACAGTATCATCATATAAAATGAAAACTATATCCTATTAGCCTGGGCATAGTGTTAGTTTAGGAGGAATATGTTTTTCAAATCCTAACTTAGTCCTAACCCTAATTTCAAATGTTAATTGAATTACCTGAAATGTGTTAATTTAATTTGATTAATTATAATATAACCAGCAAGGGTAGTAAATTGGTATTAATGAAAATGTCAATTCTATGTCACCCACCATATGGGATGTCCAGCAGCCTGAAAGTTATCAGAAGTGTGAATTAGCATAAGCATGAATGAATCAGTACTACAAAGGGTTCACCCTACAGAGGATGTGGACACTAGAGTTTTCACGTATATCTCAACGCTTTCCTAATTCGTCGCTGTTCTTTTCGTTGTTCAACGAACAACAAAAGTTCGCACTTTTTGGTACTCCAGAGTCACTCCATGCTCCTGCATGAACTAAAGTTCTTCCAGATTTCCTGAAACAGGAACATAATTATACAGCATACTGACTATGTATTCGGACACTGTATGTTTTCAGACACCCAAAAAATCTACAAATATATAGTTGTCTATACTGTAAGTTTTCAGACAGAATTATTTGTGTGTGACCAAATACCTACACTTTGTAATGACTACGTACTTAGACACTGTATGTTTTGGGACACAAAAGTCAACTAATTTTTGTACTGATGTGTTTGGAGAGCTGAAAATTTAATTTTCTGTAGGTAACGGTAACATTTGAAATGTCCTATCATTTGTGCATATTCCTGCAAGCATGTGTATGTATATATATATATACATACCAACATGATATGTATGTACATACATAATTAAGTATGTATATGCATACTTAAAAATATATTTAGCTTGCCAAGATGAAGGGGGGACCTATTGTACTGTAGTTACACTGACCTATGACTGAATGTTACACTGACCTATGACTGAATGTTACACTGACCTATGACTGAATGTTACACTGACCTATGACTGAATGTTACACTGAACTATGACTGAATATTACACCACAATTGACTTACCTGGCAGATTCTTCTGTGTACCCAGTAGCATGATCCAGTGGGTGAATTGCTTCCGCAAGGCACTCGTAGTCTTTGGGGACCACTTTGCTTGGCCTGAAGAAGTATTTTTTATATTATGCAAACTTAAAAACTATACATTATTATTGAAGACCCCAGAAAAAACTAATATGACACCATGGGAATGTAGGAAGTCATTCCAAATGGTTAAACAGTTGTAGCTTGCACTGAAGTCGTCGGAATTAATTTTCAAATATCTGATGTCAACGTCTTATCTTTGAAAGAGTAATGTTCAATCAAATTCACATGTACTTCCCATCTCATAATTTATATTACAATGGACAATATGGTTTTAGAGTAAAACACTCCACTCAACTAGTGGCACTTGAACTCATTGACAGAATATCTCAGGAACTTGATCAAGGTATCACTCCAATCAATGTGTACCTTGATTTGTCAAAATTGTTTGACACCCTTGACCATGATATTTTGTTATCTTAATCAATGTATCCCAAGGCTCAATATTGGGTCCTTTGTTGTTAATAATATATAGGAATGATATTATCCGCTCTAGTAACTAATTTAATTTCATAATGTTTGCAGATGACACCACATTATTCACTACACTAAATTCAAATGGACACTATGATATTTACAATGAAAGACTAAACAGTGAATTAGAAAAAAATCAGTATTTGGCTCAAAGTGAACAAACTTTCTCTAAATGTTAAGAGAACAAAAGCCATGATATTTCAAATGCCACAAAAAAGGTTCAGCTTCCTCTCCTTCGAATAGCTGAATCAAATATTGAATATGTAGATTATTTTAATTTCCTCGGTATCACTATTAACAAACACTTAAATTGGGCTAGTCATATTGATGCACTGACTTCAAAATATCCAAAATAATAGGAGTATTAAAAGTATCAAACATATCCTATCAATCAACATCCTGAGAACAATCTATAACTCCCTAATCGTATGCCACCTCAATTATGGAGTGTTGGTCTAGGGGTCTCAGAGTAACCTAAATAATAAAATTATTAAATTACAGAAAAGGGCAGTTAGAATTACAACTTCTAGTGATTACCTGGCTCATAGTGATCCAATTTTTAAGAGACTTTACCTCTTAAAGCTTGATGACATACAAATTGATCAACAAGTAGCTGCCTGATTATTTCAATCAAAACCTACTCTTATTCAGTATCAACACGCTACTAGGGCATACACGAATGTATTTATCCATAGAGTAAATCATGAATTCACCAAAAGAAACATCAGATTCAGCATTGCAAAGACATTCAATAATTCTCCCGATATCATTATTAATAAAATATTCACACACAGTATCCATGGATTCTCCACCTATATTAAAAGATACATTATTGAAAGATATCAGAATGCTTGTACTATCATTAAAGGTTATATATGTGGAAGATAATTAACTAAAATTTATTGCAATGTCTGTGATGCATTTTGTGACATATAATTTCTCCATATATGCGTATATGTGTACATATGTATACCAGCTACCCGACGTATTTTGATTATGATTATGACAGGTTCATGTATTACCAGTTAAATTACTTAGTAAACATACTATCATTATTATTTAAGGTGGCTCTCGTGTCAGCGGCATTTAAATGCCTTAACGGGAGTCTCCTGACTTACTGTATGTACTCTGTTATAATATGTATTTGTAATTATTGGTCTATTGGTTTAATCAATTTCATTTCATTCATTCATTCATAGCTAGAAGTGGGAGGAAATACCCAGGTAACATGGATGTCAGATGTAGGGTGCAATATTCATTAATAAAAACTTTTAATTTAGCATTTACTTGAGAATTAACTGAGAATTTGTATATTAAATGAAATTAACATTTTGACACTAATAACCGATGCCTGATTTGCTGTCACTCATCAAAATAAAAAGAAATGACACTTACGAGGCAGAGTCTCCTCATCGGGTGAAGGGAAATTTGGCGTTGGAAGTTGTTCATCTTCTGTCTGTTTTGTTGTAGTGTTCACTGTAACAAACAATATAGTATCATATATTCAACAACAATTAAGCCAGATACCTTCTACACTTACCAGCTGATGGTATAATCCACAATATGTCACTATAATCTAAATATTTATTTAAGTAATTTGCCATAATTCCATGTGGATTAGATTTTTCCTTACTGAAGCTTAGCATGGGGCAGAGCAGTAGCTTGCATATATAATAGTACAGTCAAAATTATTCTGAATTGATACTTACCCTCTACTCTGGCTGCTTCCAGGCTTCTTGAAGCACGCACTGTAACAAACAATGTTGTAACATAGAGTTCATATTCAACAACAAATAAGTCAGATTATCCTACACTTACCAGCTGATGGTATAATCCACAGTATGTCACCATGATTTATTACTACACGTTTATTTATGTAATACTTATACATTGACTTCAAATATAACAATTTTGTGACTTTTTTCCTCTGCTTTTATTTCTGCCACCATTATTTTGACTTCAAAAGTAGTAAGTTGTTTTTTGTATTTAAATGTAACTGAACAGGTCTGCCAGGGAGTCAGTGTAAAGTGCTTTGAGCATTCATAAGAAATGGAACTTCCCTTTACTACTACTTGGCCTTAGCCAACGTTCAAACAAATTATGACTTGTTGTATTACCTGGTAAATGAGACATGATCATGCTGCAGTCTACATCTGCCTTTGCCAACACGTAGTTGGTCACATGCCAGCCATCCACGTGAGGTATTTGGCGTCTGAGAACATGTTGTTCTTGTGGTGTTTGAGCACTTACTTGAAGTTTGCCATTTCTTTGGCAACTCCGTCCGATTCTGCGTTTGTCAGTGCCACACCTGCTGACAAGTCGGCAGGACTCATCAGGAGGTAGTCAATGGTGTTCTTTAGGCCGTACTTCACCGTTCCTCGTGGATTGATGTCAGTCACCACAGCGATGGCAGCAGTTAGTGCAGTCCAGTTACAGTGGTCAAACAGTGCACTGGCATCTACTTCGTTAGCATCCGTTGTGATACGTGGCCTCATTTCAACAAACAGCTTTGCAAGAGTCCGCACTGACGTCATGACTGTTTTCCTCATCATTTCCTTATCAATTTTTGTACAGTCCTTCTGCATGGCGTATCGTGTGGACGTCTTGGCATACTTATCCAACACCGTCGTCGCAGAATGAGTCCAGGATGCTCTTGTAGCTTTCATCGTCATCAAGGTAGGCGAGCTTCGCGGACACCGATAATACAACAGTATCTGGATTCCTGCTGGCACATTGAGCCCAATGCCTATAGAAATAATTTCTGGCATAACTGCCACCACATCCCTTGCAATGCACTACGTCATCACCACACCGCCTAATTGTAACGTAGTCTTGCCACTTTTCCTTCGCCACCTGCTTGTTATGCTGTAGGATGCCTAGGTTACGTCATTTTAAGAATACATCCTTTGCGTGTTTGCCAGTCTTCTGCAGCTCTTCAACCTCATTCCTATGGACCTTGGTGATGTTTTTTCAGTGTGCCACCCTTACAACTTCTGCTGCAGTATGGACACTGGCAAGCTGGCTTCATATACTTTGATTTGTCTGCAATAGACAGTTGGACTAGTTCAGTAATAGTATCAATAATCTACAAGGTCTTATAAAATTAAAAGTACCAACTTTAAATGTGACTGTGAGAATACTAGTTCACTGGCACCAGCTAGCAAGTCAGACACACCAATGCCATGGAAACACCGACAACACGCGCACATGTTTTAGTTTGCCGGATTGAACGTTTTTCTTGACAGTTCCACTTTAGCAACACGTTTACATCTTTTTATCAAAGCAATATATAATTTTTGTAATCTGATTTGCCCTCAAGTGCTTGCCCCTATTAGTTTAAGCTAAATTTTATCCCTGATTATACAGTTTTTGTAAACGTGTTTTCTGTACACATGTGCCTACCTTTTGCTAAGTGGGTCCTTTGGTGAATCATCAAGGCATCTTGATGTTTAAATGATTTGCAGCAAACTGCACATTTGATGGCACCTAAAACACAAGGTCAACCAATGACATTAAACATAAACATTTTGTTATTAAACCAGTAGCAAAACAGTTGGATATGGTCTACAATACATGTTCAACTTAGATAATTAAGTAGCATTCATGGTTTGATGTAGTCATACTTGGGTAGGTTTTCCACATACCCCTTGAGTGAGCAAGTGTTTAAAAAAGCATGAAATCTTACTGAATTGAAAACCAGTGGGTATGACAAGGGCAAAAGGGATCACAAAGGGAAGAGGGATCTAAAGACTGAACAACAACAACTGTTCTGGCTTCTGTCTATGGCAACGTTTATAGAGCTAATGTAACATGTTAATTTAATTGAGAAGTTTCTGAGTTTATTGTAATTTAATTAATTAAATTACATCTTTGGAGAAGTATCAAGGCATCTTAATTCAAAGTAATTTTAAGAAGCTACTAGAAGCTGCTTGAAATTATTTTGGATTGAAAGATACGGAAGAGAGTCGAGTTTGATTGTATTTAAATAGATGGCAGAAAAATGGCCATGTGAGGAAATACTGGTACTGACATTTGTGGACATTTAGATTACTAACGACACAGTTCTGAGAGATATGGTGCCGGCAACGATGACACTAATATGAGGGCCAGAATTGGATGTCAGGATGGTGGCAGCATGTATGAAAGAACGAAAGAAAGAGTAGTAGTGGTCCTTGGATGTCGGATGAGTTTAATGGATGAGTTTAATGATAACGTTGGTTTGAGGAAAGGAAGTGCACCCATAACTGTTCATCATCATGATGAAAAAAATCATGCGGAATCGGAGAGAAACAGATGAGTTGGACATCGATCATCTTGGTGGGAAGATATCAAGCAAGGGGTGAATTGTCTTATGTTATGATATATAGAAGCTGACCAATTCTGGGAAATAAATCTGAAACGAGACGAGCGAAGCATCAATATATTCATTAATGCATACATATAAACTATATCGAATAACGTTTGTAACTTCCTACCTGGTGATTTCCATGCGTTGTCCTAATAGCTGCGAAAACGTACGAGTCCAGCCGCTGTGAAACGTCCGCGGTATATCAGTGGCATGCCTGCCTTTTGCCTGGCACCAGCTCGATCGGGCTTTTATTGGTGAGGGGGCAAATTTATTACACCTCTACATTTAAAACAGGCTAGATCTGTAAACTGCGCTGAACGTGATTGGTCACCGACAAGAGACTCCGCGTATCAACTGTCATTTTTTTATATTTTGTGGAGAAAGGGTGGATACATGTTTCCTTAGGGGGTATGAATTATATCCCTTTCTCCTACATACTAGCAAAAATACCCATCCACCGGTTGGTGCTAGTTACACACAGAGGCAGAAGACGATTTCCCGGAGTACTCATAGTGACGTTTAGTATAACCTAAATAATTATTATTTATTGTTCTAAATACTAAGATATACAAGATATGCTGCCTGTCAAATTGCGTTTAATAAGCCTGAAATATTGTTCGCAAGTTTCATTTTTTTGCCCGCTAAATGTTCAAACTGTAAACACCACCATGAAGTAGTAAACAGTCTCTATTCTGAGTTAAAACAATTATAATTCCCCTCTCAATTTTATTGCTACATTTTAGCTGAAATTTGCTCTACAAAATTACTACTACACAGCAGTATTCGTTTAAATTGGGAAACTCATTTGAAACTATTGTTTGTGCGTGCAATCTTTATAAAAAGAAAGATAGGCCTACAGTAGCTCACCGATAGCATGGGGAAACAAAACACATGTATTAAACAAACAAGACTGTTCCGCGAGCTTGCTTGAGAAAACACAGAAATTATTGCATATTTCTTGATAGCATTTGATATTGAAAATGCCAAAGACAAATGACATAGAGAGCGCGATACCGTAGTGGTTAGCACATCCACCTCTCATTCCAGCGCTCCGAGTCCAAAACCCAGACTGGGCAGGCATGATATATTTGGTGTAAACCTTGGGTCTCAACATTGGGAATTAGGAATCCCTCGTGACTCAGAGATCACATTAATGTCGGTCCCGTCTCAATTTGGGACGTAAAAGAACCACTGAGAACAACAATCACCCTGGCAGTGACCACCCTCAGTGCCAGCATAGAAAGGTCAGTTTGGCAATAATGTTCTGAAAAAGGTTGCCTAGTTGACTAAGACCTCAAGAGACCATAACACTGTACGCACAATATATACCAGACTAGTCAGTTAATAGAACGTTGTAGAGCACTGGAAACAACTAGAACTCGAACATCATGTACACCTTCGATATCGTATGATGGTTGTTTTGTGATAAAATTTGGCCTACATCTAAACAAAAGTTTGCAGAACCCTGTCCTATTACTTTCGATGTGAATAGTTTTGCACTAGAGGTTTTTCTCCAAAATTATTGTAATATTGGAGGAGTTCCACATAGGAATTACCGATACGATACGATGTATACAATATTCAGATCAATTGTTTTCAAGGCGATCTTTTACTTTCTGACCTAACCATGAAAACGACCATAAAATTAGTCTCAGCTAGGCCAAATGGCATGATTTAAAGCAGGTCACCAGTGCGTGGAAGAAATGAACTGGGTGCTAGCGAATGAAACAGTGTATTGCATTATCAAGTGACACCCAACACGTGCATTCATGAATCTTTCAAGATTGGATGAAAAACGAAATTAGATAATTATTGATTGTACTGTTCAAATTTGTAATGTTTAATAAACGTTTGCGCCGAGTGTATCAACCGATTTAAATATTCGGTCGCTCATCTCCAGGTTATTATTTTCCATCTTGTACCAGGTAGGTTGCATCCAAACTCGTGAACTTACGAATAACTTACAAAGTATTTTAGCGAAGGAATATCTAAATTGTTTGAGAATACCAATTTACACAATGTTGTAATAGTTTTTTGTTAGCCATGTTTGCTCACACAAACGGTGGCATACGCTATAGAGCTGCAACTTCGAGAATACACTGGGCCGATATTGTCTCGTAGGCTAGTGGCAGTGCACAGTTCCAGAAAATTACAGATCAAGTGGGAGTCAGGCAAACGATGTTGGGCGGACGATATTACTCCAAGACCAACTGTTTATTTTTGTACATGACAGTAATATAGTGATCATAAATATGGATAGGGTTTAATTACTCAGAACTGCCAACCCATTGGTGCACCTATCAGTAGTTATCAAGTGATTTGTCCGAAGCAGTTGTATTTTGACAGTAGCAGTCACTCAATATCTACACAAAGAATAAGCTTTTTTTAATCCAACAGTTTTATCCGTCAAATGAAAAAAATACACACTTTCAATTTCTATCAATGAAATGAAAAAAAGGGCATTTTTTACTTTCACAGTTTCAGTTCAGTTTATTTCCTTTTCGCCCGGTCCCAATCATTTATCCTTTTTTAGAGAAGACGATGTCGCCCCCATGTACTTCTTAAGGAGGGCATTAGGCAGCTTTGTGTCATAGCACTTCCCTCCCTTGGTCTTCAGAATCATCAGGGCCTCAAGTGTGTCTGGTCCCAACGAAGAGCAGAAGTCCGTCCGTTCTTCCTCACTACACTGAAGACTCTTTCACAGGCTGAATTGCTGACAGGTATCAGGAGAATCCCCAGCATGACATTAGACAGTGAGTTGAACCTCAGGGATCTATTTACATCCTTGATCTTTGAAAGACTGAACCACTGCTTCTCCACATCAGCCTCTGTCTGCACATCTGGTGGGAGGTCTAGCGAATGCAAATCAAGGAATTCGAGCTCCAGATCATCAGCGGTGGCACCAGCAGGTAGCAAGCATGGACATCTCTTGAGGAAGTACTGATGGAGGTAAACTCCACACTTGCTCTCAATGTTAGATCAGCAACCTCTGCATTCTTCCACAGTGGTTCACCGCTTGCAACAACATTCGCCTTCAGGTAGGAGCAAGCGGTCTGGAAAAAGGACACTACATCCTTGCTCCAAAGTCTTCTTTGCAATCCCAGCAGCAATATGTCTCCTGGCCTCGGAACCAATCATGAGGTCCAGTCCTTTTTTGATGTTGTAGGAAGACTTGAAGTCGGTGTCCATCAATGCCCCATTCTTGAGGGCGGCAGGCTTCAGGAACATCACTAGCAACTTCCTGTACATAGTCTCCAGACTCCTCTTCACCTGGAAAATAAAATACTAGTAAGATGCTTTTCCACAGTACTAATGGTGATATAATATTCTACAGTTATGAATGAATGCAATAGGTATAATGCGCATAAAAAACTTCCACGCAAGAATATGCATGTTCACAGTGCAGGGGTTGGGGAGAGAGAAGCACACAGTTTCACACCCACACACCGTAAGAAGCACAATAAGTTAAACACACGCACGCACAACCACACACACGCACCCACACAGTAAAGACCTGAAAGAAGTGTATCTTGAGAGTATAACATCATATCATTTACACTTGCAGCAATTCTTTATTAATTTTTATGAAAACTTTGATGTGTTATGTAAATTAAACTTGAGAAGAAATGCACATAATTTAATTATCAAAAATGAAGAGTCTAGGTACCTATATTTTCCCCCAAATCCCCAAGAACTAATTAATTGAATATGTACTTACTACTAAGAAACTGAAAAACTTCATCTTGATAAATGCAAAAAAAACAAATAAGAACTATATTAAATGAGAACAAAAGGAAATTGGTATGTCAAAAAAAGTGAAAGCCCAGTAATTTGTTCTTTACTGACAATAGGCAAGACATATTGACAATTCAGTCCTAACCATACAATTATATCACAGTATGTGACATTCTTGTGGTTAATACTATATTAATAACCCCATGGGTTTCATGACAATAAATGTCAAGCTTTTGTTTTTGCTCACCTTGTTCACCTTAGCCTTATCAGTTTGGAACTCTGTGTTGGTCCTGTTGAACCACTCCATGACGAAGGACAGGAACAAGGCGTACAGCTTGGTTGTCTGCCTCTGCAGGATCGTCTTCACATGGGTCTTGATGGTGTCAAGTTATTTTTTGCTGCATTCTCCACTCTTGATGCTGCTGCTGGTTTTCTTTTCCGTCTTCTTACACTCCTCTTCAAAGAATAGCTTGAGCGGTTGCCTCTGCTGCAGAAGGCATCGTAGAGCTTGGCCGAGTGAAAGCCACCTTGTGGGGCAGTGTTCCACAAGCTGCAGCTATGGAACTCCACACTGTTCTTGAAGAGCACACAATCTTTGTTGGCGGCTAGAGCTTTTGTTGACATACCATGCCAGCTGCCTCAGTGTGTCATCAAAATCAAAAACGCCCTGGAGCTTTAGTAGCTTTTTTGGCAGCCAAATTCAACAAGTGGCAAATACACCCTGCCAGGTGCACCTGTGGCACTCTGTCCCTGACAAGAGTTCACGCCTTTGTTTTTCCCCGTCATAGTGTTACAGTTGTCACACACAAGAGCAAGGTAGTTGGACCATCCCACATCGACACAAAATGTATTTTTGATCAGTTGGAAATTGTTCTGTCCTGTGGCAGACTCGCTGCATGTCAGGTTAGCAATCAGTCTCGTTGCTATCTCGCCATTCTTATCTATGTATCTGACAACCATCGGAAAGAATTTATCACCCCCTCCTGGCTGCCATCTGTGCTAATGATGAATGGACCACTTCTCATCAAAGAAGCTACAGTGTCTACCTCTTCTCGGATGCAGCACTTAAGAATGACATGGTCGGCAGCGCTGACAGCAATGTTGTATTCCACTAGAAATTGGCTGAAAAGTGTCTCCGCACGGATCACGTCAAGATCTTGCTGCTGCAGTTTGTTCGGATTGAAGAAAAATGTTGAAATTTGTCTAGTGTCTGATTTCCCACAGTCAATGTGGCACTTCGATCCCACGTGTTGCTTGACATATGAAACAATGAAGTCCATTGCGCACACGGTGCATCGTACATGTTGCTGACTGATTGCCGCACACACGATGCATGGGTATGAATCCGTGTAATCTCCCTTGAACTTCTGGGTAGGAGTGCGTTGTTTTTTCTGTTGTTTTGTTACCACTTTGTCTTCTCTCTCTTTCCTTTTCGACGCCATCTTGCTCAGCGTCTGCAGTGTTGAACATCTGAGCCAATCAAAATCTTTGTTCTTGTTTTCGTTTGAAAAGACTTGCCATGATTGGTTGATCCTAAAGAGGTCACATCTATTTTTAGGTACTCATCCCCTACTTTCTCTCGCTCTCACGCGTCATGCACACAACAGACAGGCACAAGACGAAGTCAACAACATTATGCTTGATAGTTTTATTTCATCCGTAGCATTTTTCGTCTGACCATAACGGGGCATAGCAATGGATTCTCGCTACGGCGAAACTGTAGCAGTTGGCAGCTCTGAATTACTATCAAATAATGCGTAGATGTATTTCTACCATGTCCATGTACCGGTTGTACTGAAGTCTGAAGTTCTGAACTCCCACACCAAAATGCCCGTCCCTCTGACGAACGAACACCTGCAATGTCGGGACACTTATGCCTGGATACAGATGTGTCCATTGCAGACAGGGACTACTGTACACCAAACTGTCTTTCAAACGAACTGTTTTGCCAATGGGCGCAGCGTAGATCTTTCATTTAGGCCGTACCTGCAGTAGTAGTGCAGGCCACAGTAAGCGGCACATCATTCTGTTTAATATGGTTTTAAAGTGTGGCAGACCAAACATGCATATTTCAAAATATGCTTTCACACAAAATATGATGTAAAAAAACGTAGGCAATACATAAAATTCTTTCAGTTTTCTGATCATATGGAAGTGAAATTTTCTAAGTAACAAGTTTTTAACTA
This sequence comes from Escarpia spicata, assembly GCA_963995525.1. Classification (NCBI taxonomy): domain Eukaryota; kingdom Metazoa; phylum Annelida; class Polychaeta; order Sabellida; family Siboglinidae; genus Escarpia; species Escarpia spicata. The sequence goes on from OZ023210.1 coordinate 16,485,640, forward strand.
GTCAACTGAAGAGTGACCAGGTTGTAGGCCAGCTGTATTTGGGGTTCTAGGATATATGGGCATATCCACACTGTACTGCGACTCACTGGGCATTATAAGGAACATTTTGAAATGCTGATTTCAATGGCAAAACAAACAGTTATGTTCCATTTTTTGGGATACATCAGTCATAGCCATCATAGATATAAAACAATTTTAAAAAGTCAAGAATGTGTGCTACTGGTTTGTACTTTTTCGTTGAACATTGATGAAAGTGTGGTTTTAAGAACATTTGAAAGTGTGACATATAAAAGTGCAAATTTTGAATGTTCTATCAAAGCATTAAAAAATGTTTTGTTTTGCATGCAGTGAAGCAAATAAATAAAACACAAACTATTCTTCATGAATATGTGTTTTGTTGTTTGTTTTATGAAGGAAAACATATTTTTTACAGTCTAGAAATTGTGTGTCACGGTCATGTGTTTCGTCAACGGCAATCATAGCATAATATTAGTACCAATTAAATATCGCTTTTACTACAACCAGCGTTTTGCCTTGTAAGATACTTTTCGATAGGTGTGAAAACAATTCACTACGTTTCCAACTATTTTGTGGCATATTCCCGTATTTTATAGCATCCGAAACAAGAGGAAATTATTTTCCGTCAATAAATCACAACCGTTCGGAACTAAAAACAATTCAAAAATTGCGGAGGAAAACCAAGCGGATATCATGTGATGGCATACAAATGGTCATGTGATTCGATGTTGCCACCCTTTTCCGATGAAGGAGATATAAGATGGCATGAAAATGAAGGTAAGAAATATTCCGTCAATATTGTTTGCATAAATCACGACCGTGACAATCATCTCGAAAGAAGCCATTAGAAAGTTCAAGATAAAGTCGGTCCTCTAGAAGATAGTGCTGGAAATATAATATCAGACGGATTCTTAATGGCAGAAGACCTGAATGAGTACTTTAGTTCAGTGTTTACCAGAGAAGATATTAGTTCACTGCCAGTACCAGAGGCTAAGTTCAAGGGGGGCAGATTCATACTATTTAGGACAATTAATTGTAACCCCGGAAATGGTAGCTAAGAAAATAAGGGCTATGAAGGATAATAAATCACCTGGAGTGGATGGGATTCCGCCCAAACTACTATTGGAAATTGTAGAACAAATTTGCGTACCGCTTGCAACAGTTTTCAATTTGTCATTAGAAGAGGGAGTGGTTCCTTTAGAATGGAAAGAGGCAAACATTATACCGTTATTTAAAAAAGGTTCGAGAAACAAGTCAGAGAACTATAGACCAGTGAGTTTAACATCAGTGATTTGCAAATTATTAGAAAGACTAATTAAAGATCACATGGTGGATTTTCTTGTTAAACAAAACTTGATAAACCCATCTCAACATGTTTTTTTTTAAGCGAGGTCATGCTTAACAAATACGTTGTTTTTTGGAAGACATCACTAAGTGGGTAGATGAGGGATCACCAGTAGATATCGTCTACTTAGATTTTCAAAAAGCTTTCGACAAAGTACCACATCATAGATTACTGCTTAAACTAAAGGCCCATGGCATAGGAAATGGTATAATAAACTGGATAGAAAAATGGCTGATTGACAGAAGACAACGTGTAGTAGTTGATGGGGAGGCTTCAAACTGGAAATCGGTATTGAGTGTGGTACCACAGCAATCAGTATTAGGACCTATAGTATTCTTAATATATATCAACGATTTGGATAATGAAATAACAAACAAGGTGTTGACTTTTGTGGATGATACAAAAGTGTTTAGAAGGATTAAAAGTGATGGAGATAGACAGCATTTACAAGATGATCTTGACAGGTAGATCAAATGGTCTGAAAAGTGGCAAATGCTGTTCAATTTTGGGAAATGTAAATGCCTCCACACAGGACATGGGAACGAAGAGGTAGAATATACAATGGGGGTACTGTACTAAGTACTACTGTAAAAGAAAAGGACTTAGGGTTAACCATTAGTGCTGATATGAAGGTTTCAGAGCAGTGCGGAATTGCAGCTTCAAAGGGAAATAAAATCCTTGGATTAATTAGGCGAAACATAACCTATTAGGAAAAAGAGCTAATAATACCGCTGTACAAAACAATAGTGAGGCCTCATTTAGAATATTGTATTCAAGCGTGGAGGCCATACCGCAGGAAGGACACAGACATGTTAGAAAGAGTGCAGAGGAGAGACACTAAAATGATACCAAAACTGAGGGATCTTAGTTACGAAATACACCTAAAAATGTGGTTTAACAACACTAGAGACCAGGAGATTGAGAGGAGATCAGATAGAAGTGTTTAAAATAATCAATGGTTATGAAAATATTTATAGAAATATTTTTTTCTCAGTTAAGAAAGATAGAAGAACTAGAGGACACGAAGTTACGTTAGCAAAGGAGCAGAGTAGATTAGATATCAGTTTTCATTTTCACAAAGGACTGTAAATGAATGGAACAGATTATCTGCTGATTGTGTGGGTGCTAGTAGCGTGAATGTTTAAAAATAAAATCTACACATACCTCAGACGGGCGGGATACACATAGATAAAAAGGGTCGGACTTTCGATAAGCCAAAGGGCTTCCTTGTCCACCTACCACTTAGAGTTAATTCTCTGGGTGGCAATTTTATTAAATCTTGTTAAATCTCGACCATGCAAATATAACTAAATTGAAGGCGCATTATCAATAGAATCTCGACGTGTGTAATAAATATCTTGCCATGTTATTTCTCTTCATATTTCACAGTGTCTTCATACGCTGGATTTCCGACAGTTTTATTGATGGTGTACGGTCATGATGTTTGACCCTACGATTTATCATGTTAAAAATTACAACCCCGATTATCAATAAAATGTTCTCCAAATTCAGTCAAATTCCTTAAATTTTGCTTACATATATTAAATCAATTTGTACTAGAGTAATTTTTTAAAAAAAGTTAAAATGTATGGAATAGTCTGTTGTTATTAGAAATTGTATTGCATTTTTGTATGTAAAAAATCACAACCATGACATTTTGACTGATTGATATTTCATAAATTGTCTCTGATTATATTGATGAAACTATGTTTTCTTCAACAATTTATGTAAATAAAGTCATTTGTGCCAACCAACCAACCAACCAACGTATTTGTGTCAATTTGTTCAGGTTTCTAGAAATTAACCTACACATCACACTTCTTGCATGTACAAGTACAGTGGATATGCCCATACATAAGCACCAGAGCTGTAGCAAGTACATTTATTTTGTACTTGACTAAAAGTACAAGTAACTCCATGTTGAGCTTGAGCATCAACTGGTTCTCAAATTCTACATCGCCTGTGCAGGCTCGCAGGGGCTTACAAATAAGCCCTGCAGCACTAAACAATCTCTCACAGACTGCACTCGCAGGCAGAGGAGTGTTCAACTCAATGAAAAGGTCTGTCAAGCTTGGCCACGTGGCAAAGGACTACAGCTCGACACATGGGGCAGTAATCTCAAACATACTGGATAAGTATGGCCATGGATGTTGCAAATGATCGTTTTCGGCTGATCCTTCCATGATAAATCTTTGAACGCGAATGACATCATATAATCTTGGCAATGTTCACGCCACCTGGTGATCATGCCTGATAAAAGCAATGATAGGCCAATTAGAAAAGACTACAAGTTTTTACTCTGGCTGATATCTATTTATAGATATATGATAGCGTAAACCAGTTCCGGGCTTCAGGCATTATCGTTCGTTACTAATATTTTTGGAGCTCCAAATTTTTAACGCATAAATTATGGATACTTCATTACATTTATGAACAGTACACACATTTGTACTTTGTTACATGTAAAAGTACTCCTAAACAAAATGTACTTCGTTACTCACGAAAAGTAAACTTTTCTACTCAAGTAAACTTTTCTACTCAAGTAAACTTTTCTACTCAAGTAAACTTTTCTACTCAAGTAAACTTTTCTACTCAAGTAAACTTTTCTACTCAAGTAAACTTTTCTTCTCAAGTACATAATGAAGTACTTGTACTTCGTTACATCCCAGCTCTGATAAGCACCATAAAATGTATTTTGTTATTTGTGAATATTTCATGCTAAAAATTGCAGGATACGTGGCATTTTTCAACAGAATACTGTAGAAATTTCATACAGAATGTACATGGTTTAAAAGTTATTTACATTTTAAGATGTCGCTGTATAGTCGGATTTAGTTAAATAGAATAAAAGTGTATATGTTTAACTAACATTACAGTTTTCACATTTGTACTGAAACCTCAGCTAACATACCTCCTCTCGTCGGTAGTTAAAGATTAAAAAAATCTGGTGACAATAAGGAAATATAGTGTAACTATCGGGCGACAGATTCCGTGTCGCCTCATAACCAAATGGCGCTGTATAGTCGCTCAATTGTTGCTCCATGGTTGCATTCATACAAATATATATATATATATGGCAAATATACTATTCCCATAGGCAAAACTAATAAAATGTCTTGCTTTATTAAATAAATTACAGCATGCAGTCAATTACTTTTCCTATATTCTCTGTTGAACAAATTCACTTTACTATAAGTCTACATACATACATAATTGCAAGTTCTAATTAAATACACACTATGAGCACAGACATTGGAAGTGTAAAATGCTAGATTGGGAACATTATTATAGTATGGGCAAGAAATCCCATACACAGTATTGTTCTTTATTGCCAAAAACGCATTTTTGGATTGTCTGAAAAGTAGTGTTGTTCAGATTAATACATTTTTTCTGTGAATGGTTGTATTAAAGAATTCTTATAATCGATGTGGAAACAACATTGGCATACCTCGGCATAACTCAGGTCTGACGTGTTGAAGATTGCAATGTTCGTCATGAGCACATCACCCGGAATATCCTTCAAGTAGGCGTTTCCCATCGATCCAAGCAAAGAACCCATAGTTTCAAGTGTAGATGTGTTTAGTTTTTTTGGATCACTGAATTTTGGCAACAGTTTCAGGCGTTTGGCGTAGAGGACCGCCTGAAAGCATTGAAAGGTGAGCAAACATTCCATTCCTGACCAAATTTATTTCAAAAACATAATTTCAAGCATTCGTTTTCTTTCAAAGGGTAGCAGTTGAATACCTGAAAGTTTGGTGCCCGAGACACACATCATCTAAAAGAAAAACGTTAACATACATACGTATGTTAATATGTATGTAGGTATGTATGTATGTACGTAGGTGCTCTAGCTAGGACTCTGGGAGTGTAACTTACATCTCGGCGTTTGATCCTCTTCTTGCCAATAGATTGAATAGACTCCTCGAAGGCAGCCGCGCTCAGCTTTGCCATGGTCCTGGGACTGTTCCTGATGAACTGCTCAGAACTGCGGGAAAACTTTTACATGTTACAGCAACAAGGGCAACTCAGGTACTACCAAGTTAACCCCCTCCTGAGATTGTTTTTTTGCTTATCACTGCTTCAGACACGGGCAAAGAAATGTAAAATTGGAATGTTCACATGAATGTGCAATATAATTATGCACATGTTTCTGTGTTGATCTTGTTGACTTTGCTCCCTCACAAATCATGTCACTGATCAATTCAGAGGTGCAGGCTAAATGCTGTCCTAGCAATTTGTCTTGGCAAGTTACCGATCAATGTAATAGCCAAGATCAATTCTTCTGACAATTAAGCAAAGATAAGCACTTTTTGTATTAAAGTTAATTGTTTTCCACATAAATGTTGTAGTATACGGTTGAAAGCTGATAAATAGAAGACACCTTATCACCTGATTTTTATTATGCAGGATGATGAAATAGATCATTCACATTTTTGTGTCGCATCTGTCACACTTATAAATCTATAAGTTCAGCAAACATGTCTAACGTGATCATTCAGGCAAATGCTGTTCAATTTTGGGAAATGTGAATGCCTCCACACAGGACATGGGAATGAAGAGGTAGAATATACAATGGGGGTACTGTACTAAGTACTACTGTAAAAGAAAAGGACTTAGGGTTAACCATTAGTGCTGATATGAAGGTTTCAGAGCAGTGCGGAATTGCAGCTTCAAAGGGAAATCAAATCCTTGGATTAATTAGGCGAAACATAACGTATAAGAGCTAATAATACCGCTGTACAAAACAATAGTTAGGCCTCATTTAGAATATTGTATTCAAGCGTGGAGGCCATACCGCAGGAAGGACACAGACATGTTAGAAAGAGTGCAGAGGAGAGCAACTAAAATGATACCAAAACTGAGGGATCTTAGTTACGAAATACGATTTAAAAAATGCGGTTTAACAACAATAGAGACCAGGAGATTGAGAGGAGATCAGATAGAAGTGTTTAAAATATTGAATGGTTATGAAAATATTGATAGAAATATTTTGTTCTCAGTTAAGAAAGATAGAAGGACTAGAGGACATGAAGTTACATTGGCAAAGGAGCAGAGTAGATTAGATATAAGAAAGTTTTCATTTTCACAAAGGACTGTAAATTAATGGAACATATTATCTGCTGATTGTGTGGGTGCTAGTTGCATGAATATATCTAAAAATAAAATTGACACATACCTCAGTCAGACGGGCGGGATACACATAGATAAAAGGGTCGGACTCTCGATAAGCCAAAGGGCTTCCTTGTCCACCTGCCACCTAGAGTTAATTCTCTGGGTGGCAATCTTGTTAAACTGTCTGTTTGGTTGGTTGGGCTATTGGTTTACATGACCTAAATCACTTTTTTTAAACAAAATATGATGAAAATTACTAACACAGTAATAACTGAAAATCTTACTTATTGAACTTAAAAATGATTACGATTTCATTTACACAAAGGTTAATCAATCACAATGTTATGACCTGTCCTGTTTGTGGTGATTTTCAAGGATCTCATGTTTTACTTCCAAATTTTATTCTTGATGATTTGACAATTGGAACTACTAGGGGATCCACTCCTATGATGTCTTGTGGGCTCAAATAAACAGTAGATGGATGGACATCATCTGTTGTTACACTTTCTGTGCCACCAGAACACAATCTCTGCATTTGTAGTGAGGACTTCCTGTTTGTTCTTATTGTAGCATTCAAAGCAGTTATCTCCTTATCCACATTTCTATTCTTCGAGACATGTGCATTGTATAAGATCACTGGACTTTGGGATCCCCACATACTGGTATATTAGATAGACGTAATTGGTTGAATTTCAGAAATTTTTGCGGGGAACCCTTTCCTTTTCTAAAGTTGGCAGTTCCAGAGAGCTTGCTAATATCCCTGACGACTGCTAAAAACAGCCAGTGTCTTAGTCATTTTTTAGATATTTTTGTATTTTTTTTTGTTCACGAGAGCTTAATTTGCCGACATGCTTCTGTAAAGTCCCTGTCCCAAGCCTTTAAATTCTGATGTTAAACTACATTTGGTTCGTGGACTAGTTTTAACAATAATCCCGTATTTCTTATGTATGGTTTTCGTTAGAGAAATGTAGGAAAGAGAAGAGGGTTATTAACTGAAGCATTTTAGCTATGTGTACTTTGTGTCTTGGCATCCTTTTGAGCAGTTTTCTACAGTGATATCTATGCTGCCTGCTAGTTGTCTCGTAAGTTCACAGAGTCCAAAAAAGTATTTTATATCCGTTCAACTTGAAACCAGCACCCACCGAACCAATACAGGGTGTTGGACTTAAGAATATGATAAATACTAAATTGGTTGCCAAGGTATTACCCACCACGCTTTCTCATACTCATAATGGCATCAATGTACATTCTATTGTTTCCATTAAATATGTGGCACCACTGTAGTGATCACTGTATTCATTTGTAGTCCTAGTTGTTTCTAGCACTTGCCAATGTTCTAATAACAGACTTGTCTATAAATATATACTGTGTTTAAAATGTTACGGTCTAAAAGAGGTCTCATCCAATTAGTCAGCCTTTTTTATAACATTATTGCCATGCTGGCACTGAGGGTGGTCACTGCCAGGGTGCATGTCATCCTCAGTGGTTCTTTTACGAATTATCAGGTGTGACTATATCATCACAGCCATGATTCATCAACATCCAAAGTAGTGCATGGAAACACTTGCTCTTTTCTCAATGATACACGAAAGTCAACAAATTGTGGTAGTATTCTTTGCGTGATACGATGCACTCATCAAACTATTTGCTCGAGCAACACATGAACAACACTTTGGAACAAATCGTGGTACTAAGCAAGATGAGACCTACTTACTTGATAATGTCATCCGCGGACCACTGGTTGGCATTGGCTATCCCACCGAGTGCAGCAATCACCTTCTTCCCCATTGCAGCTTTCAACGAAGGTCGCTGGAACTTGATGTCCTTTAAGTCAGCCAATGCGTCCTTTATCGCATTCTCTGGCAGACTTTCTAAGTCAGTGATTGGCATCGAACCGAGAAAGTCCTTTGCGGACCTCAATTTACTTGCATCCCAATCCGATGGTTTGCCCATTGTCGCCTTTAATCTTGACGCCAGCTTCGTCATTACATTCCCTGCTGTCGTCCTCAACATCCCCATGAAACGTGTATCATTCACACTGAAAATCACAGTAGTGTCATTGGTACCAACATAAATTAATCATCCCTAAACCAGTCGCTTTTTGTAATTATCGCAACATCTCAGAAAATGTCCTGATTCTACTAACAGGCTTATTATGCAACAGGCAAGCAGAAGAAACGTAACTGGATTATATCATAGTTATCTGGCTGTATACTAGGCCATCTAAACACAGACCATTTGGCACAGTAAGAATTTGCTGACATTAAAACAATGTTTTTATGACTAAACAACTAAAATAATGTGTCTTGTGATCCATAATTTATTCAATGTAATACACGTCTCCTGCTAAGCCCAATATCTGTCTTGTAGCTTTTTACATCTCTGGTTACGTTGCACCTCACTGCTAACACGTTTGCTTTCTTTATGCTTCAACTCACAACATACATTAAATTGTTTTTGAGACTGTTCTCAAACATAAACATGTATGATGGCTTTGGCTTTTGTTGTAACCTAGTGACAGCCTCCCAAAGACAATCTAAAAAGTTCTATGAGGAAGTAGGCAGACCAAAATTGCAATATACATAAACCTTGCGATTAAAAGAGATCTGAAAGACTATGTAATTGACCCTTTGCATTGTCAAACAGCTGTTGAATACAGAGCCACCTAGCGGTTCTACTATTGACATCACCACATAACAGACAAACCAGGAATTCAAACATCCGAGAGGTCATGTTGGCAATTTACCTGCACAAATTTAAGCAGCTAAGCCTTGTCAAAAGAGACAAAGTTAGCCACTACTAATAAGGGATGAGAGTGACATTCAGAGAAAAAACCGGAAATTTTGCTGTGGCCCACATTTAAGCTCGAGAGGACTGTCTCATTTAATCGGGGGAAGGGGGGACTCCTCGGAGATATGTTTTAACTGTAGACGACATATGGTGTATTTTGAACAATATTAAATACAAAATCTTAACATTTCCAATAGCAATAAAAGCACACTGACTCCCGCACACATGTCACAGTACTAACTCACTTGTTAATATTATTTTCTGGGCTGAACCCCAGTTGGCTGACGGGCAGCTTTCTCCTTGACCAGCTTTGTCAAAACAGCCCGTTGATGGGCCATTCTATACTATAGCTTTCTTCGTTGCCAGCTCAACTGCTTCCTTAGCTTTGTACTTGGTGGCTGCCTTCGTCTTTGACATGTTCAGCTCAGTTTTCTTCTCCTCCTTCATCTTTCCTTCCTCGGCAAGATGGATGGAGTACATTTTGTATGCACACGTGTTGTGAACGAGGCGACCAGTCTTTGTGGAAATCCTGTATAACAGTCTTGTTGCTTGCCATGAGTGAGTACGTCACTGTCTGGATAGTGTTGAATGTACTAACATTCTTTCTGGCAGTGGCAGTATTCATGACGCTAGACATGTGACTAAAACTCCCTTCCACTTGAGGACCATGAACGCAGCTCATCGTTGCAGCCACCAGCTTTGACAAGGCTGGGAACTTGCCAGTAGAGAATATGGTAGCCAATCACGAGTCCAATCTGGAACTTGTGGGTGCTTGTAGAAGTGTGTTGTCTACATGGAATTGGCGAACTTCCATGTGATACGCCCTCTGTTCAGGTTCTAATAGAACATTGGTGACCAGCGTGGGCAGTGCCAGCGTGTGTACTTCAATGCCTTCAATTCCCATCTGACTGTAGCCTGTAGGATCCAATCCGCATAGTTGACATCGGCCTCGCACCACAAACAGTAGGCATTCCCTGGTGCTGATAATATACTGATGAATATATCCAACATAGTGTCTCCAGCCGATCTCCCCAGCCACGCCCAATTCCACTTATTCTTGACACTCTTGTCAATGTCCTTCACGCAACATTTGTCTTGCCGTACAACAAATCGTCGATTAGCCATTGTGTTCGAAAATGATCGACATCTCTACAAAATACATCGTCGTTTCCTATTGGTCCACTGCTTTTGTGCGCGCACTTCGAAAGCGCTGAAGCAAACAGCCGACAGAACTGAGGGTTTTACTTCGCAGATTCACGGGTTCGGTTGGGTCGGTTCTGTCTCTAATCGCCAGGCAGCGTCATTAACACGTGGCGACACCCGGTGGATAGATGGTTAACTCAATCTGCAGATAGATTGTAGGTGAATTGTCCAGGATTTTATATGCCCTACCCCCAACATTCATTTTTTTCTCCCCGGATTTACACGATTCACAAAAGTGATCTTTGGAGCAGTATAAAAACCGGAAATTTCTCATCCCTGACTACTTTGACATACTTTTCCTTACTCTAAACCTGGTTTGATCATGTCAGCATTGTGCCTAGTGCTTGCATGTGAATTACGCAACCAATGGTGCTGCATCATCAGCAAATCATCACAAATAGCAACTGAAACAAATGTCCTTGTCCAGCTATATAAGGCTCGTTCATAACCATGTGTGATCTATTTTGCTATTGTGTAGTTCTCCTGTAAGTCCACAACTGGTTTCTAATGATATATATTAAAGCAAACATTAGATCATTTCAACATCTCCCAGTTCTAAACACACCTTTTGACTAAAATTCAAACGGCATTTATGTGGGCAACAAAACCAATGCTTCTATTCTGGAATATACGGTAAGCTTAAAAAATTATGAGGCTGACGGAAACATGAGACTGGCTCTCCAATCCCAGCCTCTCTTTCGAAATTTACAGAAATGAAAATGTATATTCGCTCTCGATTTTTGAAGTTTATTTTGGCTATGTTGCACGGGTGCTTTCTGCTTAGGTGAGGCATTCCGTGTGAAATAGAAATGTTTTGTATACACTCTTGGTGGTTAATATAGACCAATACTGTGTAGCACTTCAGTTACCGAAATGTGTGGATTCCTAATGTGTTAGGCAGGGCATTACATTTAGCCTACACAATTGTTGTTTCCAAACCGATGGTTATGTTAACGCTTCAGGTACAGAATCATTGTAGGATTAATATGTTGTGGCGTGTGCTTTCTGCTGAGGTGGGGCATTCCATGTAGCATAATATTTTTGTTTACACACATGATGAATATTATATAGCAATAATGTTTAGCACTTAAGGTGCAGGTATATACTTTCGTGGGGTTTTCATGTATAGCATGAATGCTTTCTGCTTAGGTGAGGCATTGTAAGTAGCAGTGAGTGTTCGCAGTAACACAGGTTATCTAAGTTCGCACTAATTGCCATTGGAAACACATGTGGACTAATCTGGTTCTTCCAGTTTCATATCATCTAGAGCTATTATTCTCTTTTAAAAGAATCTTGTAAATATATCTTGTCACGATCATTCTCTTCCGATTTTTGTTATGCAAGTGCATATATGAATAGACCTAACATTCTTATCCTGCCTGTTGATCTTCATATTGACCTATTGACCTTCCATCATGTGACCTGTTGACTAGCAAAAGGCAAGCCATCAAGGCACTAAAAATGCATGTTGAATACGTGGAGCATTTTGACATTCAGTCATGCATTCTGTTGAAATTCTTGCCCCCAATATTTTTCTTTATGACAAAAACATAAGGCAAAGTTTTTAAAACGACAACAGTATGCGAGAATGTAATGCACATATATATTACATTAATTACCGTAGGTTTCCGTAAATAATATGCCTTTTTTCCATTCCTTTTTTAATTAAGTCCGGGTGTGTATTATACATGGTAACAGTCCTAACAAATATTGTTTTCTTTGACCAGAAATGAGCCAGAGACATGTGCTCCATGATATGTAGCTTCTTAAGCAAAGCATAGAAAGTGTCACCACTTATATTATACAATTTATCATGCGGCTTAAGTATCTTATGTGTGGTTTTTATAAATATTTCACGGTAATGCAGTTTGGCACGTAATGCGTACATCTTGGCAGAATACTGAAACAACACATAACAGTCCGCTAGGGGTGCCCTATAATTCTACAAATGGCCACTTGGGTCTTTCACAGTCATACAAGCATCTTCTAGGTGGAAGAATGACAGTGCAGATATGACTCACGAGGTGAAATCGTCATGTGCAATGAGCCAGCGACAATGCTATACAGCTGTAACTTGAATAAAAGGGAAATTTTTACGATTCCGAGTTGATTTCAAGATTCATCTCGCAAATGAACTGTGATGAAATGACAATGAACCTCACTTCAACCAAACTATCAGAAGCGGGGAAATGAGGGATGCATATTAAACATGGTAAAATTGGTAATATAGAAATTCTATAAGAATTTCGCAAAAGTCGTGGTGTGCATTATTCATGGGGACGTATTATAAATGGAAAATTACTGAAACAGTGTTGGCACGGCAATGCTTGACGAAGGTCATGCAAGTAGCTTGGATTGTTAAATTGGCAAACCATGACATACTGGATCCATCAATCCTCCTTATTCACTGTATCGTTCGTCATCTCAAAATGTCTCCATCTCACATTTACGTATACAGTGTCTTTTCAATTGTGTACATTTAGCACTGGCCTAATTTCGTAGTTCTTTTATAATATTTTGTCATTTTTGTGACCTTTTCTCTTAACATTCTCGTCATACAATGTACAGTTTGTCACACTTACATCTCATTCATGCACTCGCTTGGCATCTGTGAAACATTCAGACGTTGCCAGGTTCTGCCCTTTGTCATCATGAATTTCCAGTCTTCGCAGGTCCAATTTGTCTGTGGTTTCATGACAATATTTAATGTCTTCAGTTCATTCAGCTCTTTCTTGCGCATGCCCTGACAAACAGTAAGACGAGAGTTATGATGAATATTTGTGAATAGTCATCGAATATAGAACATCATTATTTGGTTACACATATTTACATAATGATTCACATTATGAATCATTCGGTAGCCTACAAGTTCAACTAAGGAGATCCTCCAGAAACCTCTTGGGGCTTCTGCAGAGGACCACCTAGATTACAATAGCCGAGTTGCCAGATCTCAAGTTCTCCATTTGGTCACTTGAAGAGCCACTGTTTTTGTGAAATCTGGAAAGTACAAATCTACATGCGGTGAACTTTCCATTAAAAAAATATGCCTATATAGCACTTTTGGAAAGCAGATATCTACTTTTCATTCACAAGAAACTGATTGCATTTATACAAAAAAATAGGTGAGTATAAGTGACCAGCCACAGTGAACCGGCTATTAAGTTGCACTTAATAATTAGTTTTTCAATTAGTTCAATTAGGTTTTCATATATAGTCAACATTTTATTTGAATCAGGTCAACAGTTATTTATTTATTTGCATTCATGCAACATGAGTAAATTAAAGGATTCGTTCACAACACCAAATGTTTCTTGATTTAGTAGGATTCAATAGCAGGCACATATCTGTATTAATCTGGCCTTGTAGGGTTTTATGCAATGAGGTGGCTTTGAGCTCTAACCTCAAGTAGATAATGATCGCAGTAGTTGTGCTGTTCAGGTGAAGATTTATTTTTTAATTCCCTGTTGACTAACTCCTGTTTACTAACCCTTTAAACAGAAGCCGGCAACAGCATGTATGCTGTTACCGGATTCAGTTATGTTCATAATTGGAAGTATGAAGATACCTTTCCAAATCCTTGATTTCTATTACGGAGCTTTTGGTGTCCTCGCGGCACCTTCGTCAGCATTGGACTGCTAACTCTCGGTCATCATGTGACTTCATTAGTGGTCGTCACATGACAGCAGTTCCAAGAAGATCGCAGGAAGAGTGTACCCGGTGTCTCTGTTGATGGCTGGTCACCTCTCTCTGATCTCTATTGTTTCACTGATTTTCCTTCACCAGAAGTTGTTTTATCTGATAAACGTTATAGGGACTTGGCAACAGAACTCTGCAGCTTAAATACCGGATCTACCAGACATCAGAGGAAATACCTTAGATCTATGGAACCCCCAAGATACACAAGCCAGACGCACCACCAAGACCGACAGTATACAGCATAGGCAGCATAATCTACAATGCAGCCAAGACATTGGCCAACATTCTCACACCTCTAGTTAGGAAGACACCTTACCACATCAAGAATAGCGGGAACTTTGCAAACAAGATCAAAGACCTACAAGTCCCCCTGGACAGAAAGTAGTGTCATACGATGTGTCAGCTCTGTTCACCAGCACACCAGTACCAGACACGATCCAAATCGTAAAGAGGAAACTATAAGAAGACACCACATGGAAACAGCGAACCCCGTTCAACATCGACCAAATCACTTCTGCCTCAACACCACCTACTTTGCGTACAAGGGCCAGTTGTACCAACAGAAGCACGGTGCTGCCATGGGTTCCCCGGTCTCACCTTTTGTGGCCAATCTATACATGGAAACACCACCTACTACAAGGGCCAGTTCTACCAACAGAAGCACGGTGCTGCCATGGGTTCCCCGGTCTCACCTTTTGTGGCCAATCTATACATGGAAACACCACCTACTACAAGGGCCAGTTCTACCAACAGAAGCACGGTGCTGCCATGGGTTCCCCAGTCTCACCCATTGTGGCCAATCTATACATGGAAACACCACCTACTACAAGGGCCAGTTCTACCAACAGAAGCACGGTGCTGCCATGGGTTCCCCGGTCTCACCTTTTGTGGCCAATCTATACATGGAAACACCACCTACTACAAGGGCCAGTTCTACCAACAGAAGCACGGTGCTGCCATGGGTTCCCCAGTCTCACCCATTGTGGCCAATCTATACATGGAAACACCACCTACTACAAGGGCCAGTTCTACCAACAGAAGCACGGTGCTGCCATGGGTTCCCCGGTCTCACCTTTTGTGGCCAATCTATACATGGAAACACCACCTACCGTAAATTCTGTATTTGTAGCCGCATCCCTAATTAAAGCCGCACCCCGACTTTTGACCTAACCCCTGATTTTCCTCCGCGCAGTTTGTCACAGGCAAAAACCTTATTTAAAGCCGCACCTGGACTTTGAGCCATGACCATTTAACCCTGCGTGTGACATACTTCCGTAGCGCACACAAGTAGAAAAAATTAAGAGGTTCCACAAAGAAAGTCATAACTTTGTTATTAATTATCATAAATGAACGAATAAGGTATAATTTTATTGGTAAAAGACTTTAATGTAATGCATTGATAATAACTACATCACATTTTATATTAACGTAAGAATAATACTATATTATGTGAATGTTGTCAAAATGGAAAACAAAAATAAACAAATTTCACCATGCTACCAGAAAATAACTGGGTGGCTGAATGTCCATACACCCAGTGAACGAAATGTAGCCATGCATTTAAGCTATACGGTAAAGCTAGAATTATTAAAATATTTTGAAAAGTTTTATTTTTATGCCATTTTATGTAGAGTCATGTATAAAGTCGATGTTATAAATGCATTGAAAAGACTAGAGCTGGTTTAGTGCAGTAGGACGAGCTGTGTTGACTTCAAAGGTGTTTGATTGACAGCTAGTAATTGCAATGTAATAATTGTCGTCGCCGCGCCACCGTGAGAACGGATGTGATCTTGTGGTTTGGTCTACTTCTTCCAGTTCCAGACAGTTGACCCACACTTGTGGCATTATAATAACACTGTATCTTACCAGGGGAAGTGCAATTTACTCCAGTGCTAAGGGGCACTTGTAATGGTGTTGTGTTGACAATCAGGTGAAGCCTGGCTTCAGCAAATCTAAGGTGTGAACGTTGTGCTTGGAACTTGGCTTAAAACATCAACACCTGATACCAAGAGCAAGCATTTAACAAAGCAGACAGTTGTTACAGTTGATGTCTGCTAGTGTGGGACAGTTGTTAAGAACGGCGGATGCCATCATATTCAAATTTCAAAAACGTTTGTGCGCGGCCACGATCCGTGATGCCGACGGCCCAGACACGGATACGCGGGATGACGCTGCCATGCCGTTCCAGGCAGCGTTCTTTGATAGCGACAATGAAAGTGACTTTGGAGGATTTTAGTTGTGAAATGGATGATGCCATCTTATTTGAAGATGTTTGCCCAGTGCACACGGCACGGATACATGGAATGACACCGCCGTTTCGGCATGGCATTCTTCAGCGGTGACGATGAAAGTGATTTCGCTGACGATGGATTTTAAAATTTTATGTTTTCACATGTCTTGATCTTTCTTTCTGAACACTTTATGGACACGGGTTTGTACGTGTTATGTAATTATTTTTTCACCAGTGGCAGTTGTAATACAATGTTTTATTGATACATCCGACTTCGTTTTTTCGGTAAGTTTTTCACTTAGTTATTATCAACGTTACTACTGACAACCCAGTGAGCCAATGTGTGAGATGCAGACAGTGATTTTGAGGGGTTTTAAACCCGATCAAGCTGGACATATCTGATCATAGTGATGAACTGGAATCGACATGTTAGTTCTGCCTCTGGTGATGTATGATCGCGTTGCATCACTGCATGCTTTTTAATGTTTTATTGATTTTATACAGCCGACTTCGTTTTTCTTTGATATTTACATCGTCATTGCCATACCGTTCTATTCGTTAGTACCAACAACCCAGCCAGCGACCTGATATTAATTTTTTTGGCAAAATACTGTATTTAAAGCCGCACCCCAACTTTGACATTTCCTTCCCGATTTCAGTGACACAATATTGCAATTGAAGCCGCGGCTATAAATACAGAATTTACGGTACTACAAGGGCCAGTTCTACCAACAGAAGCACGGTGCTGCCATGGGTTCCCCAGTCTCACCCATTGTGGCCAATCTATACATGGAAACACCACCTACTACAAGGGCCAGTTCTACCAACAGAAGCACGGTGCTGCCATGGGTTCCCCAGTCTCACCCATTGTGGCCAATCTATACATGGAAACACCACCTACTACAAGGGCCAGTTCTACCAACAGAAGCACGGTGCTGCCATGGGTTCCCCAGTCTCGCCTTTTGTGGCCAATTTATACATGGAAACACCACCTACTACAAGGGCCAGTTCTACCAACAGAAGCATGGTGCTGCCATGGGTTCCCCAGTCTCACCTATTGTGGCCAATCTATACATAGAAACTTTTGAGAGACAAGCCATCGCCACCGCCCCCAACCACCCGTCAGTCTGGTACAGATATGTCGACGACACTTTCGTCCAGATACACGAATACCACGTGGAAGGCTTCATGGCACATCTCAACAGCATTGACCCAAACATCAAATTCACCACCGAACCGGAACGAGAAGGCCAACTGCCATTCCTGGACACGTGTGTACATGTGAACAATGACGGCAGCATGCGGATCACAGTCTACAGGAAACCAAAACATACAATACTTGGATTTCAGCTTCAATCACCACTTCGAACACAAGCAATCAGTGGTTAGAACACTGACGAACAGAGCAAACCAACTCATAATTACAGATGAAGATAAAACCATAGAAACAGCACACGTCAGAGCAGCACTCAAACTTCAAAGCCAACAACTACAGAGAGTGGATGTTTAACATCACTAAGAAAAAGAGAATGACACCAAGTGCAGAAAAATCAGATCAGCTGCACACCAAACATCCCTTTACCACACGTGTGCAACCTATACAAAACTGACCAACATCTTCCGCGAACATGGAGTGGGGACGTACCACAAACCATACAATACCATAAGATCAATAGTGGTGTATTCCAAGGACAAAACCCCCAAGAACAACATGTGGAGTGATATATGAAATTGCATGTCCGGACTGTCAGCAGACCTACGTAGGTGAAACCAGCAGAGCTCTGGGAGCCCGACTTAAAGAACATTGTAACACCAGGGTCCACTCACAGCAGTAGGCGAACAAAGAGTGAATGAGGGCCACAACATCACGGCCAAAGACACAACAGTGCTCACCAGAGAAAACAACTTCTGACAACGGAAAATCAGTGAAGCAATAGAGATCAGAGAGAGGTGACCTGCTATCAACAGACATTGCGATCTTCTTGGAACTGCTGTCATGTGACGACCACCAACGAAGTCACATGACAACCAAGAGTTACCAGTCTAACGCTGATGAGGGTGTCATGAGGACACCAAAAGGTCCGTAAGAGAAATCAAGGATAACTTCATACTTCCAAGAAGCCGGCAACCTTTTTAAATGGAGGGCCAAATAGATGACACGGACTACTCATGTGTTATTGAATGTTGATAATTGTTAGTCTAATTCTCTTATGGTTGGAATCTGAATATAAACAATCTTGTTTCTATGCATTTAAATTTTACTTACAAAGAATTACTGTTTACGAATACGATTTACTATTATCATCAAACATCAACATCTAATTGTGAACAACAATTGGATGTCACTATTAAAAAGCTCATGGTCAGTGTTCATGGTGCACAAATGACATTGTCATGACTTCTTTGATACCTACTTCGTGCAGTTGCTGCACAACCAAACAACCTGGCAATGAGCTTCACGTGTTTGATCAGATCAGGAAACTGTTTCAACGGCTAATGCATATAGTAAAACTCTACAAGCGTCAACTCTTTGGCAATAACTTTGAGTGTCACAGAACCACACTGAAGTTTGTTGAACTCTATCCGCACAGCTTCTGGCACATCGTTGAGTTTCACGTGAATGGGTTGGAAAATAGGGTAACTCCACGCTGCGAGACACTAGCATTGCATCTCCCATAGCAGCAACGTGATCTTGGAAGCCAAGACGAACTGGAAAAATTAACTGGTGATATGTTCTCACAAGTCCATTTGGGGTCTGCAAATTTCAGTACTTCTGTACCCTTCTGTTCTGTAATCAAATGTCCCAGCTCACAGAGCCTATATGTGGAGGAGGTCTTGATATTGTCATCTCGGCCAGAAGATGTAGGAACCAGTGTTCGAAATTACTGCCGACACGGAGGCCCGAGACCGTTAAGTATTTCGACGGGCTGGTAACTTTGAAAAAGTGCCAGCCCGCAAGACCAGCAGATTTTTTAAAAGAAAATAACGGAGCACTTGTCAAGTATCCGAACCAACCTCGATTTCATCATTATAGCTACACGTTTGCGTGAGTCTGCGCCGCTGCAGCCGCATGTTAACGCAGTGAGCGATATAGCAGCATATGTTGTTGCAAATTGGGTCGCTCTTTGGGCCTTGGCCTCAAAAGTGAGCTAAGATACGATATTTCTGTAACGTAAATATGCCTGGGATGATGTTGAATGATGGCAATAACAAACGAGGTATAAAATTTAAGAAAACAATTTTGTTGTAATGACAAAGTCTAGGTGGGCCCGGATACTACACAAGTGCCAATAATGGTGAAATTTATGTACTTCCGAACGGGAAATTTTACAAAAACAAGTTGTAAAAAAACAATAAAATGTCGAGCTGATCAATGCTGATAGATTGGTTGAGTTTAGTTCCATAGTGCTGGCACTTCCATCAAGTTCCGCTGAATGTGAAAGAGGCCTCACGAGTGAAGAGTTCAAGACTGAGTTTTGAACTGCATGAAGCCATCCACAATGTCAGCTATCATCACCATCCAGCTGCATTCACCCGACATGGCTGACTTCAAACCCACATCCAGTGCGAGGATGCCCCACTTCAAATCCGAGTTGGACTCAGAAAGTGACTCATGTTTTTCTGTCAACAATAAACTGTTGCCTATGTTTAAATTTTACATTACCTGGTTCATTAATCTGAATACCACAAATTAATATGCAGGACAGACTTGACATGATCTGGTTTAATAATTGCCATGTGTTACAGCTGCAAACAGTAATTATGTTAATACACGCCGCAGATGGAGATAGATCAGATACGTCTGCAGAATGCCGCTGGCATCCATTCCAACAGTGGCCATGCGCTGGACCCCTGGTGGCAACAGAACGAGGGGGAGACCCAAGGAGACATGGAGGAGATCAGTGAAGCGGGAGATGAAGACACTCGGGTGGAGCTGGAGCCAAATAACGAAGCTGGCAGCAGACAGGCAACATTGGCGTTCTTTGGTGTCGGCCCACACGAAGAGGATTAAGTAAGTAATTATGTTTATATTTGGACCACCAACTTTTGTGCAATACTGAGCCATAGATTTGGGAAATGAATATTACAAAGTAAAATTACAAAAAAAAACACCCAAAAGATGTTTCCTAGTATAGCTTAGAACGTTAAACATGTGACCATTTAATGATGACAGCAAGAAATGTTTTCACTTGTTTTCTACACTGCATTTTGTGAACCAAGGACTCTCGGATCACATAAGTTATATGGTTCCATTAAAAGAGAACTGAAACACAGCTGTTGTATGCTATATATATTACAACATATATATATATATATATATACTATATACGTATACATTACTGGTGACAGAATTCTACTCATTTATAAAACAAACTGAAAAAACTAGTTTGTTTGATGCCAAAATCAGCAAGATAGAGCACTGCACATCGCCATCTTTGTTCTGTGCAAGTTGGGATGATTTGCACCTATCTAATCAAAGTAAATTTTTGATTCTTTTTTATTTACTTCATTAATAGACATTTCTGCACTAAAATAAAAATATGGTGCCTTATTAGTTATATAGGCATTATATAGGTCAACAAATCATATACATGTAAGCATGATCGAAATAAAAAGTGAAATTAAATTGCAATGATCTATAACCAACGAAAGTATTTAAATGACACACTTTCCGTTCCTCGTTAATATTCATGATGACGTGTAAATTCACACATGCTCCACCGTCGATAAAGTGGTCATTATTTTGCAGGGAGACATGTGGGTGGGCATTTTCGTACCAAGATAAAATATTACATAAAGCTACGCATTTTTCTAAGGCACATTTGTATATATATATTAAATTGTTTACTTACATGCATGGTCATATAATTTTTTTATTGTTTTCCTATTAAAATGTGGTACTTTGTTTCATACTTTCAACGCTCCTACTATGTACAGTGTATGTATTAACACCATGCTCATGGACACCCTTTTCAAAACAACATCACTCACACCTGAATAAACATATTTAAACATTTTATTATCTGCTATTATGCTACATATGCCAGCCAGCCAAATCATGTAATCAATATAATAAATGGAGATCTGTAATTCACAGTTACGCTATGTCACGGTGGCAGTAAGTTGTTACTTCTGTTGGTGTTTCTTCTGTATAACTGTTGTGCCACACTGTTATTATTTTACAAAACTGTAATCGTTATTTTCCATACAGTTTTATTTCAAATTATCAGAAAAATATACTGTTTTATGATTCAGAAATAAATATTTAAAACAATTTACAGCACTTACATATATCGGTATTAATTTTTTATCATGTGGCTGAAACCATTATATTTACATATTCGATTAATAATAAGTAAGTACACTGATCTGAAAGCCGGTAAGTTAATTTTGACTAGAATGTCAGCAATATGTCAGTCAATAGTAGATAATAACTAGAGCTTACAACACACTTCTACATAATACCATAATAGTAATAAATGGACAAATCCAGTTTTGCTTGTTGTTATGTCCTAATATAAAACACTAAACACACCAAATAAGGTACCTTCCCTACCCATTGGAAATATTTAAAACTGAACAATTGACAAAATGCAACATGTTGAGTCTTAGATTCTGATGTTTAATCTAAAATATTTAATTTCTAAATCACGTATATAATTTAATTGTTGGGTGGTAGGGGAGGTGAAATTTTGTAGACAAAACATTCGTAAAGGTAAACAACGAAATGTAGATCTGAGTATCATCAGCATAAAGCTGATGATCCAAGTTATGTCTTTGTATAACAGAGCTTAGTGGCGTGGTGTAAAAAGCAAAGGCCCAAGAACAGAACCCTGGAGAATACCAAATAAAGCCGGCAGTGCAGCTGAAAAGCAGTTCCCAATCTTTATAGTTTGGTATCGATCAGTTAGATATGAAGAAAACCAGCTTAGAGCTGTGCCAGATATGCCGTACCACTTTAATAAGCGTTCAATGAGAATGCTGTGATCAATCATGTCAAAAGCAGCAGAGAGATCTAGTAAGGTAAGTGCAGTCACTTTACCATTATTAATGTTCAAGTTGATGTCATTATGAACCTTTAAGAGGGCAGTCTCTGTAGAGTGAAACTGCCTATATGCTGATTGTGACACATTAGTTAAGACATTTGTGCTGCTGTGAGACCTTAGATGACTTGCTACAACCTTTTTTAGTATGTTTATGCCGAAAGTGGTGCACAACCCCCCTGGACCCACCTCAGGATCTGCCCCAGTCCCTTGTTGTAATACCACATTTCAATTGCAAAACATATTTCACTGGACCCACCTCAGGATCTGCCACAGTCCCTTGTTGTAATACCACATTTCAATTGCAAAACATATTTCACTGGACCCACCTCAGGATCTGCCACAGTCCCTTGTTGTAATACCACATTTCAATTGCAAAACATATTTCACTGGACCCACCTCAGGATCTGCCACAGTCCCTTGTTGTTATACCACATTTCAATTGCAAAACATATTTTAATATTAAGTAAACAAGCACGTAAGTGGACGATTTTAAAATAAAGTGACTGTATACACATAACTTTGTTTATTTGAGTTTGCTACGCATTTCCCTGCGAAATAATGACCGTTTCGTTGCTGACGGAGCACGTGCGAATCTACGCGTCATTACTTCATGAATATTAATGGGAACCGACAAGCCACTAATCTAGCCTCAACCTGCTTTTTTCTGTAGGAATCCTTCCGATGTATGTGAAAAGTTGCTTATTAACTCTTGCAGTATATCCAGTAGCCATTCAGTGCATTCTATTTTTATATTTCTGTATGTGATTTGTTGGTTTTTCTGGGAGCTATGCCATGTTGCCTATTGAATAACATTGTGCAGCAGAGCCTGAAATTCTGTGACTCCAACCACTGCATGCTGGAGTGCAATGGCGCCGCCCAGTGCCGATAATGGCTATGTTTGAAAAATTATTAAAAATATACCATGGTGCTGTGCTCATCAAATCATGGTGATAGGTATGGTACATGGTATGCTCATATGTTTGGGCTATAGCTGTTCAAGCGTTTCATCCCCCCTTTAAGCATCATTTACTTACTATTAAAATAACCTATGCTGACGAAAGTTGTTTTTGTGTGATGACTTTGAGTAGTTACTGTTTTTAAAAAACTGGAGGATGTTGTTTTTAGAAAGGATGGTAGTTCTTGGTGGAAATCATATTTTCAAACTGTGTCAACTATCCATACATTAAAAAGATAGAATAAAAAAGTAATTTTGTGCTGTTTCAAGTTCTCACATTCATAGCTTCCTTATCAACATGACCACTGGCCTTAGAGTTATAATATGTATGTGCATTCGTGTGTAACTGTGTAAGTTACGCGGAAGCTGTAATTCCAGTTACGCCCAGTATTGGTTTAGCTATTCACCAAGTTTTGTTTACAAATTTATTGAAAAGCCATCACGCCCATTTGTAAAAGCCCACCAAACAACTAAACCAAAATTGCAATACTAGTATTTCACATTTGTGAAGTGCCACAGCAAGAAACGAGGTCATCGCGACTCAGATCATCTCTTGTTTTTACGTGTTTGTTAATGCATGTCTTTTATTCGTTTTGGATTACTCAGCATTTGTTGAAGAAAATAAACTGGACATTGAAAGTTGAGATTATAAGGTTTGTGTTTCTGTCAAAATCATAAAATTGATGGGACATGACCAGCACAGCTATTTTTGGCTTGTGTGCAGAATACGCCTGTGCAACTCAATACCTGATTCGCTGTGGCGGGTTACATTTAACATTGCAGATATTTCTCGCTTTATCCATTTGGCAAGTTTTTTTAAATTCTGTAAGAAGCTCAGTTGCTCACCGACTTGACATTCTTGCACAATTTCTCCAGCCTGCGTCTGTCAACAGACGGCCAGTAATCAGATTCCTTCTTCGTCTCTTCGCACACTATGGTGGCATAGTCCTTTGCCCTCGGTGTTGCCTTTGCTTCTGTCTGATTCTCCTGGTGTTTGGTGGCAACCATTTTAACACACAGAAGTACACTGTTATAGCAACCGGGCACATTAGGTTAAGCAACTGCAACCATTGCTAAATATTCAATTGATAAAATACATGAACATATATTAGAACAATGTGTTGCTTAGACGACACACTAATCATTGTAATGGTAGTATACCTTCAGAATACCAACAACTAAAATTCAAACAGTAATTGTTTATCTCAAATGCTTAATTGGCCTTGGATGATGAGTTTCTATGACAGTTTCTGTGATATTTAATTTCTTTTTAGGTTTTCGCTATAAGTGTAGACAAAGCTCCCAATTACCAGCCCAAACATCGGAACTATTTATAATGAACATATAAAATATATCTATATTATATATATCTATATTATATATATATAATATATATATTACAGAAATATTACAAGCTTATTGTTCTACCTCTTTACCTCCATGGGAAATTTGTTTGTTTCAAAACGTTGCCACAAAAACAAAATTATTAAAGACTAGGTGAAAACAACCATTTTATTCCCAATGTGAATGAACTATAGTTTAAAAAACAGTCTACTGCTACTATTCAAATAATGTTTTAACCCTCTCTGCCATTCTATTCAAGGCACCTAATGGTCGTGCTACACTTTTGCAGTTTGTTGCGACGACTGTTGATGATGTCATGGCAGTAAATGCTGCTGATTGCACATAGCTTTTTAGCACAGTGCGCAACTGTACATATTGGTGTTTCAGGCTGTGCCTGAAATTGTAGTTGAGGAAATTCATATTTTTTGATATCACGTACTGTAAAGATAAACGTTATCTGCAAATATGCTGCTGTATATTCACAGGAAATTATTTTTTTTGGAGCTATTGCCATTTGAACATCGCGAATGCTTAATCCTGAAATATATATGTGGCCGCAGAGACAATGCAAGGTTAAGCATTCGTTCAAACAGAAATAACTCAAAAAGAAAACACAATTCTGTGCACATCCAGCAACAACATTTCTAGCTAAGATTATCTTTACAGTGATATAGAAATAATAAATTCTGCGAGTGCAATTTCAGGTACAGCCTGAAATGCCAATCCATACAGTTGTGCACCATGCTAAAATGCAACACACGCTTGGCAACATTTACTGTGATGACGTCATTAACACCCAACAAGCTGAGTGTTGTGTGACATGCAAATGAACATGTTAGAGCAGGCTTAATGATATGAGATCACAATCAACAGACTTCATATTTGGCAGGTTGCTTGACCAGTGCATTACGTTTATGTATACAAAGTTTCAACGAAACTGAAAATTCATTTCACTTAGTTTTTAAAATCCAATAAATGATGAAACATGGATTGCACAGAGATGTAGGCCTACTCGTAGAGTCCAAGAAATGAATGCCCCATGTACGTACAGGACATCTGCGGCTTTTTATGTTTGTAATATGATTTAGTTAGTATGCAACTATTAATAATTAGCTCAGCCCAGACTAGCTGGGAAGCTAGTCTGGGCCACCCTTTTTGATTCTTTCGAAATTACCCTCCACTATTACATCTCTCATGTCTATGTTATTTTACCCAAATAGCTCTGTTACATGCCACTTACCGTACCAAGGCGCTGTCCACCTACTCAAACAAGAAAAGATAATCATTAGGTCCGACTACTGGAGATAGTCTTCCTGTTACAATAGTATTACTATATCTGTATTATTATTATTGCAATACTATCACGGTAATATAATAACAATTGCAGTAGTATAACGTTCATATCACTGAATAGTAAATACTCAAGAAAAGCCATTCTAAACCAAAATTTACAGGTGGTGCCACTGCATGGCCTTGGAAAGTCGATTCAAAATGGTGAATCCATGAATGATGTTGCTGTGGTCGATGATTGTTAATGTTTGGTCAGTAAATAAGTACCAATGTTTGATTGGTAAGCTCTTCAGCGGTGACGTACTGTACTATGATAAACACGGTATTCACAATTAAATAATTACACAAATTAATTAAATTAACTTTAATTAATTTGAAATCGAGGACAACAAATCTGTAAGTGTACCAAATTTCATTGGCAAAAATGTAATACTTTAATTAGTTTTAATAAACACATCTAACTTTTGGTACAAAATCCGTGTTCATTGTTTTGTTTTACATGAAATACATTTAAAATTTATGTCATAACAAACATTATTTACGAATACCTCAGGAAAGCTTTCATGTGATAGGTCCGTGCAAGTGCATGTACGTATGTGCATGTGTGCAACTGTGCACGTTTTTGGTGTGTGTGCGTGCGTGCATGTCTGTGTGTGCTTGCGTGCATGTCTGTGTGTGCATTTGTACGTGTGTGCGTGCATGTGTACATGCATACATGCATGTATCATGTGATATTTCAGTCATTAAGCTTTGTATACTTACCCCCAGATTCTCCTTGCGCAACATCAGCATAACCTGACAAACGAGAAATTTATGTCATAAGCTGCTGAACTATGAGGAAACCAAGTCTTAAAATAATATCTAAGTGACAAACGGTCTTGACTAACACAAAGTGCTTACATTTTAATAGTCATAGTAAGATGTGTGCTGTATTTTATATCCATGTGAGTATCTTGGTGTATTTGTGTGCGTCTGTGTGCATGCGTGCAGGTATCCATGTTTAAATTGTAGTGTGAGCACGTATATGTGCATATGTGTGCGTTTGCGCATGTTTTCATGTATGCATTGCATACAGTTTTCTATCGTATTTGTTCAGTGAGATGGGCTGCCTCGTTGTTTTTGTCACCCGCCTCGTCCAAAATTTGCTGAAATTGCTGCCTCGTTGCTATTTCTCGTGCTCATAATGTTTTCAACTGTTCGTTATAAATTCGTAATTTAACATTAATGTTGTGTGTCACTGTGGGTGCTCAAAGTCATCAAACTTCACCTGAGTAAATCACAGGTCATTCTTAGATGTAAATTAGGTACATTTACCTATGCATTGTGACTATGGTTGTATCTTGAATATGGGGAATATCATGAACTGTGCATGGTCAAAATGAAAGCGAATTCCAACATTACGTCTTTACCATCGAATTTGGTAGCTTTATCTGCTTTTTTCCTGACCATGTGAATTTTGAGTCTTGCACATTGATGCAGCTTCTAAACGTGAAAGCATCCTTCAGCTTACAAATTACAGACAATTTGGTGCTGGTTTTTAAAAGATAGCGCTAGAAAAAGCAGAGGATAGTGTCAACTTTGCCATGACACCAGATGTAAATGCGTCAGCCAATCACTGGCTATGATGATTGGCGAAAACGGGCTTTTCCATCGTGTGCGAAATTGGAACTGTAGCACCACAGCTGTTGTTAGAAATAATTACTGTGCAGAATCAGACTGCCGGCTATGATCTAAAACATGGCACAGTTGATTATACATGCACCTCACACTGATCACACACAGCGTGCACACCACTTGCATGCTCACATGTAGCTCATAGCACAGACATACATTTAGCAAAGATGGCTAACACACATAAGTCATGTTTGGTTATTTTTTAAATGTTACATAATGTATGATAGCATTCTATTAAAGATAATTATGTACTAGTATGTGTATATACGTATTCTATATTCAAAATTTTAATTTAATGCATGTTAGTGTGCTTTGAAAATTAAGCAGTTGGTTGGTCAGGATGGAGGTGGCATTTTCAATGCAGAGGTGTGAAGTCTCACAGTTTATCCGTGAGTCTCACGGATTGTTGCGATTTACACAGGCTCACGGCCATGAGAGATGTTGCTCATGGATTTCCATAATTTTATTATTTTCATTTTTTTCCACCCTCGTTATAACATACCTCGTTAATTTACAACACGGATTCGGATATAGCGCGGTCGGCCGTGGACCCAAATTTCTGCCATGTTGTCGCTACACTATCCATCACCAACATATCTATTGCGCTAAATGCAACTCATAGACCACACCACTGGCGCATGTGCACTGTTTCACACATCTTGTTCCCCACAGCATCCTTGGCGCCAAGGCGTGGGCTTGACGATTACTAGTTTTGGTGGCGGCACCCCTGGTGGCATATTTTGAAACACAGTAAGGCACCTCGCTTACATCTCATTGCTTAGAACCTGACAACATACGTTCCACTGCGCTAGAAAATTATGGATGCTCCACAAGCAAAGAAGCGGCTGTATTCCAACCAGAATGTAAAGGTTGTGGCGTCAGATGTACATGATGTTTGCGAGCATATCAACTTCAAGTCAAAATTGCATGCCAGGCAACTGAAGTCAGCGCAACAACGCACACCAATGACTTCGTTTTTAAGGCGACGGCGGTCCCTCTTGATTCGACCACAAAATCTGAGGGGATGTTTGCATATTTTGTGGTGGAGAACAACCTCCCAACAGTCTCAGTCTGCCATACAGCAAGGCAGACTCCGAGAGCTTTCTCGATGGTTCGCGAGATCCAACCGAGACACGCAAGAGCGTGCACACGGAACACAATTACTACTTTCATGCAATGCAAGATGAAGTGTGACAGTTCTTGCCATGATGTGACGCCACAGAGGCTGCATGAGGCCAATGAAGTGTGACAGTTCTTGCCATGATGTGACGCCACAGATGCTGCATGAGGCCAATGAAGTGTGACAGTTCTTGCCATGATGTGACGCCACAGATGCTGCATGAGGCCAATGAAGTGTGACAGTTCTTGCCATGATGTGACGCCACAGATGCTGCATGAGGCCAATGAAGTGTGACAGTTCTTGCCATGATGTGACGCCACAGATGCTGCATGAGGCCAATGAAGTGTGACAGTTCTTGCCATGATGTGACGCCACAGATGCTGCATGAGGCCAATGAAGTGTGACAGTTCTTGCCATGATGTGACGCCACAGATGCTGCATGAGGCCAATGAAGTGTGACAGTTCTTGCCATGATGTGACGCCACAGATGCTGCATGAGGCCAACCTGGAGCCCCCCCCCCCCCACTGCCCACAGGCACCCAATAAATTGGCCAAGCCAGTGCACACTCACTTTACTTGTTTTGTACTGTTTAAGGTGTGTGTCTTTGCGTTAAATTTTTAAGGATTTTCTGCTTATCTCAAGGATATCTGATCCAGATCTCACTGGTAACAGATAGTCAGGGTTGACACATCTCAATGACAAACTGATGCAGAAGTTGGATAGTCTAAAATCAACCACTTAATTAATTGTTCAGTATCGCTAAAAATAATTGTTACATCATATTACATTCCTACTTTTAATATTCATACATTAAAACTTTCAATGAATGTCTATCGAAATTTACATTTGAGATCAAATTAAGCCTTTGCCCACAAGTCACCCAGGTGTACAGCCAACAAAACAGCAGTAAGAGTGTGTTTGTTTTCATTTAAAATTATATAATTTCTTTATATCTTTCTCAAAGCTTTGGTTCCCCAAGAAAATTGCTTGAACATTTTGATAGACAAGTAGATTTCAAAACTGACTTGTGTGGTGCACAAGTGAAAATTTTGGCTTATTTCTATCATGGGAAACAAGCTTTGAAAGATATCAAGGTGATCAGAGGAGCATACGCTGGCAGTGACAATGATCTTCTCTTATGTAAACTGCAGCTGAAACTAAGAAAACCCAAAAGAAAAGAACAGAAAAGCTTTTCAACTACCAAAGATTGAATGACCCCAAAGTGAAAACTCGGTTTACTTTGGAAATACTCAACAGTTTCCAAATCCTTTCCTGGCTGTCAGCAAGGACATTGTAGGACACCGTACAAAATAGTTGAAAGAGTGGATCATGGATCACTCCTAGATGTTCCTCAAAGAGAGAAGAGCCACCAAACGTCATCTACTAGACTGCAGGACAGAAGACAAGGTCGCAATGGCACAGGAGTACAGAGAGAAGAACACAGCAGTAAAACGAAGCACCCGACATGACAAGAAACTATACATGGACGAGCTAGCAACAGAAGTATAAGCAGCAGAGAGGAGTGACATAGGAAACATCTACAAAATCACAAATCCGCTTGCAGGCAGCAAGTCCAACAAAAGGACAATAATGGAATTATCATCACCTAGGAAGATGAACAGCTCAACAGATGGGCAAACCACTTCCAGGAGATTTTAAGCACAGGTGACCCCAAAGAAGCAGCCAAAATATGTACTACTGGACAACAGCTGGAGATGAAACAAGGACATATCACACAACAAGAAATCAAAGAGACCATCAGACAGACCAAACGAAACAGCACCAGGAGAGGATAGAATTACAGTTGAAATGCTGAATGCAAACCCTGGCCTAAGTGTGAATGCAGTTGTTGAACTGTTCAACAAAATGTGCGAAGAAGAGTGAGAGAATGCGAGAGGCATCAATGAAGGGAATCATTGTGAAACTACCAAGAAAAGGCGACCTTACAGAGTGTGGCAATTGGAGGGGTACAGATCTTCTGTCTGTACCGGGCATGATTTTCTGCAAAGTTCTCCTACAATAATGTGTCTTCTTGCCACTACTCTTTCTAGTAGTCATCAACTTGGTCATGAGGAAAGCCACCAGTGATCATCCAAGAGGACTTATCTGGGATCTTATTGTACAACTGGAAAACACAGACTTCATTAATGATACTGGCCTCCTGTCACACTCCCGAAAATATATTTAAAAACATACAAAGTAGACAGTTGGTCTGAAGATACATCCAGGGAAGTATTAGAGGAGGTGAATGACTTCACATATCTTGGCAGTTTCATCTCGCCAGACAGAAACATAGAAAAAGAAATCCCAACCAGGACCGGTATTGCAACACAAGCCTTCTACAGACTCATAAACAGTTGGAGATCCACTACCTTGCACACCAAAACAAAGCTGAAAATATACAGATCCAACATCTGCTCGGTATACTACTATATGTGCACCAGAAACACGGAGGACCAATAAGAAGCTCGAAAGCCAACTCAGAGGTTTAGAAGGAAGGTGCCTCAGACAAATCTTGAGAATACGTTGGGAGCAGCATGTGACAAACATTATCCATATCAGAACACACAACATCAACATCATCGACGAAGTGAACTGGCCATGTTTTCCGCATGGACAGAAACAGTTTGCAACATGTATCTCTAAAAAGGGACAAAATGGAAGAAAAATGAAGTTGGCAGGGAAGACCTGGCATGAACTGAGCTAGCTCGCTCAAGATTGTTCTGGCTAGAGGAATATGCGACCAATACGTAGTTATGTGGAAACAAGGTGAAAGTTGGATGCTGAATATGCGGCATTTCTCTTGACCGCATGTTTTATTCAGTCCACAAACTATTTATGTGACCAGGAAAGTGTCGCAATTTGCACATACCGTCGAGGATTGCCGTGCTATGGGTACTACATCATAGCTTGAGGTATTTTTTTAATATGTATGTAGGTATTTTTTCAATGATGAATTAAGTGAACAACGTAAACCATGTAATGTTGGTTGTAATGTGAACGGTCATTTGATTACCATAATGAATGTATGTATTAGGACAGTTAAAATAATAAAATTATCAACTGCCCCAAAACATCAGGTGCACAACAATAAATCTGATTCATTGTCCCAATACTTATGGATGTGAACAAGTCCTGACGTCATATCGTCCATGTCTATTACAGCTGTACTCTGCTATCAACTATTTTGAGTGTCTCAATGGCCCTATATCCCGTGTGTCCGAAAACATAGGGACAAAAATCATTATATTTATTAAGGTGTCCCAAAACATACGGTACAGAAAAAGTAATTTTTTAAGGGTGTCCCAAAAACATACAGTCATTATGGTAATCAATATAATGTATGACTTAAGATTCTTAAAGAATTTACACTAAATTGGATCATACTAATTGTTGTAGTTATATACAAGTATCTTGGTAATTTCATCACAGAAGACCTCTCTGATGATGCAGACATTTACTAACAAAGAATAACGTTATTTGTACAAGGCAATATTATACTGTGTAAATTTTATATGTACTCATTAGAAGTGAAACTCTCATTGTTTCGGACAAATTGTTCACCTATGTATTCTGTGCAATCAGGATGAAATTGTAAGAAATCAACTATTAATAGATTACACATGACATGTAATGTGATATTATAATATTTTTAAGTTGTTCCTTGGTGTAACTAAATATGAAAGTACTGGTTTTTTTGCACCCTATTTGATGTACAATGCTGCCAATCTGTAATAAGTAACTTAATTGATATATATCGCATTATGCACAGACTTGATTGTTCAGTTTGTTTGTTGAGCTAGGATACTATCTAATTTATATAAAAATGCGATAAATCCCCATTAAGCAATGTGACCAAAGAAGGTTTGTTCTTAGAATGCGATAAGTACCATCCATCTTTTTTATCAAAATGCAATACATACAATTTCAGCCAATCAGCACTGCCTTGCCACATGTGCACCTATACAAAGTATGCATGCTGTTTCATGTATGGATATACCAAATTTTGATAACAAAATTATTTAATATCACATTTTGCTAACAAATCAGCAACAAATATGTTAGACTGCTACTGTTCTCTATTATTCCGGATTCTCAAGGTAGCTGGGGCGGGTATCATGTCAGTTGATTTCTTTATTTTTTTCTTCATAGAACATTAGTAGGTGTCAGTATGAACATGTGTACTATTAAAAAAGCCAAGGCACTAGCGCCATATGTCACCAATCCGTCCTTTAAAAACTAGTATTTTTAGTGTGTTTGTGGAAAGTCCCTTTTCAGATTCTTGGAAACTGATGATGTTTCGATAGTGACGATCACGTGTGCGTCAGCCCAGTTCAAACATAAATTCGTTCACCATGAATGCACATCATATGGTCTGGTTATTCTCATGCCACTTTGCTGCTGTATTATAATTATCTAAATGCATCACATTGTCAAATCACCAAATACTCGCGGTAGTTTTGTTTATTCTCCGATAATGCCCGACCTCCGCCGCCAGTTGCAATGACACATGACTGACCCCAGCAGGTGTCAATCAATCTTGTCTACCACAACAAACTACAATACTTACAAAGCAGTAACTTGGCATATGAACTCGACTTGTGTTTACCCAAAATTGCACGGGACGGTTTTATGTTTGGTGAAGGGGTCGTGCCAAAAAATACACCTGTACTATGAAATAGCAACCTGGTTTGCGCTAGTCTGCACCACTGCAGTCGTGCGTTATGGCATCGCGCTCATAAATTGAGCGATATAGAGGCGTATGTTGGTATAAACCGGGGTGCTACTTACATCTCAAAAGTGCTCTAAGACGCAATATTCTTAAAAGTAAATATGCCTGGGATAATGTTGAAAAACAGAACTAACGTACTAAAAAATTTGTAACGCTGTTTCTTATTGGTCAGATTACGACCAGACGCAACGAATGAAAAACCATGTCACAACAAGCTGTGTACATATGCTGCCACCTGTTGAATTTAGTGGAAGCTAAATTTGAGGAGCACGGAAGTGATTGAATGGGAATGGTAGGCAGGTCTGTACTATGCCCTTTACTCATCACTACCATTATAACTGTTTAATTTTGAGATGGAGACATGTCCCCGGACCTACCTTCAGCCGTCTTGTTTTCTCCACCCTCTGTCACGTTTCCAGGATCAGGTGAAATGTCTCCAGTCAGATTTCCTGTCTCTTAGGTTTTAAAAGATACAAACAAAATAACATGTATATAAAAATCACTATATTATAACTTATCTGTGTCATTCTGTGTAACAAAATATGCTTTCATATTCTTACTTAAGTCTATTATATTAATATGTTTTCTATGCTATCAATATCATATTTCAATTTTCCAATCCATAGCTTTACTTATGGGTTAATTGTTCTCAAACAATGGATGCCAAAGTGTGACACGAGTTTCAAAATTTTAAAAAGTTGCTTGATCAAACGATGTGTACACACATTCAAGTGCAAAGTTAAGAATTTCTACCATGTTTTTGATCACCAAAATTAGAAACTGCAGTGTGGCAGTATTCACCTTTCCATTATCCATCGTTTTAAATCACAGAAATAATCCATAAGTGGCAAAATCTTCCCTTGTAGAACGATTTCCAATTTCGCTGTCCTTCATAACATTCTTCGTATGATCGGAAGCCGCTTGGACCATGAAAGAATTGAATGTTACGAAGGACAATGAACCAAGTGCATTGAGCATTCTTCCATAGTCACTCCACCAGTGTTTCAGTGAGTGAGCAACAAACACATCAGTAATACTGCATTCCAATCACCTCATGTATACGACTTCGTAGCCCCTACTTGACCCAGTTGCACAAATTTACAAGTGATAAATTGGAGGAGCTCGTGAACTTTCCAGTTCACCAAGTCGTGTTTATGATATAAACGAGTCCATTGGAATGCAGCATAAATACCTCTAAATAACCACATGTTTTTTTACATGCAACGCCAGTTGGTAGATCAGAAGCCAATGTTCCTAGGAATTAATGCATGCATATGTGTGTAGGTGCATGCGTGTGTGTATCTGATGTGAGCACTGAACATGTGTGTGAGTCAGTGCAAGTACATGTGTTTACATGTGTGTCTGTGCATGCGTATGTGCTTGTGTGATCGTGCTCATGCGTGAATGTTTAGTAATATGCTTGCCTGTGTGGTTCTCCCCTCGTCTATCTCACTCTCTCCCTCTCTCTACCTCTTCGATCTGTCCTTCTGTCTATCCCACCATATCTTCCTCTTTCACTCTTCCTCACTCCCTCTATCCCTCTATCCCTCATCTTTTTCTCCTTCTCCTCTCACCCCCTCTCTTTTCCCTATCTGAGTCTCTCTCCCCTCTCCTTCTTCCCCCATTCTCCCTCTCCCCACAGCTCACGTTTATCCTTTGAAACTTTGTAACACACTGCCATTTGCTGAATTGAACAGACTGGGGAAAGTGTGATCTACAAGACATGCTCTGGCCCATTGATTCCGACTCACCTTTAGAAACCTCCAGAGCTTGCAGTGCTGTCACCAACACCAGTAAGATGACTGCTACAAGGTGTGACCCCCTTAAGAACACCATCATCAGCTGGTGCTGAACGTCTCAATTCTCCTTTATTATTAGCTAGAATATGAAACATTCACAACATTAGTTTCATTACCACTCAACATGTTCTAATCATCTTATTGATCAGTGCCTTTTAAAGATGAAGGCACCATTTGTATTAGTAATGATCAGGCCCTTAGCCAGAAATATTTGTTTGCTAGTCTTGAATTAATCGAAAGCGTGCCTATTAGTGCGTGGACGGCTTGCATGGAAGCCATTCACGTCAATCACAGCCATTATTGGCCAGTTTAGTTTTTTCACTGACAAACCAGTGTCATTTGAGCCATTTATTTAATTCATGCTAATCCATTTGATTTGTTTCACTACCAGTTGTCCTAATGACAGTCAGTGTCATTAATGTGGGCCTGTAGACTTGGAACTATTAGTTAATCTAGTGGCCAGCTGGCCCCTCTAAATTCCACCAGTCTTATTAGTTGTAATTACTCATCTTGGCCAGTCATCTGCAAGTCTTGAAGACAGGCAGATGGCTCTCTAGCTATAAGCCCCTGGTAATGACATTATAGTGTCATTACAGTATCCATATGCATATGAGTGCACCATGTAGATGCATCTGCTGATTGTGTCAATAAATGCAGATCTGTTCATATCATGCATTTGTGATTAACTAAACCAATTTAAGTAGTGTACATTTCGCATACATTATTAGCCAGGCCTGCGATGAATACAATATATAGGTGCGAATTACCTGCAAAGGTTAAATTTGTACATAGGCAATGATCAGGAGATTACACAAGAAAATGCACGCACTTGTTTCCTTTGTGGTCCTTGATGCCTGACTATAGTCTATGTAATGCACTAATTGGTATCCTGTGATACCTTTCAACTGACATATGCCAGCTATTCTTGTGTATTTACCAATATGTGTATATATTCTCACCACAGCAATATATGAATGCATAATACGTAATTTGAATTATGATATTACTAGAGGCCACCTCAACCCATGAATGAGAAGAGGCAGAAGAAGGGCTAGAGGCGGTCACCCGGGGCAGGCACACACAGGAAGGATACATAGTCTGCGGGAGGCCCACATCTGATCAATCCAGGTAATTTCAAATTTATAACAATCAACCACGTATAAGTATCCACAAATTTTAATGTGCACATTTAAATATACATTTGTTTTCATACACATTTTAATAATAACATTTTGGACATGGAAAACTAGGTTGACTTCTGCACCTGTACATTATAACCACAGTGTATCAACACATACATATTAAAACACCTTTAAAAAGTATTTAGCATATAGCGATAACCCTGAAATAAGTTTATAAAATAAACTGTTCATTTTTAAAGAAGGTAGACGTACCTGTTATGAACCTTTGAATACTTGAAGAGAAAAATATACCGTTAGCATCACAATAATACCTCATTCTGTCATTTCCAATATTCACTTTGACCATTTAACCTCAGGCAGAACCTTAAAATGTCAAACATGAATATGTGTAGTAGTTAACATGGCCGACACTAACATGAATTTGTACACTGAAAGCAAAACAAAAAATATAAATGCGCTTTATTGATTAGCAGAATTCAAATCAGTCTATAATATTAAATAATATTAACTAAGGTCAAGCGTCACTGTAATGAAACTGAACAATTTTAAATTCTTGTAATGACAATGAACACCTTGTAAAGAAAAACAATTAAAATATTTATCACCGTTTTGAAAGAGTATATTCCACTAATGTCTGCATGTTCTATCAACCCTCCGCGTAACAACCCCAGTAAACATTGACTGTTCCTAAGATATCAACATGTATAGATGCAGCTGTAGTAGAACATTTCTTGCTGCCTTTGTTCTTGCGAAATTCTGCAGGTCAGACATAAAACACTATTTTATATTTACACTGATTATGACAATGAACACTCCATAATTATTTACTCCTAACACTACAATGACACCTGTTTTTGTTTATTGAATATATGCTTTTCTTTACAGGAGATTGAACTAGTGAACGAGTGATCCCAATTGTGTCGTGTGTTGCGTCCGTGACAGATTCCCCAGCGCCAATAGGGTGTACACTGGCTTCCAAGTCAGTCAGTTAGCTTGACTGATTAGAAACCAATGTAGAATGCAGGTTGCTCGACATACGAACATGGTGATGCCTGATTAGCTCTGCAGTTGGTGATGGAATGGTGGTGCCAGGGTCTGGCAGATATGGCATGAGTCTTCGGGCAACAACTCTCGATGCTGTGAGACAGGTTCAGTGTTGAGCATTCTTCGGTGAACAATATCAGTTTGTACATCGATGACATCACTGTATGTGTTCGCTGTCTTCGATGGTACTGCATACCAGCTTCCTGACTTTTTGCTGTACATCCACATCTACTTATACCGGAGACAATGTGACAATTAGCATGGCTCTGACATGTATGATATTTTTATACATGGTATTTGTATTCAATTCAACTATAACTTTTAGCAGTGTCCATGAAAAATACATCAATTATCTAGCATTGTTACAGTGGTAGGGTTTCATTGTCTTTGTGTTGTTGGTAGTCAATGGCAGCCAGCCGAGTTCTTGCAACATACACCAGGTAATTGTTATGTACAACACAAGTTTGTGATGAAGTAATGCTATTGAAAGCCTTTTCACATTTTTCAACAACAATCTGTTGATACACTGACAGCAGCATTTTACTTGTTTAAACTCTCTGTGCATCATGAGGACTATTATATATTTTTCATGCCACATATAATTTTTCTAAATTATTCTTTTTTTATCACAGGTTTATATTTTCACAAATAATTTTCATTTCACATGATGATTATACACCTGTACACATTGTACTAATTATGTTATAAACAACACTTGAATAAAGACATGGTGTAGTATCCAGTCCTCAGGATTGCTCAAAGCACTTTACACTTTACTCCCTGGCAGACCTGTTAAATCTAACACAATCACGACTTATGTGGGAAGCATTCAGCCACACTGAAATTAATATGCGAAGACTATTCGTACAAAAATATCCACCGTCTGTAGCCGGTACACTCCGCCTATGACATATTTGTTTATTGCTTGTAAATATAATTTATACCTGAAGTCCAAGGACTGCATGTGGTGATGACACACCTCAAGTTCTGAAAATATGGTACATGTATTAATAGTCAGCACTGATTGTTTCTAATAATAATAATTTTAATATACTTGCAAAAGTTGCAGTGCAATGAACGACCACCTGCCAAATGCAACCAATGCCCACAGTCACATGCTACCTATATATATGGGCAAAAAGCGAAAACGAGATACTTTTGAAAAAGTGCTGTCACCGGCCATTTTCATGGTTGTTATAGGGGCCTATGTAAAGTGCATACAAATTTCCGACTCCAATGGCTAGAAGACATCACAAGAATTAAAATGATGTATAGTTTTATGTAATTAACTGTAAAATTTGTAGAATTACGACCGCATGCACGCAGCACAAGTGTGTGTTTTCGCATGTCGCCAGCAACACTTTGACTACAACCACTGTTTAAATTATTAAATTACTTATTCTAAAATGCCTCATATATGTTTCCTTTATCTAATGCAAAGTGTAGATTATTTTATGGTATAAATAAATCACCTGCAGTACAGAATTATGTGTCTGTGCTCTTGAGCAGCTTGTCACCGAAATCATGCGATTTACGTTAAGCTGTTTCTTTTGATTGTTCTCCAACTTTAAATTCACACCACATGTAGTTGCAAACTGTTAGTGAAATCTAATAACATATATATACATATCATTATGACTACTGCAATTATTTGCAGCTGTTATGTTAATGCAACAGTCACAGAGCAAACCTGTTGAAATTTTCAGTTTTCAACTTTAAGAATTCGATTTACGTTACGGCGATACTAAAGAAAGTATGTAGGGGCATGCCAAAAGAAATGCTTCACTGTTATTCAACAGAGGTCACTACCAATACCACTGTATATATTCATTCCTGCGTTCCTTGAAACAGTGTAGAGAGATCGAGTCATGAATTTGCCCAATTTACGTTACATTGAGTTATGTGACATCACCAAAAACCTGGTGAAACTACTGGAATATTATTTTCCTTGTAAAATAATTACATACCACGACTACATATAATTACAATTGAATTCATATTAAATTTAGAAATGTCCAATAATAGTAATTTTTAATATAAAAGTAATAGATTAGGTAAATTACTATTACATTACTGTTATTAGTAAATTATGTACATATTGTTTTGTTCAATATATCATTATTTGTTCCAAAATTATAATCGTTACGGATCATTTATAATACATTTACACTATTACTATTATCCCAAGCCTACTTAGGCTACTAGTTTACTACCATAATAATTATATGACAGACATAATATAGTCATTATCATTGACATAGCGTCGTACTGTTAGCTGATACTAGTCTATAGTAAACAGGGCCCATGCCGCCATTACCATTGGCTATGACTAAAAGGTAAATAATCAAATAAATTTAGTACAATCAACATTAATTAATATGTACATACTCATACACCTAAATTTACGTGATTATAGCTGAATAATTTGTAATTACTAACCTGTCTGGATGGGTCACGGCCACAGTCCACTGGCACTGTCTCCAACTCGTTCTGTTTACTTTGTTTTGTTCCATAGTCTTTTCCAAATAAAAATACACCTTTACCGTGTCGGTGGCATATGTTCATGGACGTCCACTCATTGCATGAACTCGGTGTTTCATAACATCAACAGCGCCAAAGGAAGGGGTTAAAGGTCAATATCGCCCATAATTCGCGATCACGAGAAGCGTAGAATCACAATCCATGTGAATGGCGTGTTCCAAGTTAACGTGCGTATGCTGATATTCGGTTAGGACTAACCGAAAATAATTTTATAGTTTGTCTGTTAATTTCACTAAAACGAAGTAAAACATATACGCACAAGTGAACTAGTATATCATAGTGAATTCTTGGTATGTGTACCTTTCATAAAATTAGTCTGAAATACTAGGAGCTAAACAATCGAACTGATTGGATAATTTTAATATATATACTTTAAGGAAATAAAAACAAGGCATTAGCTAAAATCCGTTTTTCATGTGTACACAAAGTTTAACATTGTAACATTCGAGAACGATTTTAAACCCGTCTGTGTAGCGATTCCCACAGAAAATAAAAATCCATTCCATGCATTCAGAGCATGTTTACAAGGATAGCTTTTGGGTCGAAACGAGCGTCAGAATGAGTTATTGTGCATATTCCGATGTAATACAAACAATAGTCATCATAGCGGAACAAACAGTTATCTTACGGTTCCCCATGAATCCAATTTTATTCAAAACAATGAATGCGAATGAGCCAACAAGTCGACTAGGTTTCGCCAAGCTTGTTTTCAGAATAATTATATTGAATGCAACCAACGGGAGATAATCTACACCAATAAACATACATAGCAAACATATATTGTATCCAGCTACAGAAAATAACATGTATAATCTCATATCACTAGAATATCAATGTATGAAGGAAGAGATGTACAATTTATCATAACAACTTAAATCAGTCAGTGAATTTCTGTCGGTGCCGCTAGCTCAGTTGGTAAATGCATTGGTTTCTTGTCATTTATTTTGCAATCGAGCGACGCCGGTTCAATCCTGACACCAAACCATTGATTTTCTTTACACTTTTTGTTTGTTTATGTTTTCACCAAGTAATAGTAGTTTAACTACCAACAAAAGCAGTAAAGGTATGTGGTTATAAACCTAAATCTGATGTGTGGTTAATTGTAAGCTTGATTGTTAGCATGTTGTATGATTGCAGTATAACTACATATAAAATGTGTACAGAATTGTTTTTTCAAAACTCACTGGACTTTTATTTGCGTCTCATTGGCATTTCGTTGGCATCTCATTAGCATTTTCATTGGTATCACATTGGCATTTTCATCTCATTGGCCCTTCACTGGTCCAATCATTAGGCCAGTAGGCAGTACACTGTACAGGGCCAATGAAGTTACCATTGCCATTGGCATTGCCCATTGGCATTATACCCGGCGCGGAGCTCAAGAGTCAAATCATCATTACATTAGGCCAATCAGGGAAACGCAATCAAGGACCAACAACAATTTCCTGGCTTATATAACTTCATTGTTCCAATAAGATTTGCTAACTGGGTAAGAAGTATACGTGATATTCACAATCGCGTAACCGTCTCTAGCCATGAGAAAAGGTAATAATAACAACGAGCGCCCGGATGTCCGAGAATTCCATCGAACCGTTATCTGATAAACTCGGATAAAATGCCAAATATTGTTTGACATCGCGTTTTTTTTTCAATAAACAATCTAGATGAATAGTAGGCTTTTATATATGCCGTCACTACCGATCACAATGAACCGCACGAACAAACTATTAACACAGGTTACTTACACCAATTTCTCAATAAAGTCCACATACATGTATCTGGAGAGGTTTCTTTCGACTTTCCTTATTTTGTAAACGCTCCGCGTGTAGTGCGGTGACGTCACAAATGCAACGGCGTGACTATAGCCTCGATTACCCAGACTCCTTCTTGCCGTAGACGCCCACAATCAGTTAGTTAGTTAATTAATCATTATTCTATAACTTTAATAAGGGGGTCTTCGCACTGACTTCAAAATCACAGTCCATGGACTAATAACAAATACAAAAATGAATATGAGCTGGCTTAATGATAAGAAACCCTAAGAGAAAAAACGAGAGAGAGAAATGAAAATATGCAGCCTGCAGGCGACAGTTTAGTTTTTTTGTCACAAAAATCAACCTGTCAGACAGGAAGGCATCATTTTCAACATCTAGCGGAGTCGGCCAATAACTGTCGCTCCAACCAAGATAGTAATAACTTTATATTTAACTAAGTTTCTAGTTTCTTAGATGGTGACAGTTGCATTGCTTGATAGCACATCTGCAACATGGATGTAATGATTGTTTTCGGTCTATATTGACTTGTGTTAATAGCATAGCACCGAGACATACGGACAGCTGGGTGTCCGGTCCAGATGAGCATCCTGTCTGGGTGACGATGTAGCCTACTCGGGGTTTCTGGTGTTTTAGCCCAGACGGTACCAGTGTGGCATTCTTTCCAGTGAAGCATCCGGTCAGTGTGATGATATGGCCAGCTTGGGGTTTCTGGCGCTTTGGCCCAGACGGTACCAGTGTGGCGTTCTTTCCAGTGAAGCATCCGGGCAGTGTGATGATATGGCCAGCTTGGGGTTTCTGGCGCTTTGGCCCAGACGGTACCAGTGTGGCGTTCTTTCCAGTGAAGCATCCGGTCAGTGTGATGATATGGCCAGCTTGGGGTTTCTGGCGCTTTAGCCCAGATGGCACCAGTGTGGTGTTCTTGCCAACCGTGTTGGCGTTTCAGGAAGCCGGTCTGATTGACATCTTTGTTATGGTATTTAATGTTGTATGTTGGCGGCGTGCCATGGCTAATTAATTAACTTTATTCCAGACTAAGGTGGCCATAATGACATTACAACTTATTTCAGGTTAGCATCCGGACACATTAGTTTATCTGTTTCAACTGGTTGATCTTTAGATCTTAATAGTTACTCTAATTCAGTACGATAGCAAAGCAATTCTGTCATGCATTAAATAACACGTGCCACAACGGCAATGCATAATTGTTGCAGGATGGCCCCGAAAAGAGCACGCAGCCAGAGTTCGACTCGCCCGATGGCAGCCATAATAGAGCCAACTCGGACTCGCAGCCGGACGGTGACATCGGATCGCCCACCAACTGGACAGCCAATGCCAACCGTAACTCGGGGTCGACCCCGAACACGTGCGAGGCGGCCTGTTGTAACTCGGGCACGTCTGTCCGAAGCGCATCCTGGAGTTGGCCATTTGACTCACGACTATGAGCGGCGGGGCGCAACCGCAGCGCCACTGTTGGAAAGTGAGACAGCCACAGCAGCTCGTCAGCAGTGGGAAGAGAACATTGAGGAGCGTATGCAGCAGTCGAACACTTTGCTGCAACAGATGCACCAGATGTTGACTGAACAATTGACTAGAGAC
The DNA here is from genome assembly GCA_963995525.1 of Escarpia spicata. NCBI lineage: Eukaryota > Metazoa > Annelida > Polychaeta > Sabellida > Siboglinidae > Escarpia > Escarpia spicata. Next base: position 16,529,094 of record OZ023210.1, read on the forward strand.
ACTTTAGTCCCAATTGATGATAATGTGCATGGTGGTGAGTTCTTACCAACTGCTCCACAGCTGTCCCAAGTGACGGCCTTGGGTCAGTCTGTCGGGGACATAGGTCCACCAGAGTCTTCCCTGCCCAGAGTGACGGCCTCTGGGTTGGCGACTCCTTGGCCATCTGTCAATGGCTTTGAGACAGGTGTCGGGGGGGTTCTAGACAGGCTCCCAGTGGCAACGCAGGATAGGGTGAGGGCATTCACTTCCTCTTCTCTGTCGCTGCATGCCCATGTTCCCGATAAAACCAGAGCAATGGTGTGGGCAGGCGAGTTCATTGAATTAGCTTCCCTCCTGCCTCAGCGCAAAGCAGTCCCCCAAGAGCTATCGTTAGGGTTGCAGTCGGGGATGGAAGAACCCACATTTGTTTGTAAATATTTTCATGTTATAACTCATCCAATAATCTGGTGAGTAATAAATAACTGTCAGAAGGTTATTCTGGCCATATTCTACCATATCTGTTGTTGACTTGTTGCATTGCGTAAATGAAAATATGCAGCCTGCAGGCGACAGTTTAGTTTTTTTGCCACAAAAATCAACCTATGAGGCTATGGCTATGGCTATGCATCCATACATATTATGTCAAATGTCTCAAAGTGAACAGGAATAATGCTTCTGTGCGTTACAACGATTGAATGCTTCCATCAACCACATTAGTTCACTCTCTGTAGTAGGAGGATTTTAGACGAAAAATACATTTGACCTTTATTCATTCTTAAATGACAGGTCATTAAAGGTCAACAGAAAAAATGACAATTAACATCCGTTTTCTTATTGCTAAGACATATGAGATTACATTTATAAAGGTTGCCATAAATGTGTTAGCATTCAATGTTTACGGGAGCCCAGTCATAATGTATACATTGACCCCCACTATTGGCGAGATCGCGGTGGGACTAGTTTCTTTATGGGGCTTACAAGTAGCCTACTCTCCGTCAATGTGTATGGGCCTAAATGAACTAGCATAACATTATAAATACTACCTATAATATAGTCTACTCTAGGCCCTCACATGCACCACCTAACTCAAAATAGGACCACTCCAATCACTGTCCACATCACTTAATTTAATTGTCAGTACTGTAGCCGTTTTAGAGCTTATAATTATGGCCAAAATAGGGTCATATTGGAACAAAGTACAACAAAAGCAGATAGCAGACATATATCATAGATAACATATCAAAAGTCTACGCCTCTAAAAATGGTGGAACATTGTCAAAATTACGTGTGATTTCGTAACGATTTTACTTTAGGGACAAAGAATGAACCAGGTAATATTTCTGTAAACCTCAAATAATCCAAATACGTGCTCGTAAATACGCACATATTATATTTAGAAAACAAAACGACATATCTAATTATCTATATATAAGTAAGTAAGTAAGTAAATTTATTTCCTCATCCAGGTAATATACAACACAATTCAAGAGCAATGTAACACAGATGAGGTGGCTACCAGAAAAGTATAACTTATCGAGCTGGTAGTCAATTAAATAAAACTTATATAGTGTACTCCCACATACATAATATTACGTATATAAAGGTTATACAGTGCATTCAATTGCAATAGCTTCAGGTTAACGACTAAATTAAAGTTAGAGATGTTGTACCAATATAAGATAATTCACAAGCGAATTTCTTACAATATATAATTAGATTTAAACTTTAGTTAATGCCAATTATAAAGCTCCTGGCTTTATGCTTAACAAATATTTAGCGTTTTCGAATGTTTAATGTCTACAGGTAGTTTATTCCAAAGTCGAGCCACTATTACTTTCAAAGAGTTCTCTCCAATTCTATAATTACATCTAGGTATATATAAATTGTTCTCCTGTCTGGAACTTCTGGTCATGAAGTCACTATTACATTTGTAAAATTGGTGGAATAGACTAGGACGTTGATTCGTACGCTGTAAGTAGCAAATATTAAAACATTTAGTTAAAATAGTTCCTGAACTTTAAGTATATTAAGTTCCCTATGCAATGCTGTGGCACTGTCACGGCGGTTACGTTTTGCTAATGTTTTAAGTAATATTTTTTGTAAAACTTGTATTTTAGTTAAGTTAGTTTTATAAGCCGATCCATATAATTAATATGAGGAAATACATAGGCATAATAAAATTGCCTGACCATATCGGCATTTATGAACGAGGCCATGTGATAAAATAAACTTGATAACTTAGACACCTTTGAACAAAGATCCTTAATATTTTCCGACCATGACAGCTTACAGTCTAGATATATACCCAGATATTTGGCTGAGTTAATCCGTTCAATGCGTTTGCCCTGCAACAACAATGACACAACTTCACGTTCCATATGTCTACTGAAAATTGTATAACATGTCTTACTCAAGTTCAGAGTTAGTTGATTGTATCGGAACCAGATACTAAGCGAATCTAACTTCTCCACAGCCGTATGCACAGTATCATTGGTACCCATTCCACTAATGAACAAGTTAGTATCGTCAGCAAACAATCGCAAAGATACGTGATCCACAGCACTCGATATATCATTAATATATAACAGAAATAACACTGGCCCTATAATGGAGCCCTGTGGGACGCCAGTTTGAACATGAACATATTCTGAAATTGTGCCATTAATGCTAACACATTGCTGTCTAGCTCTTAAATAATGTCTAAACCATTTACATACATGACCTCTTATTCCATAATGATCCAGCTTATACAACGATATATCGTGATTAACGGTGTCAAAAGCCTTACTTAGGTCAAGGTATACCCCAGCAACTAATTCGCCATTTTAAAGAGAATTTCTAATATTTTCTATAATTTCAATAATCGCTAACGTCGGCGAATGATCTTTACGAAATCCAAATTGATGTTTGGACAAAACGTCATTTTTATCCATAAAGTCTAATAACCTCTTTAACATTAACTTTTCTAGGATTTTATTGAATACACTCATCAGACTAATTGGTCGATTCATGGTTCATACCTTGATCCTTTCTTAAATATAGGTATTACTTTTGACACCTTTAATGCTCGTGGTACCGTGGCTTCGGAGAACGACAAATTACAAATGTAAGTCAGAGGTTTAAAAATGAAATTGCATGAAAATTTGACAGTTTGTGAAGGAAAATTATCAATACCTGATACATTAGAATTCGCTAGCTTGTTAATTTCATTGATCACTTCTTGTTGACAAACTGGTGACAGGAACATAGTATTGTGTATCGGGTCAGATAGAAATTGTCTATATTCGTTTCCCTGAGTATATGTCTTTGACAATTCTTTACCTACAGTAGCGAAATATTGGTTCATTGCATTAGCAATACTTTCGTTGTCGTTAAATTCTATATGATTGATGACCAGCTTTTTAATGTTGTGCATGTTCCTATTGTCCTTATTCACAAGTTCCGCATATATCTTCCATAATTCCTTGGTTGACTGTTTTGCTTATGAGAGTAAGCTATTGTAATATGATTTCTCCGCCTGCCGTACGTGTCGTGTACTGGCCGTGGGCTGTGCGTACAGGACATTATAGAATGAACATTCTCGTAGAGAAAGTATGAACACGTTTATTGTGACACATTGAGATGTCAAAGGAAAAGAGGAAACGGGGCATGGTAAACGGTTCCGCGATCAAGGATCTAACATTCCTCCCCCTTTAAGAAGAACATAATTAGTATAATTATTAAAATGTAAACTTTTAACGCAAACAAGAGTCCCTTATACGTATCAATGTCATATCTAAGATAGCTAGTATGCCATTGTTTATAGTACTAATCTAGTGCTCTCGCGACTAGCCACATCTACCGAAACCTAGTCTATTCTGGCTATCTTTATCTATGCATTGTCCGTTATGACAAGTTCACAAGTTTACAAGTTCAATCTGTCCGGTGGCTTCACCACTCTGTGTGATCTTCTCAGCGGTACTACCACGTCTGGTACTACACAGGACTGCGACCGTTCAACTGTTGGTCTTGAGATCACCTCTCCTGTGGCGGTACCCGTAGTCACGTCCGAGTTGCCAGATGATAGTGGTGTCGATGTTGTTCGCTCGAACCAAGGTAGTATTTCACGTTCTGCAAGCCTCGGTGGAAGTTGAGGTTCTTCAACCCTCAATGGTACCAGACGCTCTTCCGTCGCCTCGATCGGCCTTCTCTCGCGCAAATGATCCTGGTGACGCTTCCACACTCTGTCATCCTGCAGACGTACCTCGAAGGTCAGCGGACCCAGCCGGTTCTCTATCACCGCAGCGACCCATTTCGGTTGTCCCTGAAAGTTCAACGCCCAGACACAGTCTCCTGTCATGAAACTTCGCTCCACTGCTCTCTGGTCGTGGCGTTCTTTGTCTTCTTCCTGTTTGCGCAAGACTCGGTTCTGAATGGATGGTCGTAGAAGATCCAGTCGTGTGCTCGGTGGTGTCTTCAACACAAACTCTGTTGGAGCTCTGCCGGTTGTAGCTTGTGGAGTTACCCTGTAGCGTGCTAGGAAGGTGTAGAGACGATCTTCTAGGTTGCCATTTGTCTTCTTCAACCCTGCTTTTACAGTCTGAACAGCGCGTTCAGCTAAGCCATTACTGGATGGGTGATAAGGTGAAGACTTGATGTGTTTGATTCCGTTAGCTCGACAAAACTGTTCAAACTCCTCACTGGTGAAACAGCTTCCGTTCTCTGATACCACTGTGCTTGGTAGACCCAAAATCGCAAACGTCTGTCTTAGCTTCGTGAGAGTTGCACTGGTTGTCGCAGCTGATACAACGTGTGCATCGATGTACTTGCTGTGAGCATCGACTATGATGAGTATCATACGTCCCTCGAACGGTCCCGCATAATCAATGTGTATTCGATGCCACGTTCGTCCCGGCCATTCCCATGGATGCAGTGGTGCCACTGGTGGTTGTTTGCTGTGTATTTGGCATGTCGTGCAGTCCTTAACACACATCTCGATTTCAGCGTCCAAACCTGGCCACCAGAGGTAGCTTCGGGCTAACGCCTTCATCTTCACTATGCCCGGATGCGTCTCGTGTAGTTCTTTCAACAACGTGTCACGACCCTTTGGTGGTACGATGACTCTTGCTCCCCACATCAGCACCCCGTGTTGGACACTCAGTTCGTCTTTCCTTCGAGAGTAACTCTCCCACTCGCGTGGTACATCGTTAGGCCATCCTCCTTCCACGAACCGTAGAACTTGTGACAGCATCGGATCGTTTGCTGTCCATTTAGCGATGTGTTCTGCCGTGATGGGTGTATCGTTCATGGTTGCAAGTGCTAGAACCACTTCCTCCGGGACTGGTACTCGTTCAGGAGTGTCTGGTAGCGGCAAGCGACTCAATCCGTCTGCATGACAGATACTCGTACCCGGTCTGTACTCCAGATGGTACTGATAGTTGCTTAGTGTTAGTGCCCATCTCTGAATGCGTGCACTAGCCATTGCGGAGATGGCACGATCTTCCTTCAACAGCCCGACCAACGGCTTGTGGTCGGTCTGCAACGTGAAGTCCCTCCCGTAAAGGTACTTATGGAACTTGGATATTCCGAAGACCAACGACAACGCTTCCTTTTCCAGCTGTGCGTACTTCTTTTCCGCTGTGGAGAGAGAGCGTGATGCGTATGCGATTGGCTTGTCGCTGCCATCGGGCAATCTGTGTGACAGTACGCTTCCAATCCCGTAAGGAGATGCGTCACTGCTCAAGATGATCGGGAGTTCAGGGTTGTAGTGTACAAGCACATCTGAAGAAACAAGCAGTGCCTTAGACTCATCGAAAGCCTTTTGTTGCGCCGGACCCCACTTCCACTTTGTGTGTTGGCGTGTCATTTCATGCAGCGGAGCAAGCAGCGTACTGAGATTGCGCAAGAAGTTGTGATAGTAGTGAATGAGTCCTAGATAACTCCTCAACTCCTGTACATTCTGTGGTGCAGGCGCGTTCTGTACTGCTCGCACTTTGTCTTCCGTAGGATGAATACCTTCAGCATCAATCGCATGACCTAGATAGGTGCACGATTTCTGACGAAACGCACATTTCTCCTTCTTCAGGCGTAACCCTGCGTCGTGTAGTCGCGTTAGCACAGTAGCCAGATTACGATCATGCTCTTCTGGCGTTCTTCCTGTGACCAGGATGTCGTCGAGGTAGACTACAGTCATGGGTATGTTCTGTAGTAACTGCTCCATGATTCTCTGGAAGATACCTGGAGAAGAACTCACACCGAAAGGCAGACGTTCGAATGCGAACAGCCCTTTCGACGTGTTGATTGTAGTCAACGGACGTGATTCTTCATCCAGTACGACCTGTTGATACGCATGGCTTATGTCCAGCGTTGTGTACAGTGTACCACCTGCTAATTTTGTAAACAGATCAGATACGTTCGGGATCGGGTACTTGTCTACCTTGACGGCTCTGTTGATGGTTACCTTATAGTCGCCACAGATTCTGACTGCGCCGGTAGACTTCAAGACCGGTACAATGGGCGCGGCCCACTCAGAATACTCCACAGGACGGATGATTCCGGCCTTCTGCATACGATCTAACTCGTCCTCTACTTTGGCTCGTAAAGCAAGAGGTACAGGTCGAGGTTTACAATACCTCGGTTTAACCGTGTCATCAACGTAGAACTTCGCAGTCAGCCCCTTTAGAGTGCCTAGTCCCTCACTGAACATTGATTCGTAAGGCTTTAGGAAGTCCTCTCTGTCTACCTGGTTCACGGTAGCCCAGTTCACTTTCAACACTGTCAGCCAGTCCCTTCCTAGCAGGTTAGGTCCCGACCCAGGCACTACGATTGCCTGCAGCCTGTGCTGTTGATTGTTGTGACAAACGTTCACCTGTGCTCGCCCTAAAGGCTCAATTGTAGTACCTCCGTACGTTCGCAACCTCGGAACGTTACGCGTGTCGAGAGTGAGCACAGATGCCTTGCAGATTTTAGCCCACTCATCCCCCGATATAAGCGAAACTGCTGCTCCGGTATCTATCTCCATAGCCACTTCACTTCCCTCTATCTGGACATTGCAAATGTACGGTGGTATGGTGTGGGTGGCACTTGCATGATACAGGCCAAGTGTGTATGTGTCTTCACATAACTTGTCATTGCGTTGCGAGTGTGTGTCATTTTCTACTAAGTGTGTCTGTTGAGTGTTTGCATTGCACACATTAGCAAAGTGATTTAGCTTTTGACACTTGTAGCATCTCCTGCCCCAAGCTTTGCACATTCGCCGATCGTCGTGTGGCGGTCCACCACAGCCTGAGCATGCTGGTGCTGCTCCCTTGTGACGTCTGTACCGCTGCTGACTACTCACGACTGGTCGATCGTCTCGACGTGGCGTCCCTTGGCGATCAGGCGGAAAACGCTTTCTTGGTGGATTGCTATCTCTGTGTGTCGCCACCTGGCGACCAAAGCTGAAACCTCCACGTGAAGAGTTGCGCCGCCCCTCGTCATTCGATACGGCGTGGACAGGCCTCGGTACGGTCGAAAAAGAGTTTCTCATGATTTTCGACTGCTGTAGCGTAGCTTCCAGTGTGCGCCCGAACGTCAGTAACTTCTCTAGCGTGATTGTAGGTTCACTTAACCCCTTGTCACGCACTTTTGACATGGCACATTTTTGGATGATTTGCGACTTCACTTCTCTGTCTTTCTCATGGAACTTACAGTTTTTGGCTAGTTGCTGCAATCGTGCATTGAATTGGTCCAGCGTCTCTGACGACGTCTGTTCAGCCTGTCGGAACTTGAATATTTCATATTCTTCATTGCACTGCGGCCTGAAGTAAGCAGTGAGCTTCCGCTTGGTTTCTGCGAAATCATCATTTTCTGTCACCCCCACTGCTTCACTCAATTCAAACACTGCCTCACCAGCATAATGAAGCAACATCGCTCTCATTCTTGTATCGTTCTGAATGTCTTTAGCCACCACAAAGTTCTCAAAGCGCCTCACCCAACGTTCCCAGCGATGGCCTGCGCTGTCAGTCGGCTCCAGCGAAAAATGTGCGACGTCAGCGACAGTTTCCATTTTCACACAGAAATTAGACGTAGTCTAGTTCAAAGTAACTCGTAGAGTTGTCAGTTTACCTCGTCGCCAATTAATGTCGTGTACTGGCCGTGGGCTGTGCGTACAGGACATTATAGAATGAACATTCTCGTAGAGAAAGTATGAACACGTTTATTGTGACACATTGAGATGTCAAAGGAAATGAGGAAACGGGGCATGGTAAACGGTTCCGCGATCAAGGATCTAACAGAATGATAGTTGTAAGCTTAATCTTATACTGTCGATATTCTGTTTTATTGTATTCATTTGGTCTATTGTTATATTTCTTATACAACCTAGTCTTTGTTAAAATACTATTTCTAATGCCTTTAGTCATCCACTTTTTGTCCTTGAAGCGTTTAATTGATATTCTGGTAAGTGGGAATTTTTTTTTGAAAATTGTGTCGTATTTGGTTACAAACATATCATGACATTCATCCGTGTCCTTACATGTCATACAAATTGTCACAGTTTATATTCTCCAGTTCCCGAGTGAAATTTGATATATTATTTTTACTATATATTCTCAGTTTAGGTCTGTCATTGATACCATGAGTTTTGGATACACCTTTTATAATGATGAAGTTAGGTAAATGGTCTGATATATCTACTGTACAAACAGGTTTCTTGAAATTATATCACTTTTCGTGAATTTTAAAGGTCGATATATATTCATATGATCAATGAGAGTTGCAGAATGATCTGTTATTCTTGTTGGCAGTGTGATACATGGTAACAGATTTTCCCTCATTAACGTGTCCGTGTATATCTTAGTTTGACACGAGTCCTGTTGTAAAAGATCAATATTAACATCACCACATATAATACAGATGTTACCTTCCTGCTTGATAATAGACAAGTTTGATCCAATAAGATCAGAAATAACGTGTGTGTTATAGTTTGAATGTCTATACATATTGCCAATCACAAAACTGACGCCATCTTTAATTATTTCAAGCCACAAATTGTCCAACCTAGGATTATGACAGCGTTAAGTCAAATCGTTCGTGGACGTACACGTCTTTCTTATTATAAGCAGCAACTCCGCCTTTATTGTTATATAATGGTCCATGATAGTAAACAAATTATTCTTTGAATATATTCGCACATCTATCTTGGTTATTCATCCCTGCCTCAGTGATCGCAATTACATCAAATTATATATTTATTGAGTCAATATATGCTTTGAGTAGATTTTAGTTTTTGAAAAAGCTTTGTAAGTTGATATGGATAACAGTTATTAGTCCATCAGTTATGTGTACTTACTCGTTTAATTCGATCAAATCGTAATATTTGCAGCTTAGTGATTCTTCAGATAATCTTTTATTAAGGCAAGGCTGCAAGTTATGTGTTTTTAAGAGTTCAGAAAATGTGGTTCTTGGGAGTTGGTATTCCGTAGTTAATTGGAGATTGGTCAACGTGCAAAATTGTAACAAATTCGCTATTTCCTTATTTTCACCCATTACTGTTGTTTTTTTGTCATATTAGTTAAAATACATTCTCTAAGCTTTGTTAGCATACATACTAGTAACCCTGAATGCAACACATGCAGTACAATCATGTAACCTTTAATCGAAAACAATGTCTCAATAGTTGGAGTAACAAATACACAAACAAAAAGTCAGATGACCACCACAGTCAGGACATGTCGGCAGTAGAGGCGCTCAAGAGCAAATTTATTGTTATAATGTAGTGCGCCAGCACATGTGTCTGTCACCTATATGGGACTAGTCCACAGGCACAACGACGCCGTCTATTATCAGCTAGCCTCTGCGGAACACCGCACGCTTCCCCTCCGCAAAGGCTCGTTGCATCTGCTAACGTGCACGTTTCTTTGTTTCGTAGTCCGCCTTCGTCATATCTTCTAGTATGTACACTCCAGCACACGCGGTCGTTCTGTTTACGTGGGTCTTGGCGGACAATAGGATCGCGTTTCTAAGTGGTCTCGTAACAGTTAACGCGATGATGGGTCTGCCTGTAGAACTGTTGATGGAGATAGGGCCGAGTCTATGGCAGTGTTCAACACTCTCCATAGCTTGTTCAAGTATGACGATGCCACCAAAGTTGTGTTTGAGGAGTACATCCTTGGCTAGGGTTTTCTTGACATCCTCACCTTTGGATTCCTCGACACCAAATACTATAATACCCCACTCACGACTTCTTCTTTCCATTGAGTTAATTCTCTCCTCATAAATAGTCATCCTCGCCCTCGATTCCATTTCTCGTTTCGTTGTTTCTTTATACGACTTCTGTAACTCGTCAATTTTGTCCCTGTTCTCTTTAATCGAGGCAGCATTGCATTCACAGGACGCTTCAATAGCGTCCACTCTTTCTGCAATTGCACCACATTGACGGCGTATATCGCTCAATTGAGCTACCACGTCACTTTGGATCATTTTGTATAGTTCGTCAATTA